>JAPPVO010000036.1:44292302-44740214 GCA_030407325.1 Camellia japonica
GAGCTAGTTTCTTTGGTTAGGGAGATACATGGGGAATCAATTGGTTGGAATGTTCGTCTTCGTCGTGATATACAGGATTAGGAACTCGACCAATTGGTAGATCTTCTCGGCTTTTTGTATGGACTACACAATGTGGGGGATGGGATGGATTCTTTAGTATGGGATGTCCAGAGCTCTCAAGGGGTCTTCTCAGTGTCCTCTTTTTATGGGGTGCTTGAAGGGGGAGGTGGTGGGGTGTTTCCTTGGAAATGTATTTAGGTTACGGATTCTCCTTCTAAGGTTGCGTTCTTTGTTTGGACAGCTGCATTGGGTCGTATCCTTACTATTATAATTTGATCCGACGGTGACATGTGTTGGTCAATTAGTGTTGTATGTGTTGCAAGGACGCGGAAACGGTGGATCATTTACTCCTTCATTGCCCAGTTGTGTTCAGACTTTGGAATTTTCTTGTTACTTTGTTTAGCTTAGTCTGGGTGCAACCGGGAACTTTAATGGGAGTGTTAAGAGTTAGGGTGGGGCTAGGGTGCGGAAGCGGTGCAAGAAGGCTTGGGTGCTTGCTTCCCATTGTTTGCTTTGGTTGGTTTGGTTAGAACGGAATAGGCGAGTGTTTCAGGATGAGTGTCATTCCGTTTTTGGTTAGAGAGTTGATTGTTGATGATGTTGCATAATTGAGTTACGGGTATCGATCCCAATGTTTTGGTGTTCATAGATTTTGTGGAGGGTTTGATTAGATAGTCTTGTTTTTTCTTTTGTGATCAGTTCTATTCTTTGCATCATCTTGATGCTTTCTAATAAAGTTTGTTTATTTATAAAAAAAAAAACAATACAAGGGCCCCCTCTATTGATAGTTATGCCTTTCCACTTCTTCTCTTCAGCCTTGAAGCTGATCATATTTGACAGCCTTTCCATGCAAAGCACAAACAAGCAAAGGGACAAAGGGTCACCTCGTCGTAACCCTTTTAAAGGTCTAAATTCCTCAAGGGCTTCCCATTCCAAAGAATAGCGGATTGTACTAAAGTAACACAGCACATAATTAGCTCAATCCACTTCTCATTAAGTTTAAACTAAAGTAAGGTTTCTTTCAAGAAACGCCACAAGATATTATCATAAGCTTTCTTGAGATCAATTTTCATAATCATGTTGCCAAGCTTGCCTTTTTGATATTTCATAGAGTGGATGGCTTCTTGTGTTATGATGATGTTGTCGCTAGTATTCCTACCAGGGACAAAACTGCTCTAGTTAGTTCTCACAATCTCATCCAGGAAAGGTCTAATTCTATCCACTAGGATTTTAGTGATGACTTTATAAGTCACATTGCAAAGGCTAATAGGCCTAAATTGCCTAACCCTCTCAGAGTTAGCAGCTTTAGGAATGAGGGGAATGAGAGTTCTATTTATTTCCTCAGAGAGAAGTTATTGAGAAAACAATTTTTGACAAAGGAACAAACATCAGGGCCAACAATATCCCAATATTTGTGATTAAAAAATAGCCTGAAAACCATCTCTCCTAGGGGCTTTGAACCCTTGATGTTTTTCATGCCTTTCTTCACTTCCTCATCAGTGATACTTTTGGAAAGTTGACTATTATCCTCAAAAGAGAATGTGCAAGTGACCCTGTTACAACAATGGTCCAGCTTGTTTGTAGTAGTAGTACCAAACAGATTTTTAAAATATGTCACTACCAAATTCTTGAGGTCATGTGGGTCATCGACCCAAATCTCATCCTCATTCTTAAGGACTTCAATTATGAGTTTCCTTCGTTTGACCAGCATAAAAATGTGGAAAAATTTTGTATTCCAGTCCCCTTGAATTATCCAGTTAGATCTGGATTTCTGGAACCAAAGTAGTTCCTCTTGATAGAGGATTTGATTATATTGTTCAACAAGCTCTTTTTCCAGGAGATGGAGATTGTGGGTGTACACCCTAGATATTTCTGAATCCCTTCGATTCTGCCAAGCAACCATCTGTTACGTCTAAAGATGTTACCAAAGACATTAGTGTTCCATTCCATCGCTTTAATAGCCATGGTACGGATTTTATCAAGTAGATATGGACTAGAAAGAGTCCAGTTTTTGTCCACAACATCCCTGAACTAATCACCATTACAGAAATAAATAACTCCTAAAATACTAAAAACAAGTTTATTTTCTCAACATCATACCGGCAAAAGCACACTAAAATAAATACACTCACATAACCAAAAGGAAATCATCATAATTTACGTGGTTCGACACAAACCTAGTCCACAGATGAGAAAGATAATCCACTATAAACTATGAAGAGTACAAACATAAGACCACAAACACTTAAAGCTCGAGCCCTGAAAAAATTTCTTGTTTCACTGTTAAGGGTAACTTAGCCTTGAAGCAACAACTGCTTCCCCACTAACGCCCGGTATTTTTTATCTTCCTTACATCTCTAAAAACCCTCTGAATCTTTCACCTTTAGAATTCTCTAAAATGTCTCTTATTCATAGACAAACTAAATAAATCCTAATTCCATGACTCTATAACCTAATCCAAATATATGTAAAAATCAGGACCTATATGAATCCTGCAGAATACACTTAACACGCCCAACAAATTCAAGGAGCAACCTGAGTTAGGAAGTGAAGCATTATATGTTATGTGCATATTACGTACCTTCAAAATTTGTTTGATCTGTAGAAATTGGAGCCTTGTCCTTGCCCTGGATGAAACCGAAACAAAAGAAAAACGTAGCATCATTTTATGTATTATTTCTTTTAGTTTCTTGCAATGCACTTTATTCTTCACTGGTAGTTGTACCAATTTCATTTTACATTCTTTCTTATGTTAAGAAAATGCCACCATTAACTAGCACCCCTGCACTTTATCCCAAATTCTACATTGATTTCTTATGTTTCAATTGTAATAATTAGCCATACTTTTACAATCAAATTACAACGTCAACCTTATGTGAATTGTTTACATAGGATGAATAAAAATGTTCATGTGGCTGGCACAATTTGGAACTGCCAACCTCTTTCATGCTCATGTCACGACTCACGTCGAGGTACTGCAAAAGAAAAAATTGCAAAATCTAATCCAATTTATCGCAATCGATTAGTTAATATATTGGTTAACCGTATTTTGAAACACGGAAAAAAATCATGTATCAAATTATCTATCAAGCCATGAAAAAGATTCAACAAAAGACAAAAACAAATCCACTCTCTGTTTTACGTCAAGCAATACATGGAGTAACTCCCGATATAGCAGTAAAAGCAAGACGTGTAGGTGGATCGATTCATCAAGTTCCCATTGAAATAGGATCCACACAAGGACAAGGAAAGGCAATTGCCATTCGTTGGTTATATCATCAGCCCATATAACAGAAACTCATAAAAGATTGACATTGCCACTTGAGGGGCAGACTATTGCAATTAAAAAGTTAGACCAATGTGAAATTGGAGGTAAAGAACCTGCAAGTAGTGTATGTGACCCAATTTTTATGTCCAATTATCACGTGTAATGTGTTCAGTTCAAATAAGTACTATGTTTCTTAATTATATATTTTTATTTTGTGCAGCTATCAATCAAGAGTTCTGTATTTTCCAATGATTTCATCTAATCCTTTTTAGGGCAGAAAATGCAAACCGTGTGATCAAAATTTGTGTAATTCTAGTTTTCATGTTGGGATGGAGGATACTCCATGTTGGGCTCTTTATGTTCTGTTGGCGGATAAGCATTTTGCTTATGTACTTTTCTTTTTCTGGAGTTATTGTTATGGTATTTCCCAATAATAATAATAATAATAATAATAATTGACTTACGTCAGAGGAAAGTAGTCTTGATAGATGACTACTTTCACTTTCTTCTGCTAGGCCAACACCACCTTCATTTATGGGTTCCGGGCCATCCGGCAACCTGCATGCAGGCAGGACACACTTAGGCACAACCTTTAATTCATGTAAATTTTTAGAAACAAAAAACGTAAGAGAACATTATTCTGATTTATGAGCAACATATTTCCATCTAATTGGAATTGAATTGAATGTGTTACAATTTCAAAGTGGGACTTGAAAATGCATTTAGTTTTATATGTAAGAGTACAGTAACACCTGCAAAAGGAAATAAGATGTTTTTGTTCTATATTTATCCACCCAAATCAAAAGCAATTATCCAAATTTTGAAAAAGTTATGTTCATACAAGGAATTCTAATATTTTACAATAATTCAATTGGAAAATTATCTATTTCTATTTTCTTTTCTTCCCTTTTTTCCCCCCGAATTGTACTACGAGTCCATGTGCCAAACATCGTTGACACCGTATCATCTCCACATTATTTTCCTCCCAACCTTGGTCCCTCGTGTCAATCTCATGTGATGACACATATGACCAATGGGATGTCGCCATTTATTAGTTCTCTCTCCATGATAAAGTTATGTTGACCGAGGCTAATATAAACAAAAGTACCTTATTCTCAAGGAGGCAATTTTGAAAAAGCCTCTTGGGCATGGCCCGCCTCTGTCCCTTGCTTGTGCGAAAACTCCACCTGAAGGTGCCTTCTCCATACGTGTCCAAAACAAGCCGAGACCTCCTTTGATCTAGATGAGATGTCCTCCATTGAAATTTACTGTGTATGATCTACAGGTAGTTCTCAGTCTTACATTATTATACCTAACCCAAATTTTATATTACCTCAAAGAAGACAAATCCATATGACCAAAAATAAATATTGACAAATATAATTAAGGTCTCGTTTGGCAACTATATATCTTACCCAAAAAGTCAAAAAATTACTATAAATTATCACATAACTTTCTTTACTTTTCTGCATATCTTTTTATAAAAAGTTCAAAAATTACTAAAATTACTCGTCATGTGGTCCAAACAAGCCAATAAATACTAAACCTTAAAATCATTTCTGGAATTTTTCTATGCATCAAATGTAGACAATGTGAATAAAAACATATATTTAACTTCAAAACAAGTCCGAAAACATAAAGGTAGCTTACATGTCGCTCAGTCATTTCATAGAACGTAAATGATCTGGTAGTTCTTGGTTGTTTTCTGTTTTTTGGTCTGAACCTAGTAGTTCTTGGTTTAGCCATGGTTGACCTAGCATTGCTTGGTGTAGCAGTTGTCAGCTTATTAGCAGTTCTTTCAACTTTACTTCTTTTGGGTTCGGCCAGCCCAATACTATCTTCCTTTTCTACTTTTTTCATTTCCAATTGGTCAATTAAGGGATCTGCATCATGGAGATTAACCTGCAATATGTAGGAAACATTTGCAAAACTCAATTAGGCCATTTTTGTTTATATAAGCTTTCTATACAGCCCAACCCATATATGAAAATGAACCAGAATTTTTGCATCTAATTTAAATTTCAATACCAGAGGAAATTTAAATAGAAACACCAAAACAGCACAAAAGAAAAGCCTATCAAAAGTTCAAAACAAAACTAAACTTGTTATAGTTATGCCATTCATCAGCAAAAGTATTAAAATAACAGAAACCTGAGAAGAAGAATCTTCACTGAATTTAGCAGTAACCTTCAAAAAATTGGTTTCCATTATTTTCTAGTCCAAGATGCTGAGATAATCAACAAATATTGGATTACAACACTAAAGACTGAAGAGGGAGACCTGGGTCAGGGCAAAAATTGGGAGCTGGGATTGAGAAACTAAAGAATATTCTTCATTGGAATGAAAAATGAAAGATTTTTTAATTTTAATTTTTCTCTAGTATGAAGTTTCTGAGAAGTTCGGCTGATCAAATAATGATACATTTTCCAGGAAAGAAGTCTCTGATGACTCACAGTCAGCATGACTGTAATGCCCACATAACCAGGCAACCGAGCGAACCCAAACTTTCACTTTAAAAGTGCTTTTGGAAAGAGGGTTTGAGTTGAAATAGTTCAGATAAAATAGATTGGTAGAATAATTAATAAGATAAAATATATATTTAATTCATAATCATCAAATTAAAAAAAAAAAAAAAGGGTGTCCACTACAAGACTCCTACAATATTTTTAAAATATTCTATTAGTTCCCGATCTTGACTCTTTAAATTTTGCAATTCTCCAAGAACCCGCCTAGAAGCATCACTCCATGGGTCAGCATCAATAATTGGCGCCCCCAACAGAAGAAGACAAAATCAGTAGAAGATAAAGCTTCTCTTCAAATATCAGAAAATGCACGCACGCAAGAAGACAAAAGGATTTTGTAAATATTTTGTGTCTATAATTATTTGAGTCTGTCAGCAATAAGGATTTTCCTTCACTCACTACTTTAATAAAGTAGATATCTCTTATCCTGCTTTATTAAGAAAAGCTGCGAAAATCTTTATACGTATCTTGTAATAAATTTATGTGTCAAAAATTTGTCAAAAAAGGAGGATTGAATGATATGCATGATGGGCCCAAAAGCAGTACCCAATATCATTATCCTAATCCTTTATTGATAAAATTTATCTATAATAGTGATATGAGTCAAAAGTTTGCATACATATATAGTTTTGTCCTTTTTCAATTTTCAAAAAGCCTAAGGATAGGATAGCCTAGATTTTGACTCCTTAGGATAATTTAGACGTAGGCAAAGATTTGAAGCTTTTGTTTTATTTTCTTTTTGAGTTGTATAAATTGGCATGCTTGCCAACGGATGAAGCAAATGAAAAATAACCCTACCCCTTCACTCTGCGTTGTAAAATTTCCAACCCTTCTCAAAAACCCTCTAAGTGTACTAAGTCTTTCAGAATTTCAGAGTCTGTAATATAATCTTTGTAAGTATATTTCTTATTTATATGAAGTGTGAGTAGTTTCTCTTTTTCCTTAAAATATTTCAAAAGGTAACTCTTCTATTCTAAAAATTTATTTTCATTTTGGAAAACTAAGTTTATGGAATGCTTGTTTGCTCATTAATATTAACATGCTTTGCACCTTCGTAGTTATTGCTATTTTTATTTTGTTACTGAGTGACCTTAGCTGAAGAGCCCGTGTGAGCCGTGGTTAGGCGTTGGAGGGCAAATTGTAGGCAGAAAGGGAAAGGTAAAAAGTTAGAAATAAAAAATACTATGTTGAGAACGAGGCTTAGCTTCAAGGTGGGAGTACATGTAATGAAAATAAACATTACCTAAAAATAGTTTTTGCCAAAGAAAAGAATTTTAGAATAAAAGGAGAGTAACCCGAGTAGAAATATTAAGGATATTGTCTATAAAAGAAATTTAAAAAATCAAAACTTTATACTAGATTAGAAGAAAACTTAGGATTAAAATCAAAATTAGTACTGAACTTATATAAGAATTAGAAAGATCAATATCAAGATATCAGTTTCTTTTATCATTAGCTTCTGGCAGATCTTTAAAAATAGAAAAAACAGTTTAAAAATTTCTCAGATAAAACAACTAACTGTAAACAACAAGCCTTAAAACTAGCCATACAACAGCTTGAAGACCTATTAGCAAACTGTAGAATTATATATAGATAATTCTCAGCCCAATTTCAAAATAGTGGTAGACCACTAACTCATTCCCCCAAATTGGTATAAGAGCAGTGTTCAGTTTTAGGACATTTTTATTAGTTTATGCATTTTGCTTATAGTAATAGAGTAGTATTTATTTTTGGACATTTTAGTTATAAATTTCATGTTATAGTAGCTTTTAATAATTTTAAAAGTAGGACTTAATGTGTGTATGAAAAAGTAGAATAACTAGAATTAGAACTCAGCAACCATAATCATCGTCTTAGTATAAATAAAAAAAAAAATTTCGTTGTAATTTTGAGATACTTTTACACATCAGCTTCATAGTGAAATAATCCTCAGTTAAATAGTATCATAGATTATCATATTAATTTTGCAGAAAATATTAAAAACGACATAGATAGAATTAGTAATCTTTTTATTTCATCTATAGAACATCTCCGTAATAATCGTAGCATAATTAAAGATCAAGATAAAAAATTAGACTATATTCAAGACCAGTGTAGTTCAATTTAAAAAAAGAACAGATTTAAATTTAGAAAAATTTCCCACTAAGCTAGAAATAAACTTTAATCTCAGCCATAAATACTAGCAGCTCAAAACAAATAGAGTTAGAATTTAGACAATTAATTGAACAAAAAAATAGTCAAATAAATCAAATAGCTAAACAATATAACAAATCAATCAAATTGAAGATAATTTTAAAACAAAATTAGAAATTTTAGAACAACTAATAAGATCTTAGTTTATTTATGAGTAGTGATAAAAAAAAGCTAATAGAGATTATCAGACTATTTTAAAAAGGAAGAAGATTTTCATAATAACCCAGAAGGAATCAGTAGCTATCAATCAGTCAGATAAAATATCAGTGAGACAAAATAATATAGAAATTTTATTTCTAATTAGATTTTGTGAAAAATTTGAATATCTATCAGAACAGCTACACAACTTAGAAAATCGTCTAGCGTTTTTAGAAAGAAAAATATTTCAAAAAGGCAAAGGAATAGAAGGACAAACAAATAAACCTCAATCTCAAATAAACGAAGAAGACATAGCTAGATATTTTGAAAAGCTTAAATTACCAAAGAAATCCGTTTGTAGAACTTACAGAAAATAAAAATTTTTAAACAGCTAATAAAAGGAAGTAGTAGCAAAAAGCGTAATGAGGATGAAGATATTAAAATGAAGAATTTATAGATGTAGAACAACAAATAGAAAATTCAAGAAAAAAACTAGAATTAATTCCAGCTAAATATATATAGGCTAGGCAAGACTCATAAAAAACAATATCTATTTAAACACTATGGTGAACAAATGATTAGTGTAACACAAGAAGATGAAAAATAGAGCTAAATTTAATAGATAGAGAAAGCTATAAATATGCAGTAAATGAACACCTTAAAATGACCCACTTAGGATTAGTAACGTTGTAGTAGGAGTTAAAGCCTTAACTAGAGAGAATTTAGGAACTAAAGTTTTTGTATGTCTTTATGATGATAGGTTTAACGATGTAGGACAAAGTCTTTTAGGTAGCTATGAATTAGATATGAATTCAAAGGAGGAATAGTTTATTTTACACCAGATTTCTTACTACCCACCTCGACTTTTCATAAAAAGATAAAAATAGGAATAAAGAGTAGAGGATATAAAATGAAAAAAGGAGAAAAAATTTGTTAGTTTGCACAGGATTTTTAGGCTTAGCAGTCTCAGAAAGTAATACTCACTATAGACTCACGAATGATCAGATAGTCAAGTTATTAGGTGCAAAAGGAATAAAGGCATTACCAGCTAAAAAATTAATTCTGAAGATAATGCAGCGTTAGATTGGAAACTAGGAGATTTTTAGGACAAAAAAGATTAGCCCCTCAAGACAATTTATTATATCAAGCAGCAGATGGAAATTATGCGATAAGATTTACTTAATACTTAGTAGCACCAGAAAAATCGGAAGATGATGAATCAGTAGCATAGATAGGGAAGAAAATCAAGATAATCGTAGTGAAATAAATCAGCTTTATGTAATGACAGAAGAAAAGACAATATCACAAAATAAAATATATAATATTGATGAGATAGACTTAGAAAATTTACCCTAACTGATATGAATAAAATATTAGATGCTAGATATTATGAATACTTAAGCAGAGGAGATACCCATGATGAAGCAATATCATTTTTAGACCAAGAATTTCATACTGAATATGTAGATGATATCATAGAAGATAGAATACATCCTAGCAAAATATTTAGAATACCAGAACAACCCAATTTAGAAGATACTGTTTTACATGAATACAGAGAGCTCCGGAACTAGTAACCAACAACCAGCTGTAGAAGACCCCGTAGAACCAATGCATTATGCAGTAGGAGGAAGAAGACCATTAGCCAGTTCAAGACAAGGTAAAGCAGACCCGAATAAAAGTTATAGATTTCATGGAAAGCGTAAACAACCAGATATGAGTATACAATTACAGCCAGCTAATAACCAAGGAACCCTTTTAGACCTAGCGAGATTCGACCCTCAGATATGGCAAGAAGTAATAGAAAGATGGGAAAAAGATGCCGTAAAGGCATGGATGAGTAATCCCTTTGAATCAACAGATATGTGGGAATATATGGAGGCACTTTTAGGAGATTCGGCTTTTAATATATACTTAACATTTAAAGGAAAATATGAGGAGAAAATTAGACAGCTTAAAGAACTAGGAGATAACCCATGGAATTTCACTAGTTTTATAAAAGAAATACTTATAGGATATGACCCTTCTAGATGAAATACTTACACTCAAAGCATAGCATTAACTGAATTAGATCAGATGACATTAGGAAGTTGGAAATATATTGTACCCTTTAGCAAAGAATATTTAGCCATAGCAGCCAAAACTGGAAAAAGTTTTGATGAAGAAATAGGAAATAAATATTTTAGAAAATTACCTGGAGAACTAGGAAGAGAAATAGAAAATAAATGGTCAGTTTATTATGCAAACTTACCAGCCCAAATAGCCTCAGGAGAAGTAAAAATAAAGGAACCTTAGGAATAGGACCTAGGATAGTTTTTACCTTCCATAGACTTAGAGAAAAATGTGTAGAGGTTAAAATACAAAAAGATTTGAAAAAAACAAAATTATGGTTTTTGTAGTAGCATAATATATACCCTCAACAATATAAAGATAAATATAATAAGAAAAAATACAAAAAATATGGAAAATATAAAAAAGAAAAATATTGGAAGAAAAAATATAGAAAACCATGGAAGAAACAAAAATGCATTTGGAAAAGCAGAACTTTTAATAGGATAAAGTATAAGCAACTACCCAATGAAGAAAAAGATAAAAGAAACAGAGATATGTTAGAAAACCCAACAGTAAAAAATGTAATTGTTTTATATGTGGAGAACCCAATCATTTTGCAAAAAACTATCCAAAAAGACAAAGGCCAACACTAACAAACAGATAGAAAGGCTACATATTATAGAAGACTTAGAAGAAGATATCGTCAGCATAAATAGTGATGATTCAGAAGTATATAGTATAGTCAGTGATTATGAATATCAAATAGAAGCCATAAGTTCAGACAGTGATTCAGAAAGTGATACAGATATAGATAATCTTTTAGGACAACTCAATCAAGAAATAGAACAACTCGTTCTCATATGATAGTTTCTTTATGATGGAATGTAATGCAGATACTGAATGTCAGCATAATTTTCAAATTGGATTAGGATTTGATACCACTAGATGCAGTTATTGCAATTGGTTTCCAGCTAAAGATAAGAGAGCTCAGTGTTTATTATGTAGTATAACCTATTGTATAGTCTGTCTTGAAAAATTAAACATGACACATAAGATAACATCAGAAAATAACAGAGAGGACCATAGTATAGAAAGTAGAGAATTACTTTTAACAATAAGAGAATTAGAAATACAAGTAAGAGAACTCAAATTACAATACTAGAGATAGAATGTTTAGAATTAGAAAATAGACAGCTTAAACAGCAGCTAGAACAATTTCATAATAAATACCCTTTAAAAGATAAGCTAATTGAAGAACATATGAATTCTTTAGAAATAGTCAACTTAGTTGATTCTCAACCCTTTAGCCAATACTCTCAAGTAAAATCAGATAATACATATTTACCATTTAATTATCCTGTTATACCCAAGTCAAATTTAGTTGAGATTTCTTGTGTAATTAAATTTATAGAAAAAACCCTTAGTATAGATGCCATGATAGATACAGGAGCTAGTAAGTCATACATTGAACAACACATAGTTCCACCCGGTTGGAGCACAGCTTTAACAACCCCAGCCTTAGTTAGTATAGCAGATGGCACTAAATAGACATATACACATTGCATTAATGGAGCACAGATTAGTTTTCATCATCTAGGTTCTCAAGATCAGCATATCGAATGGTTCCCTTTACCTCAAGTTTGGATTGGAAATACCCGGCAGAATCATCCTTTCATCTTAGGACTTAATTTCATACTTAGTTTACAGGGCGGCATGTTTATCAGCCAAAACACCATTAGTTTCTTCAAACGAACTGTACATACACCCACCGCATATGCCCTTAGCACTATAGCACATTCATCAGAGTTGCGTGCGAAGCGTGGTGGTACCATAGGAGTAGATTCCGTTCCCGCTAGTTTTTTATTCCCTAGTAGAAATATTTTTCCTGAGCTAGCCCAAACATACATACCTAATGAGATAGCAAATACTTCTTTAGAAAATTTAGATATGGAAAAGTATGAGTTAGAAGAGTTTGATTTTGAAGAAATGAGACTATTGGAACCTAGAAGATTTTCAACAAATAGTTAACTTAGAATTAATTTTTGCTAAAATAGGAAATTAAAGAAAAAACCAGTATATAGAAGAACAGAAAATGATTTAGATGAATAATAAGATTAGCTGAAACAACAGAAATTTTAGGAGAACAATCCATGAAATATTGGGAAAGAAATAAAGTTTTAGCCAGTTTAGATATAAAAAATAAAGATTATAGGATTACATCAGCGCAAATAGACCATACGCCAGCAGATATAGAAGAATTTAGAACACAGATTAAGGATTACTAGATTTAGGAGTAATTAGACCTAGTAATAGTCCGCATAGAGCGCAACATTTATGGTTAGAAATCATGCAAAATAAAAAGAGGAAAAGCTAGAATAGTTATAAATTATAAAAGATTTATTGATAATACAGAAGATGATAAATATAATATACCAGATAAAGACCAACTCATAAATAGAATACAGACAGCAAAGATATTTAGCAAATTTGATTGTAAGTCAGGATTTGGCAGATAAAAATGGAAAAGGAAAGCATACGTGGACAGCCTTCTGTTGCCCTCAAGACATTATGAATGGCTAGTTATGCCTTTTGGATTAAAAAATGCACCTTCCATATTTCAGCGTAAAATAGATAGTATATTTAATAAATATAGTTTTATACTGGTATATATAGATGACATATTAGTATTCAGTCCAGATAAAAATAGTCACATAGATCATTTGTATATAACATTAGAGGAATTCATAAATAATGGAATAATAATTAGCAAGAAAAAGACGGTATTAAATAAACCTTACATAGAATTCTTAGGAATGGAGTTAGGAGATGGAAAAATTAGGTTACAACCTCATATAGTTCAGAAAATTTTAGACTATCCAGATAAATTAGAAGATACAAAACAACTTCAATCTTTTTTAGGAATTTTAAATTATGCACGAATGTATATTCCTAGCCTTAGTAAAATAATAGGACCCCTTTATAGTAAGACCACAACCACAGGACATAAATATTTCAATCAGCAAGATATAGCTCTAGTTAGAAAAATAAAAGACATTTGTAAAAATCTACCAGACCTACAACTTCCCTTAGAATCAGAATATATAGTCGTAGAAACAGACGCAAGTCAATTAGGATGGGGAACAATATTATTAGCTAAACCTAGTAATTATGATAGCAAAAATAAAGAACGCATTTGTAGATATAGTTCTGGAAAATTCAAAGAAAAAGACACGACCATGACCAGCCTAGATTTCGAAATATTAGGAGTAGTATATGCAATAAATAAATTTAGATTATTTTTGCACAAACCTTTTACAATTAGAACAGATTGTGAAGCCATAGTTAGATTTCATAACAAACTTAACGAGTGTAAATTAAGTACTAGAAGATGGGCAAAATTTTTAGATTGTATAGTAGGACAAGGATATAAAGTAGAATTTGAGCATATTAAAGGAAGTGATAATAGGTTAACAGATTGGTTAAGCAGAAAAATTTATTTAGAAAAAGAAGATAACCAGTTTAATTTTTGTGCAGATAATGGAGAACAGCAAGACCATGAATTTTGGGGGATTTTCTCTTCCCATTCATGAAGGCAGAACCAAATTCAGACCTTTAACAGGGATTGAGTTAGACCCAGTTCAATAGTGTCTTTTAGATAACCTTTGGAACAGTCAGAACCAACCAGCTAAACGCCTTTCAGCCCTAAACTCTCTCAGTATATATTTTTCAAAAATCCAAAACAAACCCTTGTCTAAAAGTTTTTCTTTCTATGTAGTAGCTAAAGGAACCAAGCATGGTATTTACCATGACTGGATAGAAGTAGAACCCTTAGTTAAAAATTTTCCTATACCCCAGTTTAAAGGATTTTATGATTTTGAGTCAGCTAGTACCTATGCTCGAAGACAAATAGGAACCAGTTATTTTATTAGCCAGATAGCAAAAGATTACCTGGACATATTAAGCAAGATGAGGTCAACCGTTCTTGCTACTAGTGGAGTTCCAGTTAGCCAGATAATTGGAAACAGTAGTACATGCAGTAGTAGTTCTAACCCTCAGACACATCCTCAAAATCCTCTCCAGATGTGCAGACATTGTGAAGGCCTTTCCAGAAATTTCAAGAAAATTATGGATAAAGGCAAAAGAGTCAGTGAAGAGCTAGACCAGCTCCGAGACGAAGAAAAACAATTGAGAGCAACCGTTCAAACCCTAACTCACCAGTTTAAAAAATTAGCTCGAGAAAAAACACCTACCTACTTACCAAACCCAGAAATCAAACGACTCACCAGTGAGGAATTTGACCAATTGAGTGCTAGAATGTATTTCTTCAGGCATTTTATCATTCGATCTTTTTGTGAGAAAAACCAAGCAATAGAAGACCTAAAACCCTATATTTACACCTTAGCAGAAATAGCGAGCTAGTCATTATTCAGCAATTTCTTCAGGATCTCTCCATAGCAAGAATTGATTGCCCTGGCCTAGCTTATCAATGGACCTATACCTATGAAGATAAAGAGCAGCCCTGCTTAGAAGAAGAAAAATGCAGAAAGAGGTCCAAACATTTTGGTAGATGTCAGTGCAACCTAGACTTCAGCATTTGCCTTTGCCAGATAAATCTAGCTACATTTGAGCTATTGGAGATAGAGATTAGAGGCGAAACACGTTATCTAACAACCCCAAAATTGTTAGATTACGGCTTTGTCTCCAGACTAATTTTCTCAGATCCAGATCAGACAAATAACTTTGGACATAAGCTTGCTCATGCAGTATTGTGCGTAATGGAAGAACATCATCCGTATGTAGAAGCATTGATAGATAGCAGACTACTAGAGTGGAAGGGAATATGGTGCAATCCAGCTAAACACAAAATGTACCTCAGAGGAACCTCTACATTCCCAGGATATCCAAGACTTCTCAATAGGAGACCTTGGCCGTGCAGAAGATTTTCACTCAAAGACTAGCTCAATAAATGAAGAAAATTTGCTAGCAACTCTCTATTAGCATATAATGGAAACTATGGGCATCTAGTCTGTGAAGATAGACATCAGAAGATATATTGTAATTTAGCCATCCCAGGATATCCCTTCAGCAAAGAGACATTTGTCGATGAAAGTTAGTACCCTAACTATCAGCATGGCGTCTCTCATGAATCACCGGTGATGGGAGAAAATGATCAAGAATGGTACGATGAACCACCCATGGGAGATGGGGATGACTTTTATGACCAACTCTCAGCAGCAGACCTGGACGACCTCGCAGACAAAATGTACGGATAAAAAATAAATAAATAAATAAATAAAAAACAGAGTCTTGTAGTGGACACCTTTTTTTTTTTTTTTTTTTTTTATCCATACATTTTGAGAAAACAGATTTTTGAAAGAAGTGCCAAACATGGACTGCTTTGCCAGATACAGAGTCGCCACCTAAATATTTTTATTTTGGGGATTTTAGGAAACCCTGACTCGTGCCTAAGGCCACGTGTCCGTCATCACCAAAGTTGCCTCGGCTCGGGAACTTGGGTACGATTGGGGAAGGTCACTTCGTGAGCACCCCCGCTCGCCCGATCAAAGATCGGCCTCTACTAACCATGATATCTAGTTTTGAAAACGTTATGCGTTCTTATTCCGGTTATTAGCCTAGATTTACTATGTGATGTGCACAACAAACAAATATAGACTGGGTCGCCTGAATTGGAACAAAACATTTCATGCTTGTTTTGAAAACGGTTTGCTACTCGCAAGTAGGCTAAAATGCGGATTTTACCACCCTCGAGTGGGCTTAGGAAACATGATGATTTGCCACTCTCAAGTGGGCTTAAAAACTCACAATCGATGAATTGTTCCAATTCAAATAACCCAACCTTCATCCACAGGCATTCAGGCAGTTACGTCACATAAGCAATTAGCCTCATGGTAAGTATGCTATCATGGCAACGCTCACACGCATGCAAGATGCGAAAGCATAAACACTTACTGAGTACTCCGAGCCAAAACAGAAACCAGTTAGTAATCAAATGCATGATCCTACTTCATGTTAAGATGGCTAATGCAACACATGCAAAATGCAACTAAGATAGGCTCGGCTATTCTAAGATGGCATGTGAGATGCTACAGTTAACACGTATTCAACTTGGAATTGAAATACAATGCAGTTAGTATGATGTGCCGAGCCCGGTGCATGCAATACATATGAATGATGCAAACATGCATAGCATAAGGATGCTAATTGAAATATGCCCTAATACTAACCATCATAAGCGGTTAAATAAAAGGGAGAAAGAAATGGGGGGTGGAAGACATGCATCACACACACGCACGCTTATTACAAATTCGCCCTCGCTCGGAGGGGCCAAAAGAATAATACAATTTAATTAACTAACAAGCTAATTAATTATTACATAACACTTAACTAATTAAATGAATTAATTAAGCTAAGAAAGCAGTAAAGAGGCCTCGGGAAGAGGGATGAATGCATGCGTGCTCGGCTCCGCTCGGAAATCCAATGCCATGACACATGTTGCCTCTGTTTTCCCTGCTCTGCTCCTCTGAAAATTGCACAACTCCCAAGATATGCTCCATGGACACTGTGGAGCACCACCGACCAAGTGGAATCATCACCGGCCATTGGGAATGGTCATCGACCATTAGTATAGCTCTCGACTATCCATATTTGGTCGGTCGGCACTGAGAATGGTCGGCCGGCCAAATCTTCCTGCAGAAACCTGTTTTGACAGCAGCAGAGGGCAAAACATGGCATGGCAATGCATTTCAAGCAAATGTATGCACCAACCCACTCCTTATCATGTTCATGACTCAAAGGAGTTTGGGACTCGACCCTCGGACCACCAATCGTGCATTTCAATGCGTAATGGCCCAAGAAGCCAAGTTGTGCATTTTGATTTCAAATGTAATGCACACAAACAAACACATAAAGCCCAATCTCTATCACTTGGTCAAGAGACAAGGCATGCATGCAAGATGCAACGCAACCTAGGCATGGAACTAAGCATACAATACGAACATGAGGGCAATCATGCAAACATGAACATGGACAACACACAAACATGTAACAACATGATGAAATGGAGCAAGCATGCAACCATATACAAGACATGCGAGCAACAACATGTGAAGATGGTTTTACACTAACTTGGACAGCTCTCTACTAGGTCCAAAACAGTGGCCAACATGCTCAAGAATGGAAACCAAAACACATACAAATAGGCATGCATGTAAGGTCCAACACTTAGGCACATAGAGACAACTTTTAAGCACACTTAAAAGAGGAACAACATGGGCATATGGCATGCAATGTAAGCTCTGAAAATCATGTTAATGATGGTGCCAAACCAAGCAAACAAGACAAGCATAGCATACAACAAATGGTCTAAAGCCTAAGGCTCACCAAAGAAGCATTGAACTACACTTAGTGCAACCACACATGGCATGAATTAAGTGACTGAAAACAGAGATGTGACATGCTAAAATGAGCCTCAAAACCCACCTAGATGGCATCTAAATGGCTTAAGTATGGAAGCATGCACAAGGGCCCAAACAAGGAGCATAAGACAACAACCTCTTAACGCATTAAAGGGGTATCAAATGCAAGCATATAGGCATGCCACAAGGACTGAAATAACATGACAAGTGGTTCCAAACCACTGAAATGATGCAAGGATGGCATGCTAGAGGGGTCAATGCTCAAGGCATACAAGAGAGTTTGCATAGTAGCTATACAAAGCAAAGCATGGATGACTCAAATGACCAAAAACAGTCCCTTAGCATACTAAAACAAGCATAAAAGCTTCACAAAGCCAGGCCAAAACACATGAGCATGGTAGTCTAAATGCTAGGCACATGTTAAGGCAAATCATGGCATTACAAGACATGTATGCAAGCTAAGCATGGTATGTCTAAACCAATCAAAAACAGTGCTATATCATGGCATAATAAGCACAAATACAACTTAATACATGGCCAACATGAACCTAAAAATGGTGCTCACACATGAGGCAAAAATGGCACATATTGAAGACAACAAGGAGAGGGGATGACCCTCTCTTTCTTAGGACCTCAAACCACTATTCTCACCACTGAAATCCCTCAAGATTTCAGATTTCAGTGGTGAGGAGGCCCAAACAAAGTGGTCCCGGAGCTCACCAAAAATAGCACAAAATGGGGGACAAACAAGGCCTAAGAGGGGGTAAACGACCCCAAACACAAAAGTGGTCTTAAACAAACTTCAAAAGGAGCTCAAAATAAGACTTTTTTTAGTTTATGAAAAAACCCAAAACAGCATGCAAGATAGGCTAAAAGTGTGTGCAAAAACGGGGAATAAAGAGGGTAAGAAGTTACCTTTGAAGACCAGCAAGAACCAGCAGCCTTTAGACCCAAAAATGCAACCCTCAACCTCTGAAAATCAGCTCCAAGGTGCTTGGATGGATGATGGAGGTGTTGTGCTAGGAGGTGTAGTTCAAATGGCCAAGAACTAGACCCTTTTGCACCCTCTAACCCACACAAATGTAGAGAGAGAGAGGGAGTGATATATATCAGATTTTTCAACCCTTGAAATGGAAGGAGAGGCTCTCCTTATATAGGCCAAGGCAAGGTGCCAAGCTTCTAAGAGAAGCTAACATAAAAAGGGTCAAGGGGGTCAAGCTTCCAAGGGAAGCTAAGCAAAGGGGTCAAGCTTCTCTTAGAAGCTTGTAGCAAAAGGGCCAAGCTTCTTGGAGAAGCTAGACAAGGGTTCAAGCTTCTTGGAGAAGCTAGAGCAAAGGTGCAAAGGGTTCAAGCTTCTTGGAGAAGCTAAACCAAGGGTTCAAAAGGTTCAAGCTTCCTCAAGAAGCTAAAAACCAACCATCAAAATGTGCCGACCGACCATCAATAGTGCCGACCGTCCATCACCAGTGGCTGGTGGCAAGGAAACAAGGCCGGTGGCCTCAAGCCATGGCTGGTGAGGTGTGGGGATGGCCAACAAGCCATTCCCTGCCCTTAGAAGCAAACACACAAGTGTTTGGTCTACAACCGAGCACAAAACAAACAAGTCGAGAGGTCTCGAGGCAAGGCGCGCGACCGAAACCTCTGAGAACTCAAGACGAACACGAACATGGATAATCATCGAGTGTTCAAACGATGACGTCCAAGTCTTGAGGACGGTCAAAAATGGGGTGTCTACACTAGCCTATATACATATTTAGCTGGAATTAATTCTAGTTTTTCTTTCTTGAATTTTTCTATTTGTTGTTCTACATCTATAAATTCTTCCATTTTAATATCTTCATCCTCATTACGCTTTTTGCTACTACTTCCTTTTATTAGCTGTTTAAACATTTTTATTTTCTGTAAGTTCTACAAACGGATTTCTTTGGTAATTTAAGCTTTTCAAAATATCTAGCTATGTCTTCTTCATTTACTTGAGATTGAGGTTTATTTGTTTGTCCTTCCATTCCTTTGCCTTTTTGAAATGTTATTCTTTCTAAAAACGCTAGACGATTTTCTAAGCTGTGTAGCTGTTCTGATAGATATTCAAATTTTTCACACAATCTAATTAGAAATAAAATTTCTATATTATTTTGTCTCACTGATATTTTATCTGATTGATTGATAGCTGCTGATTCCTTCTGGATTATTATGAAAATCTTCTGCCTGTTTTAAAATAGTCTGATAATCTCTATTAGCTTTTTTATCACTACTCATAAACTAAGATCTTATTAGTTGTTCTAAAATTTCTAATTTTTGTTTTAAATTATCTTGAATTTGATTGATTTGTTCTATTTGTTTAACTATTTGATTTATCTGACTATGAGTTTGTTCAATTAATTGTCTAAATTCTAACTC
This sequence comes from Camellia japonica, assembly GCA_030407325.1. Lineage (NCBI taxonomy): Eukaryota > Viridiplantae > Streptophyta > Magnoliopsida > Ericales > Theaceae > Camellia > Camellia japonica. Next base: position 44,312,369 of record JAPPVO010000036.1, read on the forward strand.
TATTTGTTTTGTGCTGCTAGTATTTATGGTTGAGATTAAAGTTTCTATTTCTAGCTTAGTGAGAAATTTTTCTAAATTTAAATCTGTTCTTTTTTTGTAAAATTGAACTAAATTGGTCTTGAATATAGTCTAATTTTTTTTATCTTGATCTTTAATTATGCTACGATTATTACGGAGATGTTCTATAGATGAAATAAAAATATTACTAATTCTATCTATGTCCTTTTAATATTTTCTGCAAAATTAATTTGATAATCTATGATACTATTTAACTGAGGATTATTTTCACTATGAAGCTGATGTGTAAAAGTATCTTCAAAATTACAACGAAATTTATTTTTATTTATACTAAGACGATGATTATGGTTGCTGAGTTCTAAATCTAGGTATTCTACTTTTTTCATACACAAAATTAAGTCCTACTTTAAAATTATTAAAAGCTACTATAACATGAAATTTATAACTAAAATGTCCAAAAATAAATACTACTCTATTACCATAAGCAAAATGCATAAACTAACTAAAAATGTCCTAAAATCGAACACTGCTCTGATACCAATTTTTTGGGGGAATGAGTTAGTGGTCTACCACTATTTTGAAATTGGGCTGAGAATTATCTAATTAATTCTACAGTTATGTTAATAGGTCTTCAAGCTGTTGTATGGCTAGTTTTAAGGCTTCTTGTTTTACAGTTAGCTGTTTATCTATCTGAGAAATTTTTAAACTGTAATTTTCTAAAGATCTGCCAGAAGCTAATGATAAAAGAAACTGATATCTTGATATTTGATCTTCTAATTCTTGTATAAGTTCAGTACTAATTTTGATTTTAATCCTAAGTTTTTCTTCTAAGGGCATAAAGTTTTGATTTTTTAAATTTCTTTTATAGACAATATTTCTACTCGGGTTACTCTCCTTTTATTCTAAAATTCTTTTTCTTTGGCAAAAACTATTTTTAGACAATATTTATTTTCATTACATGTACTCCCACCTTGAAGCTAAGCCTCGTTCAACATAGTATATTTTTATTTTTCTAATTTTTTACCTTTCCCTTTCTGCCTACAATTTGCCCTCCAACGCCTAACCACGGCTCACACGGGCTCTTCTGCTAAGGTCACTCAGTAACAAAATAGAAAATAGCAGATACTACGAAGGTGCAAAGCATGTAATATTAATGAGCAAACAAGCATTCCATAAACTTAGTTTTTCCAAAAAGAAAATAAATTTTTAGAATAGAAGAGTTACCCTTTTAAAATATTTAAGGAAAAAAAGAAACTACTCGCACTTCATATTAATAAGAAATATACTTACAAAGATTATATTACAGACTCTGAAATTCTGAAAAACTTAGTACACTTAGAGGGTTTTTGAGAAGGGTTGGAAATTTTACAACGCAGAGTGAAGGGGTATTTTTCATTTTGCTTCATCCGTTGGCAAGCATGTCAATTTATATAACTCAAAAAGAAAATAAAACAAAGCTTCAAATCTTTGCCTACGTCTAAATTATCCTAAGGAGTCAAAATCTAAGCTATCCTACTCCTTAGGCTTTTTGAAAATTGAAAAAGAACAAAACTATATATGTATGCAAACTTTTGACTCATATCACTATTATAGATAAATTTTATCAATAAAGGATTAGGATAATGATATCGGGTATTGCTTTTGGGCCCCATCGCATATCATTCAATCCTCATTTTTTGACAAAATTTTGACACTATAATTTATTACAAGACACGTATAAAGATTTTCGCAGGTTTTCTTTAATAAAGCAGGATAAGAGATATCTACTTTATTAAAGTAGTGAGTGAAGGAAAATCCTTATTACTAACAGACTCAAATAATTATAGACACAAAATATTTACAAAATCCTTTTTGTCTTTTCTTGGCGTGCATTTTCTGATATTTGAAGAAAAGTTTTATCTTCTACTGATTCTGTCTTCTTCTGTTGGGGCGCCAATTATTGATGTTGACCCATGGAGTGATGCTTCTAGGCGGGTTCTTGGAGGATTTGCAAAATTTAAAGAGTTAAGATCGTGGAACTAATAGAATATTTTTAAAATATTGTAGGAGTCTTGTAGTGGACACCCACTTTTTTTTTTAAATTAAAATTTAAAAAAAAAATCAACTTATTTTTTAAATACAATTATTTTAATTAAATAAAAAAATTAAATAATCATATAAAACAGTGAACTTTTCAAACAACCCAAAATCCAGTAAGAAAGTCCCTTGCAACGCTAGGTTAATGACTCATCAGTCATCATGACTGTAATGCCCAAATACCTCAGATCAGGTGTTGAATCCACTCACTGCGTTTTTTATCCAGCCCCAGTCCAGCAGTTTGCACGGGATGGTGACGCGTGGCAGGAAGGCGATCCGATGGGCTGCATGAGCCCACGTTGAGGAGAGAACAAGGTAGCGAAAAGCCCTAAAAAACTCTCCTCCGATCCCAGCGAAGGCGGCGGCGACAACGACCGGCGTACAGCTGCGGCGGCGGTCTCTATCAGCCCACACTTCACTCATCAAATCCTCTTTCTCCACCTATCCCAGCGGCGGCGGTTGACAATGATTAGAGTTGTCATCGAAGTATACGAAGAAGAATAGGAGATTCGCCGCAGAGAGAGAGACCGTTGGTCCAAACGTTTGTCACCGATGGAGCGAGCGAAGGAGGAATAAGCATATGCTGTTCCGTTCCGGGTATTCCATGTTAGTCAATATCCATCTTTTGTGATTTTATTATTTAAGTTTTTAGGAATTATTTGTGATAATCTAAATAAGAATAAATATTTTTTTGATTTTTTATAAAAAAAAATATATAAAAAATAGAGAAATAATATAGCCTAAAAAAGGATAAAAAGATTTAAAAAAAAATGTGCTTATATAACACACTCCAAACAAACTCTAATAAAATTCAGTTGTGTGACTAAAAATAAAAATAAGAGGAGAAATTCATTTTCATTTCTCACTAATACATATTTTATCCTACATGATAACTATTTGAAAATTACATAATATATATATATGTTCATATATTGAAAATAGAGACAGAAAAAATAATAAAATAGAAGTTTAGAAATAAAATAATACAATAAAGAAATCGGAGAAAAATGAAGGGTTAGAAGAAAGATTGTGTTACCATAGAAAGTAGAGTTTCGCAATTTCAATTTCTGCAAAACTTTAATTCATCTCCTTAAAATCATTCATAATTTGCTTTTTATTTTAACCAAATAGAATCCTAATTTGATATAAATTTTGAGACGAAATGTGTATAGGGGAAAAATGAGATGATTTTCCTCTTTTATCCTCATTTCATAGTTATGTATTCTTTTAAAGACCTAAACAATGGAGTAACCACAAAAAAAAAAATAAAAATAAAAAAAATAATAATTTGGTACTTAACCAGAAATATAGGAATTGATTGTCACAATTTCATATATAAGGACCAAAGTGAGATTTTGTGCAAAGTGTTAAGTACAAGATATAATTTACCCAAAAGTGAGTTTGACAATATATATATTTTTAAATATGCAAAAAAAAAAATAATAAATACAATAATTTACGAAAATATCTCGATTTTTTTGTATTTTTTGTATAATAAAGAGAAATTTACCTGAAAGTCTCAGAATCTTGCATAGTTATAAGTTTTATTTTTATTTTTTTATGATCACATAAGTCCTATTATTTTCAAAAAGTATTTCATGAGATCTTTTTAGAATTATTTTATATCATATCAAGATTTTTTTTACTCTTTTTCAAATGTAACAATCTAATGTGAAGGATATAATGTGACATTGATATATCTAGAAGATCTGTTAAAAAATTCTTAGTGTATTATTTCTAAATGTAACACTTAAAAAAAAACTCTTTAATATACTTTTTTCAAATGTAACATTTCAACAAACAACAACAATTAAGAAGGTTATAATGATAAATGAGTCATAACACATTTAAAATGACTAAATGAATCACAAAAAAAATATGACACTATATGGATTACAAGTTTATTGGTCAACCTCTCTTTAATAAATTCTTAATTTTCTTTTATAAAATGGGACTGCATTTTACACAACTGTGCTGTAAAAACTATGATTTATGGATAGCTACTCACGATTTGTCACGTAAATATTTTTTTTGATCGGCAAAGAAAATCTTTATTGATGAAAGTATACAAAAGGATACAGGACATCAATAAAGAGGAGCTTGGAGCTAACTGAAGCTCCAAGCTCCAGTTGGTGAGAAACCAACAACAACACAAAAAGGAGCAGAAATGAAGCAAAACAGACTACATATCAGCAATTGAGACCGATCCACTGAACTGATAAATCTGGACAGCAAGGAAAATAGATCTGGAGACCCAAAACTGAACCACTGCTAATTCTATGCTAGGAAGAAAATAGATTGAAACCCAGTACTATAACAGATAGAGTGCACAGATGCAAAGCTGGGTGAGAACACCTAAACCTAGAAATTACACAGACTACACCTCTGGCCTTAGTTCAGAATTTCCACCCTTTAGAACAACAGCAAAGCTACACCACACAGATGCAAATCTACACACTACCACCCTTCAGAGTTTCCACACTGCAACACACATCAGATCTTCACACATATGCATAGCTTCATAGCGCAGGTGACAACACAACAAAACACAACAGCAAAGGCACACTACAGCAGTTCACAACAGCCCCAGCAACAAAGGCACACTACAGCAGTTCAGCCCATGCCACCTACCCCTCCCATACACCTCCTAATTTGCCTCAAATTGGTTCCAAATCCATTGCATCCCAAACACCACCAAAGCAGCAGCCGAATCAGCCACATTCCTACTATCTGCACTACACCAGCAGCAGCAAACGGCTTCAACCAAGCTGCATCACCAAAAAGCTGCACTGCATCCCAACAGAACACTACCATTGCAGCCCAAACACTACCAAAGCAGCAGCCGAATCAGCCACAAATCCTACTATGAAGGACTACACCCAGCAATCCAAACAGAACACCAAACCAGATCAAAAACAGAACACCAAATGCTGCAAACAGAACACCATACCAGATCAGACTTTAATTCTGTCGAGATTGAATACAATGTCCTCCACAGAATGCTGCAAACCTCCAGAGCTCTGCTTGCACCACAACGCTATCCTCACTTTCACCAGCTCAGCCAACTCGAACCCATCAACACTCTTTTGATGAAAAAGACAATCATTCCTAGCTTTCCAAATTGACCACAACACAGCTACGGGAACAACTTTCCACAGTGGTTGTAACGCCTTTTTGAATTTATAACCAGCCCACCAATGCATGAGAGCCTTAACTGAACCTGGAATCACCCAGACCAGATCCCACCATTTCACCATGTCTGACCATAATTTCCAAACCACAGGACACGACAAAAACAAATGATTCATAGACTCCTCCTCTGACTTACACAGCAGGCACACTGTGTTAGCTTCAGAATTCAACACACCAAGCCTTTTCAAAAACACAGAAGTTTTAAGTCTTTCTTTCCAAGCTAACCAGCTGCAGAATTTCACCTTGGGTGGGGCAGAGTTCTTCCACAACATATCAGCAACACTTACGACTGGACCTTTTGATAGCATCCACCACTTCCAAGACACACCCACTGAGTAAGATCCTGAAGGATTTGCCATCCATAAACAAGAATCCTCTGCTTGGTCTGTAAGAACAAGTGTGCCCCTTAGTACCCCTTGCAACCTAACGACCTCCTCCTCCTCCCAAGCAAACAGAGATCTACTAAACAGAAATTTCCACTCAAGAGCCGACCCTCTTTTATGATACATCTGCCAAAGTGTACAGCCCTTCTCCTCGGACAGCCTGAACAGTCTGGGAAATTCCGCCTTCAAACATAGATTATTAAACCACTTATCCTCCCAAAAGAGAAGTCTTTGCCCATTTCCTACAAGAAGTTTGAAAGTAGATAAATAGTACTCAATCAAATGTCACGTAAATATATTCAATAGGCAACTCTGTTTATTTATTTATTTATTTTTTTTCATAGCCACCTCTCCGACCACCATTCCCCTACACACCACCATAAACAAGCAAACAAATCAAATTAAAAATAAATAAATAAATAAAACAAATCAAACCAAACCAAATCAAAAGTCATCATCCTCACAAATATATTTTGGATTCAACACCAGCAATAAGAATATAAAGTTTTAACACCATCATCAGTAGCCATTCATTGAAAACTCAACACAGATTGTTTATTTGGTTTATTTCGAATTGGATTTCTATTTGTAATTGTGATGGTGATGGTAGGTTAAGAAGAGTCTAAACAAGATGTGGCAGCAATTGTCAGCCATGGGACCAGTGTCAGCGCTGATGGCAATTGGGTCTCCCATCTGATCATCGTCCATTAATGACCATGGATTTTGGAGGTTATGGATTTTGTTAAAGGGTTTGAGTCGTGACTTGTGACTCGCGAGGTTCCAAGAGTAATGGGTTTGTGGTATGAGGACCTTCTATATCTTATTTCTTCATATTTTTTTTATATTCTTTTTATAAGTTTTAATTCAGATTTACATTGATGATCTAAACTGTCTATTTCGTATGTCTTGTAATGAAAGTCATTCATGCAAAAAATTAGCTTTATCGGACAATTATAAACATGGGAACAATTACATTTTGTTTTATAGAATGGACTAGTGTATGCCCGTGCCTGAAGCCACAGTGTAAATAATGTTTTGTTCGAATAATTTTCATTTATCATTCTCTCTTAAGTTAGGAATATTGAGAATCAAGTATACTTAAATTTTTGTTTTCCCATGACATATAAAAAATAAATAGATAACATGCGTTTGAGCAAGATGATCCCCTTTATTATAGACACAATTTGAAAATAAGAGGAACAACAAAATGGTGTTATTCCTTTGGAGCACACCATGCCAATACGAAAATGGTATTCTTGATCAAAATCTAAATAACAAACACCTCCAAATGTCTACCTCTCAAACCAAACCAAATCTATATAAGTTTACACGTCAATCTGCCTCTAAATAATCTTTAACTTTATACAACGTCAATCATTTTCAAAGTTTGTCAATGATAAAACCAAAAATAGTGTAATTCTGCCCTCGAACTTCCAAGCTTTGCACCAATATAAATTTGTTGACGTGCAATATGCATGTGCTTACACTACTACACATAGTCAAAAGACGCTTTTTGGGTTAAGAATCTTCTTTTAGCTATCAAAACAAATATTCAAAAAGTATATTAGTATTCACAAATTACTTTCACATATGCACATAATAAAGTTTTAGATTTACACTTAAAAACGAAATGCATAGTTCCATACACTTGAAAATAACAAATCAAGATAAGTTTCTTCATCAACAAAAGGATAGAAATCAATTGTGGCAAAAATAAATGTAAAACTAATGATGTCTAAGCTCTCCTACATTCCAAAAAAATTACCAAATCATTTAATGTTAGTGTCTAGATGAAAATCGGAATACTTAAGACAAAGCTTTAAAGATAGAAGGTTTGCAATATATAAAGCTTACCAAATTACTTAAAATTTGAAAGATTCTAAATGACTCAATTAAACAAACCTAGAACGATGAAATTCTCAACAATCAATCAGAGAATTCTAAATAAATAAAAAGGCATTTGCCAGTGAGATTAATGAAAACTTGAATAGTATGATGCTACAAATTCAAACCAATTAAGTCATTAATTTCAAAATCAATTAATGGAAAAATTAAAATCCTAATTATTAACACAAAGAAGCCATGCACTTGAACATGAATTTGAAATTTTAGTAGATAAAAACTCGAACTCAGCTTTTATAGTTGTAAAACAAATTAATTCATGAATTCTATAATTTTGTTAAGAGCCTACTTGTTACAATTGCTTAAATGGTTAAATTTACAAAATCATTGCATTCATATAATTCATATAATGCCCCAATGTGACTAAACTAATCATGTAAATGAAAAAGTACTTTAAATAAGAGTAATTACACATATGATTAATCTGAAAGTCATTAATTACATCAATTACGAAAACTTTAAAATTGAAATTGTTGCATTAAAAAAAAAAAAACTTAAGTAAACGGCTTTAAAGTGGTCCAATAGCCGTTTTAGTAACAATATAAGAAATAAATCAAATAAATAAATCAAATCAAACGGATTAAAGGAATGTCATTCCAAAAAAAAAAAAGTCTAATATAAGTTGCTAGCATATCACTCGTGCCTAAAGGTACTCTCGTATAAATAGCTTAAATGGTTGAATCTTTTCTCAATAAAAAAATAAAAAAATAAAAGATAAATCATATAACATGGAAGTTTGAAGAGATTACCTTGATTGGAGAGTTCAAAGGTGCCATTAGTTTGTTTCTTTCTATCAATGAACAACCCCGGACTCTTTCAAAAGCTTCTTCATCTCATTCAATTCCTATAGATTCATGTCCAACCAATAGTGGTAGAGTATTTAACATGAATAAAGAAGAAGATTAAAAAAGCGAAATTACTTTAGGAACATGACATATTTTAGAAAATTATGTAGAAACATTAAGTCTAAATAGGAGTATTTAAGAACATGACATATTTTCATATTACATACCGTGGGAAAAAGTAGAAAATTTAAAATTTACTTGGCAGAAGTGTCGCCCTTCAAAAATATATACAAACAATGTCGAAATAGTACATATTAAAATCCATTTAAACTACTAAGATAACTGTGGAACATAAAATTTTATAAAATTCATGTGAATTTACCACTTTGGATGCTATTTAGGATAAAGATGAAAGATAAATGTGCCTTCAAACATTATCATATCTTTTCAAACAAATTGAATGATGTATGCACAAATTGTTGCTCACTCGAGATTGCCACTCTTTCAGCACTCATCAATCAAAGAAGTGCACGTTTAATTTACACATCTCTAGCAATATTTTAACTCCCACAACAATAAATACAAAATCATTAGAGAGATAAGAAAAACTTAAGCTTAAAAAAATGTAGACCTGTAAAAAGGGAGTCAATATTACCATTCGCTTCTAGTCTTCGTCCACCTGTAAAATACAGAAAAAAGCCAATATGATAATTAAAAGAGACTACCCAATTCAAAACAAACACATGCATTGTCACACTAATGAAAGGTTTTTTATAGACCACCCAATTCAAATAATAATTGGTTACCCAATGCAAACACTACGAACAAACACAGCACATTTGTAACATGCCCGGGAGGGTACCCGCGCGCGTTAAACAGTTCGGACTCCCGAGATCTCTTTGATCTCAAGTTTCACGAGTGCAATGTGAAACATAGATGAGAGTCCAGATTTGGAAACTTTTATTGAAAATCCATTTTATTGCAATTTTGTCAAAAATGGACTACGTCATCAGATCTCAGAGTCGCCACCTAATATTTTGGGGAAATTAGGAAACCCATGACTCGGTGCCAAAGGCCACTGTTCGTCGTAACCAAGGATGCTTGGTTCGGAACCTTAGGTATGAGAGGGGAAGGTCAATAATGAGCACCCCCGCTCACCCGATCAAAGATCGGCCTCTACTAAACCATGATATGACTTTTATTTTCATTATATGTTCATGTTCTGATTATTTTAGTAAATCCTAAAATTTACTATGTGAAGCATACAAGTATAGACTAGTTTGCTCAAATTGGAACAATTCAACTTCATGTTTGTTTTGAAAAGGGTTTGATTTTGCCACCATCAAGTGGGCTTAAAGTTTGTGAATTTGCCACTATAAAGTGGGCTTAAAACGTACATTTATTGAATTATTCCAATTCAAGCAACAAGCCTTCATCCACAGGCATTCAAACAGTTTATCACTTAGACAAATAGCCACATGGTAGGATGCTAAACATAATAAGAAAATCACACACAAATGGGATGCTAAAGCATAAAACTCACAGATTGACCGACGTCCCTCGAACAAACTACAAAACAGAAGTTAGTAAAATATGCATGATCTTATATACAGAATCCTAATGCAATTCACTCATGAGATGCACTGAAGATTTGGCTTCTAGAATATGGCATGTGAAACATTGCAAAACATGTGATAGCGCACAAAATCATGGGATAATCAATGAAAGCATAAAGATGCAAATTTAGCCAAATCTTATGCATGGATCATGGATGTAAAGCAGGGATATGCATGACATGTCAAGATATATACATACACACAGTTAGGAAAAGCGATAAAAGAATGGGATAGAAAGAAGCGGGGTGGGGGATTATTACAACACTTGAATTATTACAGATCCGAATGAAGGAGAGGGAAAATAAAAATAAAAATAAAACCTCACAAACACTCAAAATAAAAATAAAAGAAGAATTTGGAAAACAGACTATCCACTAATTTATTCCACTCCTTTTTTCCAACGAAAATTGAGTCCAATCCACATGCAGACATTCAAGCCATGACAGCAGCCCACTAATTTGTAAACAAAACGCGGCCACAACCAGCAACACCTTTCTTCTCAAACTTACCTCATGGGCCCCACATACTAGAACCCACGCCCATTTTCAAACTCACCAAATTCGGCAGCACAGAAATTTGAAGCCCTTCAGACCCAAGTTGGCCCAACATGTACCTTGTTGCTCTTGGGGACAAACCATCCAAGCGTTGACAAATTGGAGACCTATCATAATTGCAAAGCTCAAAAGGCCCACAAACCTCATAAACATCACATGAATTCTCCGGTTCCACCAAACTCAGTGCATTATCTTCACACTTACTCCCTATACCTGAAAAAGACATGGATCTCCTCATTTGGACTGGTGATGATGAAACACCTTGCTCCCGTGTTCACCCGAGAGAGAGCCCCGAGAGAGAGAGCTGTGGGGTGGTGCTGGGTCTCTAGAGAGAGAGAGTGAAGTTGGTGGGTGTGTTAGAGAGAGAAGAGAGAGAGAGAGCCTCATTCATGGTGCTGCTCTAACCCGTATGTAGAGAGAGAGAGATGGGTGGGTGAGAGAGAGAGAGAGAGAGAGCTGGGTTGATAGATGGTAGTGTGTGAGCCGTGTGTGGTCTCCATGCATGAGTGTGTGCTGGGTGTGTTTCATCCGTGAGAGAGAGAGAGGTGGGTGCGTGTGATCCGTGTGATGAAGCATGCATGGGATGATGATCGGTGGTGGGTTGGTGCTGGTGGGTCGGTGGTGGTGTGGCTGGTGGGTCGGTGGTTTAGAGAGAGGAGAGAGAGAGAGGTGCCGTGTGGTGTGTTAGGTGGTGATGGGTGTGTGTTGTGTCAAGGTGGGTTGTGCATGGGAGGTTGGTGCCGATGGTAGCAATGGAGCTGTGAGGTGAGAGAGTTGGGTTTGTGTGTGTTTAGAGTTGGTGGTGTGCTGCTGGGTTGGTCTATGGCAGTGGTGTGGGTGTGTGTTGGGTGGCCACGGTATAGAGAGAGGTGAGGGGAAGAGAGCCGTGTGGTGTGTGAGTGCGTTGAGGGTATGTGTGCAGTGGTCCGAGAGAGAGGACTGGTAGTGTGGCTGCTGCCTCTCTCTAACTGTGTGTTTGTGTGAATGGGTATGGTGTCTTAGAGAGAGAACAGCCTAGGAATCTAGAGAGAGAAGAGAGCTGGGTTTGGTGTGTGTGTCTTCTGCCTCTCCCCCCTGAAACCGTGTCTGTGTGTTCTCCTTCCTCACCCGTGTACCTCTCCCCCTTGTGTCAATGTGTATCCGATGGGTTTTTAAAGAGAGAGAGGAGATTGAATTGGGTGCATGTGTTCCTGTGTTGCTTTCTCCCCTCATTTTTTTTTATTCCCCACTCACTCTAAATGCTCTCACCGAAAATTGATGTGTCCCTTTTATTCTTCACCTGCTCCCCATTTTCTTCACCTGCTCCTCTTCCTTTTCTTTTTTTAACATATCTTCCACCCCATGCTGTACAGCTACACAAAACCTACCTTCTTTGTCTAACCTTTTCCTCTCTAAAACAATGCTCTCAGTCAAGAAACCCCACCATTACACAAAGCCTATTTTTTTATTATCTCTCGCCAGCCTAATCCCATGAAATCAACATTTTTTTTTTTTTTTTATGTTTTATTCTATTTTCCCTTTTTGTGTTTTTATCATTTTTTTATATCATATACCAATTTATACAAATACACTTAAAACACACAAAATTATATATAAAGTCAAAATAAAAATAATTTTTTTTTGGTGAGTTTTGGAATTAAAATTTCAAGTTGATTGTTTTTTTTTTTTTTGGTGAGGGTGGTCAAAATAAAATGCCAAGTCTTAGGGCCGGTCAAAATGGGGTGTCTACAGTTGCCCCTCTTTGACATAGCTCGAAGTCATGAAATGACGTGAGTGAATGTCAAAGCCAGAAGACGACCCTTTTGACCAGGCCGTAAGACTTGGGCAATCACACAAGATGCAATGCATGTAGTTGAACCCGAAGGTTGCTTACGTATCCCTTTGCAAGGAATCAAACCAGCGTAGTTCAGGGGCAAGATGCAAATGATATGCAAGAAAATGCAGTTTGAAAGTTGGACTTACACGCTTCGCGAAGCCGATTTGTTTGAAAATTCGTGATTATGCAAGAGAGGGAAGACCTCAACCAAGAGAAATCAACATCCTAACGCGTCTCACGCGAGAGGAGAATGGGTGGTGGAAACAAACAGGCGCACCTGCTGTTTTTAACCGATTTGGGAGATTGGACTTATACGCTTACGCGAAGCCGGTTTAACGAGTGGACTTATACGCTTCCGCGAAGCCGATTTAACGAGTGGACTTATACGCTTCCGCGAAGCCGATTTAACGAGTGGACTTATACGCTTACCGAAGCCGATTTAGCGAGTGGACTTATACGCTTACGCGAAGCCGATTTAACGAGTGGACTTATACGCTTACGCGAAGCCGATTTAACGAGTGGACTTTACGCTTACGCGAAGCCGATTTAACGAGTGGACTTATACGCTACGCGAAGCCGATTTAACGAGTGGACTTATACGCTTACGCGAAGCCGATTTAACGAGTGGACTTATACGCTTACGCGAAGCCGATTTAACGAGTGGACTTATACGCTACGCGAAGCCGATTTAACGAGTGGACTTATACGCTTACGCGAAGCCGATTTAACGAGTGGACTTATACGCTACGCGAAGCCGATTTAACGAGTGGACTTATATGCTTACGCGAAGCCGATTTAACGAGTGGACTTATACGCTACGCGAAGCCGATTTAACGAGTGGACTTATACGCTTACGCGAAGCCGATTTAACGAGTGGACTTATACGCTTACGCGAAGCCGGGTTGGCAAGTGGACTTATACGCTTACGCGAAGCCGGGTTGGCAAGTGGACTTACACGCTACGCGAAGCCGGGGTGGCAAGTGGACTTACACGCTACGCGAAGCCGAGTTGGTAATTCATGATTTGTGCAATGCAATACAATGTCACGGAATGCTGGCTATGTTTACAACTTTCCCTATTCTCCAACAAGGTGACAGACTAGGTTGGTTCAGTTTCCAAAGTTGAGGCGCCTACAAGCTATCTCAACCTATGGGGCTGCCATACAGATTTCAAGCCGGGGATACACCCCTGGGTATTTAAACCAGACTTTAGTCTCGGAAATCCCGAACCTTTTGTGTTCTAGGCATCGCCATTCGAACTCTAGTTTCCACCGTCGCAGTTGGTCTCCTAGGAACTCATTGCAAACACAGGCAGGATAATACACAAATATTTACATATAAATGCACACAGATATTTACAGACAGAATACAGACATATACACAGATATATACAGTACATACGACACAAATATATATAGATATATACACAGATATATACAGAGATATACACAGATATGTATACGGAGATCTACACAGGTGGGAATATTCTGTTTGCAGCCATCAACGGGAAGATGCCGTTACTGAGAAGGCATATTCCGTTTGCTGACGTCAGCACACGCATGCAAAACACGCAAAAAGAAAAGGAAAAACACAAAATGCATAGACATGGGATACGGGGTGTCGAACCCCTGACCTCAAGCTCGGCCTCCGAGTCCTTAACCACTGAGCCACGTCACTCTTGTGACACGATATGCAAACAAATATATATACATACTATACAAGACATATATATACATAAAACCAAAACAAACCAAAAGAAACACTCAATGTGGGGTTCGAACCCCTGACCTCAGGCTCAGCCTCTCACTCTTCAACCACTGGGCCTAACCATTGAACCCAAGCCACTCGGGTGACAGAAACAATTCAAACAAATATATATATCTATATATAGGTGGACAAAACATATATATATCAAAAACCAAAACAAAAACAAAACAAAGAAAACTCGATGTGGGGTTCGAACCCCTGACCTTGGGCTCAGCCTTTCAATCCTTAACTCACTAGGCCAAACCACTGAACCCAAGCCACACCTGTGACTCAAATGTTCAAACAAATATATATAATACATAGATATACAACACATATACATATATATATACAACTCTCCCGCCTCTCCTATTTTTGTCTTACTCTCTCTTCCTATTTTTGTCTCACTCTCTCTTCCTTCATCTTCTTCGAGTGTCGTGTCTGGCACACGATTTCAACAATCGCGGCGCCTGATCGACAGGCAATCCAATCTTGCCTCGTTTGTCAAAGATCATCTCGAGCCTTCCTCCCTCTTTGTCTTCTTCTTTGGCTTCATTCTCTTTTTAAGTTGAGGCATGCGAAAGAGAGAGGCAGAGCAAAAGCCTGCAAACTTTCTCTGCCACCACTCTGCAACCTCTTTCTTTTGCATTACTCTTCTCTGCCATGGCCTCTTCACAAGGTTCTCTCACTCTTTTTCCAGACCTAAACGAGTCTACGATAGAGATAACCAATTCCGACTCCCCTGAACCTCAACCACGGGCTCCTCCTCCTTCTCCTGTTTTCAACTTTCCAGCGATGTCAGTTGAACAAATCATGGCGGCACAATCTGACATCGAAGCAAACTCATATACGCTGAGGTCATGTGTGGAGACCGTGACAGCGGTCTCCAACTTGTCCCGTCGACTGCAGAACAGAACGTGTGAAGTGCATCGATTGAATGCACAACTTTCTTTACTTCAACATATGTACAAAGATTCTCGAGGGGAAGTTAGCGGATTGAAGAAACAAATCAAGGAGTTGAAACGACAAGTGACCGTTGCAACTCATCATGGGACTACCTTTGACGGGCAGCGAGGGATAATCTCCTTCGGAAGCTCTACCAAGGTTGAGGCAGAGTCTTCAAGAGCTTCGAAGAAGTAAAGATGAAGTGAGGCAGCTGATGGTAAAGTCAAGCAATGAAGATGTGTGCAAATAAAGCCAGTTGTAATCTTCGCCATTGCCGGGCTGCTGCCGAAAAACTAAGAAAATGCTACTCTCTCTTTTTGTTTTTTTTTTTTTGTTTTTTTTTTTGTGTTTTGTTTTTGTGTTTTTGTGTTTTTTGTGTTTTTTGTGTTTTTTTTTTTTTTTTGGAGTCTCTGTAATCGGGGATGTCCTCCCCTGACTTTAATAAAATCAGTTTCTTTTTTTGCTCATCACTGGCATGACTGGCATATCACTTTGAGCTTGAAAATAATTTGTTTGATTGAATTTGAGAATAATTGAATTTTTGAAGTCTGAATTAGACATTGACTCTATACTGACCTGAATCAAAAATGACTTAACGAAAGAAGAACAAAGCAAAACGATCCAAACACACTTATATACACTGACTAGTATAAATACACCGACTGGTATAAATATACTGACTGGTATGAATACACACTTATATACACTGAATAGTTGACTCGAGCGATGGAGAAGACAGAATCTCTAACTCGACTATGCCCCTAGTTCATTGCCTTGACCTCTTTTTTTTTTGTCTCTTGATTTTTTTGTAAACATGTTTTGATCAACATGAGAGTTAGATTAGCATACTTATTCCATTTTCTGTTTCAAATCATGTAAGCTAAACTGTGAGCACTGAAAATTTTTCCTTTTCAAATCCAAAGAATGGTCCAAGTTTTGCAAAAATGGAACAATTTTCGAGAAAAATTAGTCATCTTCATTCAAATTAATCAAAATCTATTTTTGCAAATGGTCACTACTCAACTAACATGGAATCAACTATTGGGGTGCATAGTCCCAAGCCAGATAATCAAAGGTGATATCTGAACCAAGCCAACCGAACCGGGCCAAACCGAACCGAATGAAGTCGAGCAAAAACTGGACCGGACCGAACCGAACCGAACCGCCAAACCGAATCGAACCGAATTGACTCGAACCAACTGAACTGAACAGAATGAAAATACACCAATCAAACACGGATAGGACAACCAAGTCGACTAAAGACACACCAAGCAAACATGGACAAGATGAATGAGTTGAAAAATTATTAGGGCCGAACTTCGAGATGAAGCTACCTACGTATCCAAAGATAGGAATCAGGCCATCGTAGTTCGGGCAAAGGTTCACTCGGGTATTGACACTTCCTTTTATGCTCTAACTTTTGCCAAAGTCACCCTTTCGGGTTTTCAACCTTGCGAGCTTTTCATTTTTTCATTTTGTTCATTTCATTTTTTTTTGTTTCATTTTCATTTTTTCATCATTTTTTTTAATTTTTTGTTTTTCTGCTCTAACTTTTACCTAGGTCGCCCTTCCGGGTTTTCGGCCCAGCGAGCCTCTCAAGGGTTACTTTCAGTGTAACTTGTCCATGTTGATTGGTCGTGAAATCTCTAGGCCATTTATAAGAACGACTACTACACTTGATCAGTAGATATGATGATGTAGGGACTAGGCTAATTGGGTCTGAATTTGCCCCTAGTGTTGCCCCTAGTGTAGTGGATAGGAACTCGACTGTCCTTCAATAATAAAATTCATTCTCTCAAATTCTGGGTTTGGCCTTTCTTGGCGGTCTTCATTGGGAAACGATTCAGTTTTAACTCTTTGATCACATCCAACCTTTTGCCCCTAGTTCAAGGGCTACTTCAAATCTAAATCACATCCGACCTTCTTGTCCCTAGTTCAAGGGTTGCTTCCAATCTGAATCACTGGCCCTACATAGTTTTGGCTAAGGTTCACTCGGGTATTGATACTCTCCTTTTGCGCTCTAACTTTTGCCAAAGCCGCCCTTTCGGGTTTTCAACCTTGCGAGCTTTTCATTTTTCTTTTTATTTTCCCTTCTTTTTTTTAATTTTTTTTTAATTTTTTAATTTTTTAATTTTTTTTGTGCTCTAACTTTTGCCTAGGTCGCCCTTCCGGGTTTTCGGCCCAGCGAGCCTCTCAAGGGTGATACTTTATTGCCCCTAGTTCAAGGGCTACCTCCATTTCAGCTATGCAAGCCTCACACTTTTGCCCCTAGTTCAAGGGCTGTTTCAAATCGAAATCACATTCTTTGCCCTGAGTTCAAGGTCTGTTTCCAATCTGGATCACATCATTGCCCCTAGTTCAAAGGCTATTTCCAATCTAAATCATATTCGACCTTATTGCCCCTAGTTGAAGGGCTGCCTCCATTTGAATCACGTCATGGCCCCTAGTTCAAGGGCTATTTCCAATTCGGCTATGCAAGACTTACACTTTGAATGATCATTGAATACTTCGAATCAAGGTTTGAAAGCTAAGGAGCTAAGGAGGTCGGACCACGAGTCAAGAGGGATCCTATGCTGTATAACTAATTCCAGGCATGTCTTCGTAGAACCACGCAAAAACAGTTTTTGAAATCTTTTCACAAAGCGACTAATCATTCGTACTTTTACAAAGATAAGATAGAACCAATTTGGACCAAGCCAGGATCCTTCTCAGTACTCACATTAACAAAAACTGATTTTATTCATCAAAGGCTTAGCACACCTCTCTTCCTCTCAGTTGATCAAAATTTGCAAATCCCGAGGAAATTCTTCCTCTTCGTTTTTATCAGAGTTTTGGAGTTTTGAAAAACTTTGGTCAACGCGATGATTTAAAGGCACAGAAAAGTAGGCAGACTCTATGGCATTTTGTTTTTGTTTTTCTGTTTATTGAAAAGAGACTATGACTCAGCAATGACACAGACTCAAAAGAAAATGATAAAGAAGACCTAGACAAGACAGAAATGTCTAGGTTAGCACTCTCGAAATCAACAGACTCTGACTCACTAGGCTGACTCGAGCCTGACTCTAACTCTACAAACTTTGGTGGAGTCAAACTTAGACTCAATACTCAATTCAGAATTCAGAATAAAACCATTCTCAAATTGCCAGTCAACGTGTGGGCCATCCGTAATATGCAAAATAAAGCCCGTGCAATCAACAGGTGGTCACTCCCCAATCACAGAGATGGTCGACTTTGTGGGATATCGACATTTTTTTTTTTACAATTTTTTTTTTTTTTTTTTACAAATTTTGTTTTTGATTTTTATGTTTTTGTTATTTTTTTTTTTTTGTTTTTGAAGTAATGGTGCTAAACTGAAAAATCTGAACCACTTATTCGAATTTGAGAACCCCTGTATAGATCCAATACATTGCACATAACACATAGCAGGAAAGAGAACAAACACCCCTATGGAGGGTAGGGTTATCATGTCCTAGCTTGAAATGATCTAGGGTTTCACTATTCAGACAAGTGGTATCAGACATCCTAGAAATGGGAAAGCATCCTGTCCTAATTTGAAAGGTACTATAGCTCACTATATGTACAAGGTTGGCTCTACTCTAGGGGTTAAAGTCAAGGTGACGTTACCAAAGAGTCCTTTGGGTCATAACCAATAAAGATCCCAGGAAATCAGAAGAGTCAAATAGCCTCTCTTCGGAGTCTGAGAACCTTAGATAGCGAAGCCAAATAGCAGACCTACGTAGCAAAGCTACCCTTTTGACAGATCTCAAAAGGTTACAACACAAGGCCTCTAAAGTAACGTAGAGATAGATGTAGTGTCACAAAAAGTGTGCTTGTGCTCCCACTAGCATCTGGGCAACACAAGGACTTTAAGTGCACCAATGCATGCAATGCAATAAACATATAATTGAAAATAAAAGTCATATCATGGAGTTCGAGTCAAGGTTTCATAAATCCCCAGCGGAGTCGCCAGAAACTGTAACATGCCCGGGAGGGTACCCGCGCGCGTTAAACAGTTCGGACTCCCGAGATCTCTTTGATCTCAAGTTTCACGAGTGCAATGTGAAACATAGATGAGAGTCCAGATTTGGAAACTTTTATTGAAAATCCATTTTATTGCAATTTTGTCAAAAATGGACTATGTCATCAGATCTCAGAGTCGCCACCTAATATTTTGGGGAAATTAGGAAACCCATGACTCGGTGCCAAAGGCCACTGTTCGTCGTAACCAAGGATGCTTGGTTCGGAACCTTAGGTATGAGAGGGGAAGGTCAATAATGAGCACCCCGCTCACCGATCAAAGATCGGCCTCTACTAAACCATGATATGACTTTTATTTTCATTATTGTTCATGTTTGATTATTTTAGTAAATCCTAAAATTTACTATGTGAAGCATACAAGTATAGACTAGTTTGCTCAAATTGGAACAATTCAACTTCATGTTTGTTTTGAAAAGGGTTTGATTTTGCCACCATCAAGTGGGCTTAAAGTTTGTGAATTTGCCACTATAAAGTGGGCTTAAAATGTACATTTATTGAATTATTCCAATTCAAGCAACAAGCCTTCATCCACAGGCATTCAAACAGTTTATCACTTAGACAAATAGCCACATGGTAGGATGCTAAACATAATAAGAAAATCACACACAAATGGGATGCTAAAGCATAAAACTCACAGATTGACCGACGTCCCTCGAACAAACTACAAAACAGAAGTTAGTAAAATATGCATGATCTTATATACAGAATCCTAATGCAATTCACTCATGAGATGCACTGAAGATTTGGCTTCTAGAATATGGCATGTGAAACATTGCAAAACATGTGATAGCGCACAAAATCATGGGATAATCAATGAAAGCATAAAGATGCAAATTTAGCCAATCTTATGCATGGATCATGGATGTAAAGCAGGGATATGCATGACATGTCAATATATACATACACACAGTTAGGAAAAACGATAAAAAAATGGGATAGAAAGAAGCGGGGTGGGGGATTATTACAACACTTGAATTATTACAGATCCGAATGAAGGAGAGGGAAAATAAAATAAAATAAAACCTCACAAACACTCAAAATAAAAATAAAAGAAGAATTTGGAAAAACAGACTATCCACTAATTTATTCCACTCCTTTTTTCCAACGAAAATTGAGTCCAATCCACATGCAGACATTCAAGCCATGACAGCAGCCCACTAATTTGTAAACAAAACGCGGCCACAACCAGCAACACCTTTCTTCTCAAACTTACCTCATGGGCCCCACATACTAGAACCCACGCCCATTTTCAAACTCACCAAATTCGGCAGCACAGAAATTTGAAGCCCTTCAGACCCAAGTTGGCCCAACATGTACCTTGTTGCTCTTGGGGACAAACCCATCCAAGCGTTGACAAATTGGAGACCTATCATAATTGCAAAGCTCAAAAGGCCCACAAACCTCATAAACATCACATGAATTCTCCGGTTCCACCAAACTCAGTGCATTATCTTCACACTTACTACTCCTATACCTGAAAAAGACATGGATCTCCTCATTTGGACTGGTGATGATGAAACACCTTGCTCCCGTGTTCACCGAGAGAGAGCCCCGAGAGAGAGAGCTGTGGGGTGGTGCTGGGTCTCTAGAGAGAGAGAGTGAAGTTGGTGGGTGTGTTAGAGAGAGAAGAGAGAGAGAGAGCCTCATTCATGGTGCTGCTCTAACCCGTATGTAGAGAGAGAGAGATGGGTGGGTGAGAGAGAGAGAGAGAGAGCTGGGTTGATAGATGGTAGTGTGTGAGCCGTGTGTGGTCTCCATGCATGAGTGTGTGCTGGGGTGTTTCATCCGTGAGAGAGAGAGAGGTGGGTGCGTGTGATCCGTGTGTGGTGTGATGAAGCATGCATGGGATGATGATCGGTGGTGGGTTGGTACTGGTGGGTCGGTGGTGTGTTGCTGGTGGGTCGGTGGTTTAGAGAGAAGAGAGAGAGAGGTGCCGTGTGGTGTGTTAGGTGGTGATGGGTGTGTGTTTATGTCAGGTGGGTTGTGCATGGGAGGTTGGTTGCCGATGGTAGCAATGGAGCTGTGAGGTGAGAGAGTTGGGTTTGTGTGTTTAGAGTTGGTGGTGTGCTGCTGGGTTGGTCTATGGCAGTGGTGTGGGTGTGTGTTGGGTGGCCACGGTATAGAGAGAGGTGAGGGGGAGAGAGCCGTGTGGTGTGTGAGTGCGTTGAGGGTGTGTGTGCAGTGGTCCGAGAGAGAGGACTGGTAGTGTGGCTGCTGCCTCTCTCTAACTGTGTGTTTGTGTGAATGGGTATGGTGTCTTAGAGAGAGAACAGCCTAGGAATCTAGAGAGAGAAGAGAGCTGGGTTTGGTGTGTGTGTCTTCTGCCTCTCCCCCCCTGAAACCGTGTCTGTGTGTTCTCCTTCCCTCACCCGTGTACCTCTCCCCCTTGTGTCAATGTGTATCCGATGGGTTTTTAAAGAGAGAGAGGAGATTGAATTGGGTGCATGTGTTCCTGTGTTGCTTTCTCCCCTCATTTTTTTTATTCCCCACTCACTCTAAATGCTCTCACCGAAAATTGATGTGTCCCTTTTATTCTTCACCTGCTCCCCATTTTCTTCACCTGCTCCTCTTCCTTTTCTTTTTTTAACATATCTTCCATCCCATGCTGTACAGCTACACAAAACCTACCTTCTTTGTCTAACCTTTTCCTCTCTAAAACAATGCTCTCAGTCAAGAAACCCCACCATTACACAAAGCCTATTTTTTTATTATCTCTCGCCAGCCTAATCCCATGAAATCAACATTTTTTTTTTTTTTTATGTTTTATTTCTATTTTCCCTTTTTTTGTGTTTTTATCATTTTTTTATATCATATACCAATTTATACAAATACACTTAAAACACACAAAATTATATATAAAGTCAAAATAAAAATATTTTTTTTTGGTGAGTTTTGGAATTAAAATTTCAAGTTGATTGTTTTTTTTTTTTTTTTTTTTTTTTTTTTTTTTTTTTTGGTGAGGGTGGTCAAAATAAAATGCCCAAGTCTTAGGGCCGGTCAAAATGGGGTGTCTACAACATTGTCAATACAGATACAAATTAATGACTTAAACAAAACATTAATTTACAAAAATCAATCAATATTTTCTTTGGGTTTTATTTTTTTCAACTCTTTCTTTTTGGAACTTCCTTTAATTGATCACATAAGGTTAGAGGAAAAATTTAAGAAAGAAGTGTTCTTAAAGTTATATTATTTTATTAAATTCAAAAAGCAAACTCTTTGCTTGGTAATTCAACAACAAGTTCTAACTAACTTAATTCTCCCATCATTTACAAATCAATACAGCCTAAAAAACCCCATTTATTTTGTCAAAAAACCCAAAGCATAATTCTGAACCCTAAACCCATTTATTATATCAGTTTAGTCCCATCAGTTTTGTGTATGTAACCCTCCATCACCTTCTTCAATCTTCACCTCCACCTATTCAAATTCATTTTGCTTCCAACCTTAAATAAATTTTGAATATTTGTTAAGCAATACATAACCATAAGCAAAATATCAAACCTACTCCTTTGGGTCTATTTGGTTAGCTCATGGGCAGCAGCCAACCCCCAATCACAACAAAAACAAAATTTAGATTGAAATTAAATAAACTATAAGACTAAACTGATATAATAAAATTCAATGGATAAAACAACAAATCAACAGCATACAGTAAGGAGACAATGCTGAAACTATACATTTAGCTTACCAATCCCCACTCCCAAATAAAGGGGAAAAAAAATAGAAAAACACCAAAAGCCCAATAAATATAGGAAAATCCATATCAGTATTTCAAGAGTATTTAGCAAAAAATAGTTATATATATATATAGATCCGTATATATTTATGAGTATTTAGCAAACAATAGAAAAACTCATAATATAGAAAAACCTATTTTATAAATAAAAAATTAACACCCATTTCTCATTAAAGAATCAAACATATCAAAACCATATCAGAAATCAAATTGAAAACAAAAATTCATTTCTGAAATCAAAACCCATTTAAAAAATGAACCCATTTCATGAAGATCAAGTATTATTTCAAACCCAAAACCTTATAAAAAATTAAATCCATTTAAGAAACAAAACCTATCTCAAAAATCAAAACTCATTTCTTACTTCAAAATTAAACCCATTTCAGAAGCCAAACTGCAAATAGAAACCCACACAATGATCAACCCAACCAAACACCCACACATAACATAACATCCACACAAAGATAGAGAACTACAAAAGATTAATTAATAAAGATGAAAACACATCAGCATCTTTTGTAATCTAATACACAAACTGAATGAAAAAGAAAATGAAGAAAAAGAAATCTCTTTAGGTATAAACTTCAGGGGTGTGAAAAATTAGGAGTCCGGATCCTCTCCAGCCAATTCTTCCTCCTGTCCTCCGGTCAAGGGCCACGATTTGGCCACGTGGCCCTTTCAAGATCTACGGCCCAGAATTAAAAAAAAAAAATAAATAACAAAATTGAATTTCTGATTTTCCCCAGACAAAGCTTCCCTCCCATTTCATTTTCCCTCCTCTTCGAAGTTCCCTCCTTCTTCCAAGCTCTTGCGATTGCGAAGTCGACGGCTTTGCTAATTTGAACGATCGGCGGCGAACTTCGACGGTGAACCAAGCTCCGGCGAACCCCGCGAACCAGAGCTCGACTTCGTCATCAACTGAAGGTAAAGTTTGTCATAGCTGGGCAACATTGTTATTAAGGAACATTGTGTTTGTATTTAGAACATGCTATTGATGCTATTTAAAACCCAGGTAATGTTCCTGTGGAGTAAACACTAAACATCTGCATTTAGAACTGTGTCTGTATTTAGAACATGCTATTGATGCTATTGATGTCTCACAGGAGGAACATTGTTCTGTTGTGGAACTTGTTGAATAGAACTGTCTGTTGAATAGAACATATTAACAACATATTAACATATTAGGATAGATTTACAGCACAGATTCAGATAATCTGTTGAATCTGCACTTCTAGGACATATTAGAACTGCACTTCTATTTGAATTAATAGATTAACAACATATTAACAACAGATTTTCAGAGAATTTCTGTGTGAAGGAATAACAAAATTATCTAATAATCTGTTAACAACATATTAACAACAGATTTTGTTAATCTATTATCTGATAATTCCTGTGTGAAGGAATCTATTAACAACATATTCCTGCACTTCTATTTGATTCAGATAATTCAAGCACTTTATGAACATATTAGAACATATTAACAACAGATTTTCAGCACAGATTTACAGCACAGATTGCCCTAAACAAAGACAGATTTTCAAGCACTTTATGAACAGATTCAGATTATAAATGATAGTTATATGAACATATTAATCATTTTAGAGTGATTTAGAATCTGTTGAACAACACAAAGGGAAAAAGAAATTGACTTATGAGCTAAACCATTGACATATTGTTGTCTATAAGTTCATTGAAGACCTGCACTTCTTTGTAATTAGAGGTAATGAAGAACAATAAAAAAATTATTGTGGTTGAATGAAGCTATAAGTTCATGTAAGTAATGTTTCTAATTATTGTTCTCCCATTTGGTTGCCTCTACTTTTCAGTTGCGTTTTTATATGGATATGGAACTTGACAATGATTGTGGTTGGAAGCCAAAAGTAGGAATGACGTTTGATTCGGAAGAAAGTGCGTACAATTTTTATAATACATATGGAGGAAGAATGGGATTTAGCATAAGAAGGGAATATTGTAAGAAGAACAAGTTAACAAAAGAAATTATTTCTAGAAATTTGGTTTGCAACAAAGAGGGATTTCGGAAGGTTGACAAGCGAGACCCATTGACAAAAACCCCTAGAGCTGAAACTAGGACTGGTTGTGAGGCCCGACTTTTTGTTAAATTGGATGTCAATAGTGGGAAATTTGTTGTGATTGATTTCAAAGAAAAAACACAACCATGAACTTGTATCTCTTGATTGTGCCCATATGTTGCCATCGCAAAGAAAGATATCAGATACCCAAGCAATTGAGTTAGACTTAGCCTCAGAGTCTGGTCTTCGTTTAGGGCAGTCTTTTGAATTGATGGGTAGGGAAGCTGGAGGGCGGCAGTCTCTTGGTTTTATGAAATTAGATCAAAAAAATTACTTGAGAACCAAAAGACAAAAAAGTTTGAAATATGGGGAAGTAGGTCATGTGTTGCAATACTTTCAACAAAAATCATTGGAGAATCCATCTTTTTTTTATGCTTTCCAATTAGACAATGAAGAGCAAATAACAAATATGTTTTGGGCCGATGCACAAATGGTCATGGATTATGCCCAATTTGGCGATGTAGTTACATTTGATACTACGTACAAGTTAAATAAAGAGCATAGGCCATTTGCATCTTTTGTGGGATTTAATCACCATAGAGAAACAGTTGTCTTTGGTGCTGCGTTGTTATATGATGAGACTGCCGAAACATTTGTATGGTTATTTCAAACTTTTTTAGAGGCTATGTCAAAAAAGGCACCAAAAACTTTGTTTACCGATCAAGATGCTGCAATGGCTAAGGCCATACCCATTGTCATGCCTTACACGAGTCACCGTTTGTGCACTTGGCACTTGATGCAAAATGCATTAAGGCATGGTAATTGTCTCTTTCAAGATAAGGGGGTGAAAGGTGTATTAAATAGATTCATGTTTGATATTGAGGATGAAAATGAATGGGAAATGAAGTGGGGGGAAATGCTTGATAGATATGATGCTCATGACAATCATTGGTTGAAGTTGATTTTTGGGGTGAAGGAAAAATGGGGTTGGCCGTATGTTAGATCAACATGGGCTGCGGGAATGAGTACAACACAGCTTAGTGAATCTTTTAATGCATTTTTGAAGGATTACATTCGTTCTGATTTTAATTTAAATGAATTCTTCATGCATTTTGAAAGGGTACTTTGTGAGAAGCGGTACAAGGAGTTAGAAGCTGGATATGCTTTATGCCAAAGGTTGCCAAGGGTGCGAGCGCCATTCATAATGTTGAGTCAAATGGGTAATGTGTACACTAAAAATATTTTTGAGGAGTTTCAAGATGAGTATTTTCTTTCTGTTGAATCAGACATACAAGCAATTGAATACATTGATGGTTGTAGCCTATACACAGTTGTTGATGCTATTGGGAAAAATGCAAAGAAAGTGAAAATGGAGATGGATGGCTCTTTGGCTTGTAGTTGTTCAAAGTTTGAAAGGAAAGGGATTTTGTGTAGTCACTGTTTGAAGGTTATGAGAGAAATATTGAAGTTGAAAGAGATTCTGAAGAGGTGGACCAAACAAGCAAGAGGAGAAGCTGTGACGGACAAGTTAGGGAATGACATTCAAGTAGACGTCAAATTCAAACAAGCCTCACGGTATAAGACATTGATGACTGCATTTAGATCAATAGCATGTAGAGCTGCTGAAACTGAGGAAAGTTATGATTTTTGTTGTTCACAAGTAGCTGCATTAGGTGCACATGTTGAAAGCAAGATAAGTGCACATTTTTGTCCCGAAAAAGAAGTAAGTATTAATGGTCAATCTCAAACTTGTGAGCAAGAAGTCAACAATCATGAAGACAACAATCATGTCGTGCAAATTCCAATAGGATTGAAGAAAAAACATCCAAGTAGTAAGGGCAAAAGAAGGATAAAAGGTCCATGTGAGCTAGCATTGCAAGCAAGCTTTAAAAAGAAGTCCCGTGCACAATTTTTGAGTTCTTCAAGACCTGTTGCTGCTCCAACAGTGAGACCTTCTCCATTATCTATTGGAGGAGATGTAAGTATTCATGAAAATGTTACTCCTCTTCATCCTCCTCTTGCTCCCCCTCCTCCTCCTCATTCCGTTGCCATGGGTGATACAATTCGTCCTCCAGTAATATATCCCACATATAATGTGAGTCAGATTTAGTAGCCAAGTAATTTGTGTTTTCTCAATTAATTTTTCAATTGCATCTTGTTATGAATCGTAATATAAATTGAATGAATTGTAGGCAAACAATTTGGCATATTGTGGACAACCAACATTTATGACACTACTTCAAGGTGGGTATGACATTGGGTTTGAAGATTCTCAAGGCTCACAGACAGGTTCTCGGCCAACAAATAATTTGCCGCTGTATACTGAGGTACTTTTGTTGCTGATTTGGTACTTTTGTTGCTGATTTTGTGCTGCTAACATACTGTTTTTGGTGCTGATTTTGTGCTGCTGTAATGTTGGGTTTGCTGCTGTTTTTTTTTTTTTCAGGGTTTGGACGGCCATGAAGAGGTGGAAGGCACTTCAAATTTCATGCATAGGAGATGCCTCTGAGCTGCTGTATTTAAAAATTGATGTTGATGTTGAAGTTAAAGTATTTAATGGTGAAACTTGTTGAATGTTGATGGTAAAACTTGATGTTGAAACTTGATGGTGAAACTTGAATGTTGATGTTGAAACTTGTTAACTATTTAATAGGCTATGAATGGAATGTCACTTTTGATGTTTATGTCACTTTTGATGTTAACTATTTAATAGGTTATGAATGGAATGTTGATGTTGATGTTGATGTTGAATGGAATGTTGATGTTTATGGCAGTTGCTGTTAATGCAAATGCAAATCTGTTAATTCAAAATCTGTTAATGCAGTGGCTGTTTATGGCAGTTGCAGATGTTTATGGCAGTTGCATGTAAATGGTGTTAAATATGCTGAAAATCTGTGTTCAACAACTAAATGGTGTTAAATATGGTGTTTAATGGTGTCAAAATGGTGTTAAATGGTGTCAAAATGGTGTCAAAATCGTGTGAAAATGGTGTCAAAATGGTCTGTGCTGAAAATGGTGTTAAATATGCTGAAAATATGCTGTAAATGGTGTAAAAATCTGTGTTCAAGAACTATGCTGAAAATCTGTCAAAATGGTGTTAAATATGCTGAAAATCTGTGTTCAACTATGCTGAAAATCTGTGTTCAAAACAGTGTTAAATCTGTGTTCAACTATGCCACTTCATGAAACAAAAAAAGCCATTACATTCATCATTGATTCCCACTTGAACAAAATGGTAGTGGTCCACCATACATTACATACACATTCAACGTACATTACAAGACATATTCGTACTACCTTACATTACATACACATTCAACCTACAATACAAGTCATACTGTCAGTACCTTACATTACATACACTATTTCAAATAGACTACAATCACAACTACCACCAACAACAAAACAATAAAAACAAAGGCGTAATTCAATTTTTGACCAACTTTTTCAACCACCATTGCCATGTCTCTATATTGTTTCCTACTCTTCATAGTCATGTCTTTGAGCTCCCCATTCACGATAATTACTTCTCTAAGAGTAGACAAGACTTCCATGCGTTCTTCATCAATATCATTCTCCACCACCTTCAAATTATGCTGCATGTCTGGAGGGATCCACCACTGATAGAAGTTACAACCATTGGGATAATTGCAGCATACAAAATAAAGGCAATTTGGATTATCCGTTGACATCGAAATCTTCAACATAGCTTTCCTGCCACATCGACAATAGCGGTTTTCGAATCTAACTTCACGCATGTTGTCCATACTTGCATTTGTGCTTGACATTGACATTGACCTACAAAACTTAAACAACAAAACTTAATACAATATAAGAAACTATGTGCAGTGCCTGAGAAATTGCAGTTGTTAATGTACTGATTTCAACCATAGTTCTTAGTTACAAACATCTGTATGCATCCATCTGTATGCATAATTATTAACCATCTAACAGTGGACAAATGTTCCCAGAAGGCACAAAAATTGCAACTGTCTGTGTTAGTTAACACACATTATTTTTCAATAGATGAAGTCACAGTGGTCTTTTTCATAATCTTCTACCAAATTAGTTTGTGGTTTTTTAAAAATTTTGTTAGAAAATAGATTCTGAAAACTGTCTATGTTGTTCATTGAGATTGCAAAGAGAGCTAATACAAATTTCTGATGCCAGTTATCTAGAACATAACATATTCAAATCTAAAAGTAAAAATATTGAAAATTCAAATTAAAAAAAAAAAGAAAAAAGATCAGAGAATCTTGCCGCATTGGGACTTTCAAAACAAGAAAATAAAGCATTATCAAACAATTTACAAGCACGAATACATCATACACTAATGACTTCTACATCTTTATTATCATTTTGAGGGGACACCAATTATGCCTTAAAAATAGTGTGCTTGTTCCTGAACCAAGTGATCATATTCATCATACATAAAAACTAAGAAGATGGAATAAATTCCAATTTCAAATCCTCAATCCTTCCAACAGAGTCAAGCTCAGTGAACCAAAGTTTTCTTGGGTTGGTTGGTTCATAGTTCAGTTATTCACCAATCAAACCTCAATTTACCAAATTAAATCAACAATCAAACTTATAGTTGAAATTTTGATCAAAATCTTAGAAGCCATCCAAACTTGCTTTACAGGCTGTTAAACTCACATCCCAAAAACATTGAATCAACCCAAAACCTTACTTTCTCCACCCTACATTCATCAATTTCACCTACACTTTTTGACCATTACTTACTCAAGAAATTTCCTTCAAATGTCAAATCTTCAACCTCAAACCATCTATTAATTACATAAAATAGTCACAAAGAATTTTACCATAACTCACAACATTTCCATTGTAAAGCCAATTCCTAAAACTACATAAAAAAGCAGAGAACATAAAACAATATCACTCATCATATTATTTAAACATCAATCAGATAAAGTGAAGGTTAAGCAGAGAACCCAAATTAAAACCATCAAAGGTCGTATACCAGAAACTGTATGAGGCCATTCACCCCATATATGAGTATGATGAGTAAGACATGGCAAAGGATTTCAATGGTTAACTGAATTAAACCATGGTTGCCTATTTTTACCTAATTAAGTGAAGGTTAAGGTCACAAATCATAATTTTTGTAAGTTTCAAAATCAAGAATAGACCATTTTGCATTTCTAAAGATCAACAACATAAAGCATCCATCCAACCAAAAACTCAAATATGGGAGCTCTTACTATTAACACGGTGGTCTAAAGAGAGAATTTGTTCCCCACAAATCTAAACACAGAGGGAGAGAGTGAGAGTGAGAGCCCATTTTCGGGTCGACAAATTTTTTTTACCTTTGACTATGGTTCGCCTTCCCAATCGCGGCTCAAATCGCAGTCCAAATGTTCGGAGTAAGACAGAGGGAGAGAGTGAGAGCCCACCGATGTAGAGGGAGAGAGGGAGAGCCCACCGATGTTCACCGCCGACTTCGATTCGCCGTCGTGGGTCACGAATGCCGTCGCCGTTCACTGATCTGGACAAGAAATTCAAATTTTTTGTGTCGTGTGTGGCTGTGTTGAGGGAGCTTTGTCTGGGGAAAATCAAAAATTCAATTTTGTTATTTATTTTTTTTTTTTAATTCTGGGCCGTAGATCTTGAAAGGGCCACGTGGCCAAATCGTGGCCCTTGACCGGAGGACAGGAGGAAGAATTGGCTGGAGAGGATCCGGACTCAAAAATTAGGGCTTGACAATAATTTTTCTATGAATCTGGAGATTGAATCATAGATGGCAGATTAGGTAAATCCAAACTTCAGGATTCAAAATTTAAACAAACCTAGACATAGCATAATCAACCAACAACAGGGATCAAGAGTAGAGAAAGGGAAAAACAGTGAGTTCAAAGTCTTACCTTGCAAGTGCGAGTTCAAAGGGAGCCAAAGGAAGCCAAGTTCGAAGGTTTGTAAGGGAAGGAGGAGGAGCATCATTTGAATTGCAGCAAGGGAAATTCAACCTAAAAATGCTAACCCAACATAGCCAAAAACAAAGTTCGAGAAAACCAAACGACACTAACTAATGTAGTTCAAAAATATAAAAACAATCAATGGTTTTTGATTTTTTTACAATAAATCAAAAACCAACTCCAATTTCACAACAAATTGAACTCATCTTGGTAATGAGAAAAAGAAAAGAAGTAGAGAATAACACTCAATGGTGTTCTACACAAAATTGGAAACCAATATGATGAATGTCAGATATCTTCCTCAAATCACCACAACCATATAGACAAGCCAGTTTTCTGATCAAATAAACCATACCTACTGTTTTATCAAATTCGTTGCTAAAACATAAATTTTGTAAATGAATTTCAGAATATAAGTAAAAATTAAAAAACCTCAAGATTCTCAATGACCCACAAAGAACTGAAGAAAAACCAATAAAGAGACAATGCAAAATACCTCTGTTTTTGTGTTGAACGATGGGTCTTGAAGCCACTGTTGGGAAATTCAAAAACTGTAAAAAAAAATTGTGGGTTTGGGAGAATGGAATTCAAAAAAAATGTATTAGATTGATTTAAAAAATTGAGGGTTTGAGAGAATGGAATTGTAATAATAACAGTATGGAGCCCAACCTAAATGAACCATAAACAAAACCCTAAAATAACCTGATTCAAAGAACTGAAGAATTGAAGAAAAACCAATGAAGAGGCAATGTAAAATACCTCTGTTTTGGTGTTGAATGATGGGTCTTGAAGCCACTGTTGAGAAATTCAAAAACATTAAAAAAAAAATTGTGGGTTTAGGAAAATGGAATTCAAATAAAATGTATTAGATTGATTCAAAAAATTGTGGGTTTGGGAGAATGGAATTCTAATAATATTTGTATGGAGCCCAACCTAAATGACCCATAAACACAACCCTAAAATAACATGTTCCAAAGAACTGAAGAAAAACCAATAAAGAGACAATGTAAAATACCTCTGTTTTGGTGTTGAATGATGGGTCTTGAATTCACTGTTGGGAAATTCAAAAACATTAAAAAAAAATTGATAGGTTTGGGAGAATAGAATTCAAATAAAATGTATTAAATTGATTAAAAAAAAGTGGGTTTGGGAGACAATAATCTACATAATAACAATATGGAGCCCAACCTAAATGACCCATAAACAAAACCCTAAAATAACCTGTTTGATTATCAAGCCATTATCAGAACCCTGAAGCCACTGAAACAATTCAAAAACAGTCACAGCCCAACAGAGATAGAAGGGAAGAGGCAGAAATCGAGTGAAACACAACATACCAAAACACTAAAACAATTCTGAAGCAGAAAAAAAGACTAAAACAATTAGCAATCTTACCTTGCAAACCGAGTTCGAAAGCAGCGAGAAGGAGGGTTGCAAGTGCGAATTCGATTATTAGAACCTTGAAGCCTTTGAAACAATTCAAAAATAGACATAACCCGACAGAGAGAGAAGAGGAGAGGTAGAAATCGAGTGAAGCACAACATAAAACAAAAACAGAGAGGGAAGAGAAGAGGCAAAATATCGAGGACTGAAACAATTAGCAATCTTACCTTGCGAGCCGAGTTCGAGAGCAGCGTTGAGAGCAAAGATGGAGGATTAAAAGGGAAGAAGGAGTAGCGTCGGTAGCGAAGAGGGAGGGTGGGTGTCGATGAAGAAGAAAAAAGAAGAACATAGAGAGAGAGAGAGAGAGAGAGAGAGAGAGAGATAAAGAGGGAATAGGGAGGAGACGTGGGTATGTAGGACGACTAGGGGAGAGAAATGTTTGGGTAGGAACTAAATGTATCTGAACCATTAATATATACTTAGGATTGATCTAGACCATTAAAACCAAATGTATCTTTGATACATTTTCAAAAAAGTCATGCTTTATTATATAGATAGTGTATGTCTGTGCTTGAAGGCACGGTGTAATTAATGATGAGATTAAAATATAAATGAAAATAAAATTATTAAATTAAAATGTAATTTATCAAATTTATTGCTAAAAATTTACAGTAAAACTATAAATACAGATCCAATTTCGACTTTCAAATGTTTTTTATAAAATTACCCATATAAAAAAGGGACTCTTTCTTTTTCTGACTCTCTCTATACTGTCACCCTCTCATTCTCTCTCTCTCTCTAACGTCTCTAACTATTCTCTCTCCAAACCCTTTATTTCCTTTGTTTCATCTTCCTCTTTAATGGTAGTGGACAGCCGTGGAACGGACAGTGGCGATGAGCAACGACGAGTCCCTTCTTTCGTTCATACTTTTTCTATTTTTTTCTTCACTCTATTTTCTCTCAAATTCGTGATTTGATTAAATCATAGGAAATCAATACCCATTTCAAAACCATGTCAAAAATCAAAACCCATTTTTATGAAGATCAAGTATTAATTCAGATCCAACACCTTTTAAAAAATTAAATTGATTTAAGAAACATAATGTTAAGATTAAATTGGATAAATTACATTTTAAGATTAAGTATTATATACTCATCTATTATTGCAGAACATTTACAAATGATAATATTAAATTTTAAAAAAAAAAATAATTCGTAAACTAAAAGCAAATTTAACAATTCAATTCCCAATAGAAGCCAAGCATCATATTAAAGAAGTAGGATACCTTTAATGGTTTAGCCAATTTTCTATGAATAATAGCTGATTAAAAAGAAAAAAAAAATTCAAATAGAGAGAGGAGAACTAAAGATTTAGCCAATTTTCTTATTTGTATAATCAATTTTAATCCCCAAAATTACTATATGTGAGAGAGAGATTTCATATTTAAAAAATTTAAAATAAGACCTACCAAGTACCCACCTTTGTCCATAATTATATAACTGGAGACAACCATTACTGCCTCTAACTCTCCTGCAATAATGGCAAAGACCCATTTGAGAAAACATCTTAATTTGAAGACATAAAGAGTGCACACAGAGAGAGAGAGAGAGAGAGAGAGAGAGAGAGAGAGAGAGAGAAACATATAGGCAAGGACGAATTGTCTAGAAAACAGAGTAAGTCCAAAAACAACCGCTTCTGAGGGCCATCATCCCAACTACTTCTTTGCTACAACTATCGATTTGGTTTGCTCATGAGATACCTTCAATAAGAAACAGCTTCGTCATCAGATGAACACATATATCCTCATACTTCTTATCTCCAATCTATCCCTCCGCCCTCAATCTATCCAGCGTTGAACTACTTCACTTCACCCTTTCGAGCCCTAATTCGCCCCTCCAACGTCTCTTTCGTTTTGACGAACTACAATCGAATCAACTTCACAAATCATCATCTAGTGATGCAGAACCTATTTCCTCCGAATGTGAATCGACTACCCTAAGGCAGCAACAAAAACAACAATGATGAACAACAGGGCCAGATTCAAGATGTATTTCGAATCTATTGAACCTTCTTGAGGAACAGCTTTGGCGGGGAAGGGCGTCAAAGTGGTGACCTGTGGGGGTGGGACTGAGAATAAGATGTGTAAAGAAAGAGAGGGGCTGCATTTGTTCTAGTCGCGAAGGTGGGCTTCTGTGTTGTGGAGGTAGGTCTTCATCGGATGGGAGAAGAAAAAGAAAGATAGAAAGAGTTGCTATACTTTCTCGAGAGAGAGAGAAAGAGAGAGAGAGTAGTAATGGA
This sequence comes from Camellia japonica, assembly GCA_030407325.1. Classification (NCBI taxonomy): domain Eukaryota; kingdom Viridiplantae; phylum Streptophyta; class Magnoliopsida; order Ericales; family Theaceae; genus Camellia; species Camellia japonica. The sequence goes on from JAPPVO010000036.1 coordinate 44,346,826, forward strand.
ATGATTAGAGAGGGTAGAAGTGGTGAGAGAAGAGAGGAGAGATGGGGGGAAACATTTTTGGGCCAAACAAATATGATCATCAATTTTGATTAGGATTGATCTAGACCATTAAAATCAAATGTATCTCTGATACATTTTCAAAAACAATCCTACTTTATTATATAGATGATTTAAATTTAATTATATTTACCATCTATTTTATAAAACAAAATACGATTGTTCTCGTGTTTATAATTGTCTGATGAAACTAATTATTTACATGGATGACTTTTATTGCAAGACCTACAAAATAGACGGTTCGAATTATCAACACAGATCCAAATTAAAATCCATAAAAAAATATATAAGAAAATATGAATTATGAAATAGAGTTGATCCCTTAGAAAGAGTACATCAAGAGAGAAGAAATTAAGACGAGAGAGGCGACAAGAAATTAGGTTATTGTGGATTCCAATTGGTTTTGCTAATGTGGCGCATTTCGATTAGATATCCATAAACATTACTATTACGGAGTATCAGTAAACAATTTAATCTCTTATAAAATTTATACTTTTTAAAGTATTTCAAGATTAAGTATTTTTTTAAAAAACAATTGATTAAAATATAATAAATAAATAAAAAACTAAAACTAAAATATTGTTCCGACAATGCAGGTCGTGAATTCCTCAGTCGAAATAGTAACGCACAAACTGGAACAGAAGACAACACAAGTTTCGCACACCATTGTAGATCAATTGGAAGCACAATAATATCTGTTTCGCACTGCTCTGCAATCTCACGATCCACTAGATCTCAAGCTTTTCTCCCTCAATTATCAAACAAAAATGAGGGAGAACTCTAATTTTGAAATTCTAAAGAACTCTAAGAGTGGGTCCCACTATAGTGTTTTTGCTTGCTTTTCTATTTTTTTTTTTGATCTTGCCACATGTATAGAGTTTTACCTAGAACTCTCAATCACTACTCATCATCAAAAATAATTACTAAACCGCATGTAATACAGTTTTAAAATTTCAGTATCAACATTGACCTGGTATGTTTTTTAACAGTACATTTGAATTATAGATTTGGGTAAAATTTGAAAAGACAAAAAGTAAGTGATATGTAAATAAGAGGAAATGATATACAAGTCTACTTTTTAAATTTATTTTCTAAATTTAATGATATGTAAATGATATGAATAGTTGATAATTAAAGAAGATATGAGAGAAAGTGTTACATTTGATATCCTAATTAATTACCACATCACTAGGCTGAAAATTAGTTCTAATTTTTGGTTTTAAATAGCAATATTTGTAAATAAAATATAATTACATTTCACTTATTTTTTTCCCTTTCCGTTCAAAATTTCTATTTAAATCTATAATACAAGTGAAATGTAATTTATTTCATTTTCATTTCACCTATTTCCTTTATTTTCCTTCTAAATGCCTAACAAAAAATTTATACTCCAACCACAGCCTAATCAATATTATTATGGACCTGGCTTGCCTCCAATCTACTTTGCGGATTGGACGGTGCTATTGAACCTGTAGGTAGGGATGCAACTTGGGTGGGCTCAACCTGAGCAACCTGAGCCAAACTTGAATTTTTTTAGGGCTTGGACAAAATATTTTCAAATTCGATATGGGCTTGGCAAAAATTTAGAAGCCCGAATTAAATTTGGGCGGGCTTGGGCAAAAAAGTCAAACCACCCGAAACCCGAATTATACATATATAGATATATAAAAATATTAAATATATATTTAAATTATTAGCCATTACATGATATTAAAGTAATTTAGATTATTAAATCATATTGAATATATATTATATATACAAATAAAATAAAATCTTAATTTTTTTTTTAATTTCACTCATAAATTGTAAAGACTATTATAACGGCATCTCTCTTACATTTTATAAATTATTTGTTTTGATGGTATTAATGATTTTCTATAAAAAATATATATATATATATATATAAATAGAGTCAAATTTTAATAATTTAATAATGTAGCTACAAAAAAAAAATTGAAATTCATTTATAATTTGGGCAACTAGGACAATTCGGATTTAACTCGGGTCGAGCTTGAGCAGGCAACCTTGAGTTATAATTCAGGCCTGGACGGGTTTGGGTAGGTCTCAACGCAATTTGGGTTGGGCTTGGACAACCTCCCAACCTAACCGAACCCGTCCAAGTTGCACCCCTACCTGTAGGGCCCACCACAGATTTTGTTTCTATAATCTGAACTGTTGAATGTGTAAAATTTGTTCAGTACTTTATTCATGTAAAAAATTACGTTGGTTGGATATCAATAGCTACTTGATCTTGTCAACAATTTATTTTGAAAATTATATTTACCTTTGATAGAAATTTGATTCGATCAAGTAGCTATCGATATCCGATCAATGTGATTTTTTATAAGGATAAAGTATTTGACAAGTTCTACACATTAAACGGTTCAAATTATCAAAACATAACCTATAGTAAACCCCTATAGGCCCAACCCAACAACATGCTCTAATCAAATCTTGGACCGGAGAGAAGTCAGAACCTATTATTATTTCATGGCCTCACAGCCTTTTGGACCAACTGGAAGCTATTGTACGTGCCTTGCTTGCTTAGCATCTCCTGGATTAGAAGATTTTCTCCCTCAATCATCAAAAATAACTATTAGATCGCGGGTAAGTTATTTATTTATATTTGGCCTCGTTTTTGAAGTTATTAATTATTTAGCTGTTCTTATTCAAATTGTCTACATTTGATGCCACAGAAAAATTAAATCCATAAATGATTTTAATGTTTGGCACATGACCCATCATAACTTTGTGGGGATATAGCCAGATTTTATAAATAATTATTAACTTTCTTAATTTAATTTGTCATTATTTTCTTTGCTCATTTGGGTTTGTCTACTTTGAGGTTATATAAAATTTTAGATAAATTTAATTTTATACTCTTACACTTTACGTCTAATATCACTTTAACTTGTATATTTGTTCATTATTACATGGTTTTGTATAATAATGGCCTTATACAAATGAGTTCAATAAAATTTGGATTAATTACCTACTAGTCCCCTGAAGGAGATTTAAATACAAATAAATCTTATTGACATTTTGAATGTACCAATAACTTTTATAATATTTATGTTGTCCTCATTCAATTTTCATCTATTGAATTATTTCATCGTCGTTTTTTATTTTCTTATCTCTCTCTCCCCAAGAGTCTCACACCACCATTATTTCCGACCACACCACCACTACTGTTGCCGATCACTGCCACCATTACTGACCATGCACCTTAAAACATATATAAAATATCATATTTTTTTATTTTATTTTATTATATGTACCTATTCAAATATATAAAACATGCAGCTTAAAATGAAAATTCATACTTTCTTTTCCCTTCCAACAATGCTAGTAAAATATCTGCTAAACAATTATGATTGAATAATTGCTACACAATTTTTATATTTAACCAGTTTTCTTAATTCATCAAATAAATAAGTCAAAGGTTCAGATATAAAACTGCAAATACATAACGCTTGCCGCCACCAATAATGGATAATGCTACAGTATGTACCTCTCAAAAGGTGTGTACTATGTGTATCATTGTTATACGTTTTTGTAGTGTATATTATGCATTTTTGTGACAAATATTACATATTTTTCTTGGTAGAATTATGACAATTTGTGATTAATTTACACATTTTGTGATACTGTTAAGCATTTTTTGGTTAAGAAATGTTTGAATAAATTTTTTTTATAACATTACCACATAATGTGTAACTTTATTTTTAAACACAAATTGTCATAACTGTATCTAAAAAAATATATAACATTTGTCACAAAAATACGTAATATACACTACAAAAATATATAACATATACACTTTTTGAAGAGTGTGTACCATATAAATTTCTAGGTATATATTGGTGTCCTAACAGAGAAATTGAAAAGTATAAAAAATTCAACTATGAGGACTAGCTAGAGGGAGTGAAGTAGAAATTGGGAAACTATATAATGTTAAAAGTTTGACAAATCAAATGGCTTAATCAATATATAGCAACGTTAACTATCACTGATTTTTGCTGCAATTCTTTTATCATTTTTATTGTTAATTAATTTGATCATAGACAATAATAACCCGTGGATGTGGAGTCGATTTGATCATAGACATATTTCTTTGGTCAATTTGATCATACGTATTTCAATTGATAATATCGTTAGTGTTTTTTTATAAAAAATTATCACTAAGTTAGTTGAGATTAACTCATTGAGTTTAGTAAGTTCATAATTTTGTCCGTAAAAATGTGATACATGACACTTATATGCGCATTTTTTTTTTATAAAAAGATGTTAAGAGTGATAATCAATTGGAAGAAATTAAGACAAATTCAAAATTTCAATATTAAAATCAAATCAATTAAAATCACAGAGACCAAAATGATATAAGAATCAAAATATAGGAATTACTATCATAATTTGTCCTAATTTTTATGAACTGCATGATACAAAAGTTAGGGGTGTTAAAAAAAAATTGAAACCGATAAATCAATATAATCCGGTATGAACCGCCTGACATATTTTATATGTAAAAATAAAAATATAGAACAAATTAAATAGAGTGCTATTATTAGCAGCCTATGAATTATTTTGAACCTCTTAATTTTTAGCTTTTTTTTTTTTTATTACAATAATTTTTGGGACCCCCCATCTCACAATTAAACCCGCACACTACTACATCATGAATTAAGGTTTATGAGAGCCCCCACCTCCATCACCACCCATCCATCTTCCCCAAATCTCACCTTCAAAACTTACCCACTCTCAAAACCTTGAAAACCCTTTGACGGTAATATTCCGGCGATAACTGTTGGGTATACCTCCTTATTGGAGTGTGGGACCCAATCGGTTTTGGAAAAAGAGTTTAATTTGATTTAGTATTAATTATAATATATTTTTATATATTATATTTAATTTGTGAAGACCCAACCTAATTTGGAAACAACTAAGGTTTGATAAAAAAAAACCCTAGATTCAATATATTATTGACATTGTTTTCCCAAGAAAAAGAGGGAGTACGGCTGCTATAATTTGATTAATCAGTTCGTGCTTTTTGGAATTGGTGGAATAGTGTTGCGATTTGCTATACTATAGTAAATCAATCAGTTTTTGGTTTTGGGATTTTGTGGAGCAGCAGCAAATTAATTTCGTGCATCTTTGTTTGGGTGTTTTGGTGGAGTTGATTTGGTTCGTTATTTTGGGTCTTCTTCAACTCTGATTCTGAAGATTTTGGTTCATCTATTTGGTGAGGTCTTTCCTCTTGTTTATTTGTGATTATTTGGAATTCACCTAAGGGTGATTTTGTGAGACCATCAGTGTCTCGTTTGTAATCATTTTGAAACTTATTTGGTTGATAGTGGAATCGGATTTCGATCTCGTGGACGTACGTCATATTGAGGGAACCACGTAAAATTCTTGTGTTGCCTTTGATTTAATTTTTCCGCATTAATTTTTATTCCCATTGATTGATTTACTTGTGGGAATCATCGATTTTCCCTAACAACTAGTATCAAAGCTTACGGTTTATTGGGGTTTATTTATTTGTGTAAATCAATGGAGGGGAATGTGGGTCGTATGTCTAGCTTCAATGGAAGCAATTGGGTAACTTGGAAAACTAAAATGGAGGACCTATTATTTTGTAAAGATTTATATGGGCCTATTGAGGGTGATAGTGGCAAACCTGATGATATGAAAGATGATGAGTGGAAGAGGCTTAATCGAAAAGCCGTTGGTGTTATCCGTCAATGGATTGATGGTAGTGTGTTTCATCATGTTGCTACTGAAACTTCGGCACATGATTTATGGAAAAAATTAGAGAGTCTTTATGATAGAAAATCAGCCACAAATAAAGCCTTTCTATTTCGTAAGTTGGTTAATTTAAAATATAAAAAAGGCAGCCCTATTCCGGAACATCTGAATGAAATAAAGAGTATCGTTAACCAACTTGCTTCTCTGAAAATTATTTTTGATGATGAGTTGCAGGCTTTGATGCTACTTAGTTCCTTACCCGAAAGTTGGGAGACTTTGGTTGTGACAGTTAGTAATTCGGCACCCGATGGAGTTGTCACAATGGGCCAAGTCACTAGTAGCTTATTGAATGAAGAAACTAGAAGAAAATCAGCCGGTTCCTCTCATTCAGAAGCATTTGTTGTTAGAGGCCGAAGCAAAACAAGGGGGAGGAGTAAGACTCCTCATGGTCGTGATCAAAGCCGTGACAAATCAAAAGATGGTTCTTTTTCAAAGAAAGACATTGAGTGTTATTATTGCCATGAGAAAGGGCACATGAAGCGGGAATGCCGAAAGCTCAAGAACAAGGAGAAAAGGCGTGAAAAAAGTGTGGATAAGAAGCAAGAAGACACAATAGCAGTTACTACCGATGATCTCATAGTCGTTTGTTAAGATGATTGTATCAATTTTGTGGGCCAAGAGAGTAATTGGGTGATTGATTCCGGTGCTTCTTTTCATGTGACTTCTCGAGTTGATTTCTTCACTACCTACACCAAAAGAGATTATGGTTCTGTTCGAATGGGTAATGAAGGTTTGTCCCAGATTATCGGCATGGGTGATGTTTGCTTGGAAACAAATTTGGGCTGCAAATTGTTGCTTAAAGATGTGAGGCATGTTCCCGACATTTGCCTCAATTGATCTCTACTGGGAAGCTAGATGATGAAGGCTTCAACAACAAATCTGGTGATGGAATATGGAAGCTCACAAAAGGTTCTTTGGTGGTGGCTAAGTGCAAGAAGACTCATACACTTTATTCGATGCAAGGAAAAATTTGTAAAGGTGTTGTCAATGCACTTGAAGATGATACTTCTACTGAATTGTGGCACAGGCGACTTGGGCACATGAGTGAAAAGGGGCTACAAGTTTTGTTCAAGAAAGAGCTTCTACCTGGTTTGAAAGGTACACATCTTAAAACTTGTGTTCATTGTTTGGCGGGTAAACAACATAGAGTTTCTTTTCATAAAAATGTTGCTTTTAGAAAAGAAAATGTGTTGGAGTTTCATTCGGATGTTTGTGGTCCTTTGAAAGTTAGAACACATGGTGGTGCACTTTATTTTGTTACTTTCATTGATGATTATTCAAGAAAGTTTGGGCTTTTCTACTAAAAACTAAAGATCAAGTTCTAGAAGTATTTAAGCATTTTCAGGCCATGGTTGAAAGAGAAACAGGGCAGAAATTGAAGTGCATCCGATCAGACAATGGTGGTGAATACACTGGGCCATTTGATGAGTATTGTCGCAGCAAGGTATTCGGCACCAAAAGACAGTTAAGAAGACTCCTCAACAAAATTGCGTTGCCGAGAGGATGAACCGCACCATTGTGGAAAGAACAAGGTGTTTGCTTTCACAAGCTAAATTGCCAAGATCCTTTTGGGGTGAGGCAATGAGTACAGCGGTTGACGTGATCAATTTATCTCCTTGCTATCCTTTGAATGGTGATGTTCCGGAAAGAGTTTGGACTGGCATAGATGTGTCTTATGAGCACTTGAGAGTGTTTGGTTGCCGAGCTTTTGTTCACATTCCAAAGGATGAGAGGTCCAAGCTTGATAGTAAGTCAAGACAATGTATTTTTCTTGGCTATAGGCGTGATGAATTCGGGTATAGATTATGGGATCCGGTCGACAAGAAAGTCATTCGAAGTTGTGATGTTGTGTTTCTTGAAGACCAAACAATTGAAGACTTTGGGGTGATCAACCGGAGCCAAAAACTAGTGATCTCATTGATATGGATCCATCTCCTTCATCTTTAGTTGATGATGAAAATGGGGAGATGTGCAGCCACCTATTGAAGAAGTGGAGGATGATGCTAATCCTAATGAAGTTGAGCCAGAAATTGAGGAAGAGCATCCAACTCAAGAACCACCACCACAACTTGAGTTAAGAAAATCTACAAGACCGACAACCTTCAAGAAAGTATCCTCCCAATGAATTTGTGTTGATTTCCGATCAAGGGGAACCGGAGAGCTACCAAGAAGCAATTGAGTATGCAAAGAAAGATGATTGGAAAAAGGCCATGGAAGAGGAGATGAATTCCTTGCTTGAAAACCAGACTTATGATTTAGTGAAGTTGCCTAAAGGGAGGAAAATTCTGAAAAATAAGTGGGTTTTCAAATTAAAGAATGATAGGAAGAATCTGAGATACAAAGCACGTCTTGTTGTGAAAGGCTTTGGGCAAAAGAAAGGTATTGACTTTGACGAGATTTTCTCACCGGTTGTAAAGATGTCTTCTATTCGGGTTGTACTTGGCATGGCTGCAAGCATGAACCTTGAAGTTGAGCAACTTGATGTGAAGACCGCATTTCTTCATGGTGATCTTGAAGAAAAAATTTACATGGAGCAACCGAAGGTTTTGTAGAGAAAGGGAAAGAGAAATTTGTTTGCAAATTGAAGAAAAGTTTGTATGGCCTCAAGCAAGCTCCACGGCAATGGTATAAAAAATTTGACTCTTTCATGATGAATAATGGTTTTTCTAAAACCACTTCGAACCATTGTGTGTTTGTGAGAAATTTCCCAGATGGCAAATTTATTATTCTTTTGCTTTATGTTGATGACATGTTAATTGTGGGTCAAGATTCTACCATGATTAACAGGTTGAAATTGGAGTTGAGCAAGTCTTTTGCTATGAAAGATTTGGGACCGGCAAAGCAAATACTTGGTATGAAAATCGTTCGTGATCGCAAAAAGAGGCTGATTTGGTTGTCTCAAGAGAGCTACATTGAGAAAGTTCTTGAGAGGTTCAACATGGATAAAGCAAAGCCGGTTGGTTGTCCACTTGCGGGTCACTTCAAACTTAGTTCGAATCAATGTCCTACAAGTGAGAAAGACAAAGAAGAGATGTTGAAAGTTCCTTATGCTTCAGCATTCTTTGATGTACGCCATGGTTTGTACAAGGCCGGATATTGCTCACGCAGTTGGTGTGGTGAGTCGTTTTCTCTCTAATCCGGGTAAAGAACATTTTGCAACGGTAAAATGGATTCTAAAGTATCTTCGAGGGACTTCGAAGGTGTGTTTGTGTTTTGGGGATGGTAAGCCGATGCTTGATGGGTTCACAGATTCTGACATGGCTGGTGATGTTGATTCTAGGAAATCTACTTCGGGGTATTTGATGACTTTTGCAGGGGGAGCTGTGGCGTGGCAATCTAAATTACAAAAATGTGTTGCTCTCTTAACTCCGAAGCTGAATTTATTGCCATTACAGAAGCTTGCAAAGAAGAGTTATGGTTGAAGAAATTTTTGCAAGAGTTGGGTTTGAAGCAAGAAAGGTATGTGCTTTATTGTGATAGTCAAAGTGCTATTCACTTGAGTAAAAATTCTACCTTTCATTCGAGATCGAAACACATTGATGTGAGATACCATTGGATTCGTGATGTGTTAGACTCGAAATTGTTACAACTCGAAAAGGTTCACACAGATGATAATATCTCAGATATGTTGACAAAGACTTTGTCGAGGGACAAACATTTGAAATGTCGAACTTTGGCGGGTATGGTTGATGTCTCCACCTAAGTCGGTAGGGGGAGAATTGTTGGGTATACCTCCTTATTGGAGTGTGGGACCCAATTGGTTTTGGAAAAAGAGTTTAATTTGGTTTAGTATTAATTATAATATATTTTTATATATTATATTTAATTTGTGAAGACCCAACCTAATTTGGAAACAACTACGTTTTGATAAAAAAAACCCTAGATTCAATATATTATTGACATTGTTTTCCCAAGAAAAAGAGGGAGTACGGCTGCTATAATTTGATTAATCAGTTCGTGCTTTTTGGAATTGGTGGAATAGTGCTGCGATTTGCTATACTATAGTAAATCAATCAGTTTTTGGTTTTGGGATTTTGTGGAGCAGCAGCAAATTAATTTCGTGCATCTTTGTTTGGGTGTTTTGGTGGAGTTGATTTGGTTCGTTATTTTGGGTCTTCTTCAACTCTGATTCTGAAGATTTTGGTTCATCTATTTGGTGAGGTCTTTCCTCTTGTTTATTTGTGATTATTTGGAATTCACCTAAGGGTGATTTTGTGAGATCATTAGTGTCTTGTTTGTAATCATTTTGAAACTTATTTGGTTGATAGTGGAATCGGATTTCGATCCCGTGGACGTACCTCACATTGAGGGAACCACGTAAAATTCTTGTGTTGCCTTTGATTTAATTTTTCCGCATTAGTTTTTATTCCCATTGATTGATTTACTTGTGGGAATCATCGATTTTCCCTAACAACAATAACGGTAGCAACCATTTGATTATCTATACTTCTTCGGAAATGATAATGAGTGGAAGTTTTTTCGGCAACCACAACTCCATGAGAGGAGAGGAGTACAACAATAAAAGTTCAGAAGAAGTTCATAACTTTGATGGTGTTCTTAACTTAGAGAAGATTTGTAACGCCCCGAAATTTATAACATCATATAATTACGTCAACCAACCTTCATTACAAGAAAAGATATAATTCTTCAACCTTTACATCATTGATCATTAAGGCTTGTACAAAATAATTCCACATGTGAATTATACATTCAATGATATCAAATACATGAATCTATAGCATGTAGAACTTCAAATCCAAAAATAAATAATTGCCATCAAGGGCTTACAAATTCCAAGGCTTAAGCCTGGTTATACAAAAATGCTTTCATGAATCCATACATTTATAGCCCTTGGCTAGCAAAATAAACCACAACAAAATAAGAGCCATTTGCTCTCCACAAATACATCCACGCCTTAACTTGGCGAGATCACCACATCTTTTCTGCACCAAAATCCCATAAGGGTGAGCATAAAACCCAATAGAAAATTCTTAACAAAGTATATACATTTTATACAAGCTTCATAAACTGCAATGCACATGCGATGCTATGCTATGCTTTTTGAAAGAAAATCACATATTTCATCCTTTGAAAAACATAATGCTTATGTAGACACCCCATTTTTGACCGTCCTCAAGACCTAGACGTCGCCGCTTGAACACTCGGTGATTATCCATGTTCGTGTTCGTTTGGAGTTCCCGGAGTTCTCGGCTACGCGCCTTGCCTCAGGACCTCCGAACTTGACCGTTTTGTGTCTGGTTTTGCACCAAACACTTGTGCTTTGCCTTGGAGGGGCAGGGAATGCCTTGTGAGGCATCTCCACACACCACCGGCAGTGGCTAGAGGCCACCGGCTGGTTGGTGTTGCCATCGGCACTATATTGTGCCGGTCGGCACTCTTTTGTGCCGGTCGGCAGTCAATTTTGTCAAAATGACAATTTTGCCCTGCCGACTACTGTTCAGTTGCTTTTTGAGATATTTTGAAGCAGCTGTATAGCATTTGTTTCCCCTCCATACACGTGTATGGAGGGATGAGCCTTTGGTTTGATTAGCTTGTAAGCTTTGTTGCCTATAAGAGAGGGCTCTCTTCTCTTGGCTCAAGGGTTTAGAAAAATTAGACATTTTTAGAGAGAAAAGACAGAGAAGAAGCTCTGGTTCTAGGTTAGAACTTGTGTATCTATCCTATCTCTCTTTTCCTCTCTTGTTTCTACACTAGGTGCTTTAATCCATATTATTGCACACAAGCACCTAGTGTTTCACCTTCCTTCGGTTACTGAGGTTCTAAGGGATGGTTCTTGAAGTTTTTGGTTGGATTTGAGCTCAAGGAAGCAACAACATCAACCTTTGTGAAGGTGGTCTTCAAGGGTAAGAAACTACCCCTTTTTACCCCATTTTTGCACTCCATTTTTGCATAGTTTAGAACTGTTTTTGTGCTTAGCATTTAATACAAAAAAGTTCTGTTTTTTAGTCCTCTTTATTGTTGGTTAAGAGTGTTTTGTGCTTTGGGGAGGTTTGACCACCCTTAGGCCTTGAAAAGGCCTCATTTTGTGCTATTTTGTGAGAGCTCCGGGATTTTGGTGTTGGGGTCTCTTTACCACTGAAATCTTGAGGGATTTCAGTGGTGAAGATGATGCCTTGAAGTCCCAAGAAGGAGAGGGTCACCCCCTCTCCTTGTTGTCCTTGAAAAGGACCTATTTTGCCTCTTGAGGGAGCCCCATGTTTGGTTGTTTGTTGGTTATGCCATGGCTGTATTTTGTGCTCATATTGCCATATTATAACTTTGTATCATGTTGGTTTTAGTACTCCTTGCATGTTTTGCATAAATGCTTTGTAATGCCTCTTTAGTCCTTTAACATGCATTAGGTTGTGTGCCTCTATTCTAACATGTTTTAGGCTTAGATTCATGAAGCTTGTATGCTTATTTTTCCATGAATAAGGTCTGTCCATGGTTACTTTGGTCGATCTTAGCTTGCATTACATAGCCTCTTTGCATTTGGCTTGTTGGCCTTAAGAGCATGAAAGTATAGCATGCCTTGCTTGCATTATTTTCAATGGTTTGGAACCATTTAGCATGCTATTTCAGTCCCTTAGACATGCTTGAATGATTGCCTTGCATGCCTCTTTGAAGTTTTGAAAGCATATGTTGTATGCCTAATGATTTGGTCATCGTGTGTGCCTTGCTCTAGAGCCACTTAGATGCCATCTAGGAGGTCCCTTTTGTATGGTCTAGGGCTGCCTTAGACCTGTTTTAAGCCTTCTTGGCCTTGTGAGGCTTGGTTGGCTTAGCCATGGTTTAGGTCTCCTTTGGCTTGCCTTGGATGCTTGGACCATTTGTTGCATGCTTAGTCTATTTTGTTGCTTGGTTTGGCACCATGTCCAACATGATTTTAAAGCTTATATATGCATGTTAATATGTCCATGTTAGCCTCTTTTAAGTGTTCTTAAGAGTTGTTTGTTTATGCCTAAGTGTTGGATTATGTATGCTTGCATGTGTGCATGTATTGCATATATCTTAGCCTTCACTTCTATGGCATTTGGCCACTGATTTTAGGCTTATTTAGAGCTGCCTAACCTATGTGCAAGTCCATCCTCTTGTTGCTTGCATACGCTCCTTGAGTGTTGTAATGTATTGGTAAGTAAATGCATGTTAGGACTAACATGATTGAATGAAGTCACATGCTTGTTTGCATGCTTGGACACCCACATTACACCTTGCATACTTGATGGTTGACATTGGTGTTTCATGCCTTGTATGTTTGTTAGCTTGTATGCTCCTTTGCATTGGCATGATTGCATACTAGTTGACATGTCTAGGATTGCATCACATAAACATGCATGCTCTACCTCTTGACCAAGTCATGATAGAGGCTTAGCACCCTTGTGTGTTTGTTTGGTTTGCATGCATTTGAAATAGAAGTTGCACATTTGGTTCTTTGGGCCATCATGCATGGAAATGCGTGATTGGTGGCCCGAGAATCGAGGCACATGCCCCTTTGAGTCACAAATATGATAAGGGGCATGATTGGTGCACACATTGTTGGAATTACATTGCCATGTAAGTTTTTGCCCTCTGCTGCTGTGAGTTGCAGGTTCTGCAGACATTCAGTGCCGGCCGGCAGTATTTAGTGCCGACCGGCAGTCTATTGATGGCCGATGGATGAATTTTGTGCCGGTGACCTCATGTTGATGCCGGTGGAAGTCCTACTCAGCCGATGATGTCCCTCAGTGTCCTGGGAGGCACTCCTGAGACTTTGGCAGTCTTCTGAGATGCAAAGCAGGGAAAATAGAGGCAATCTGAACATGGCAGTGCAATTCCGAGCAAGTCCCGAGCATGCGTTGCATCCGGCCCTCATCTCGAGGCGGTTTACTGCTTTAATTAGATTAATTAATTTATTTGATTAATTTAGTTGGACTGTAATATTTTAATTAGTTTGCGTAGTTAATTAATCTGTATTATTATTTTGGTCCCTCCGAGTGGGGGGCAAATTTGTAATAAGTGTGGGTGAGTGGTTTGTATGTCTTCCAACCCCCACTTCTTTCTTCCCTTTTATTTACCTGCTTATGATGGTAGATTAGGGCACGTCTATTTTAGCATACCTTATGCAATGCATGCGTGCATCCATGCATTTGTCTAAACATGCACCGGGCTCGGTACATCATACAAACTGCATTGTATTCTAAATTCCAACTTGAATACGTGCATCAAATGATCGCATTTCACGTGCCATTTTAGGGTTAGCCGAGCCTACTCTAAATTGCATCCTTGCATGTGTTGCATTAGCCACTTAACATGACCTAGGGACATGCATGTCTGCTAACTAGTTTCTTGTTTTGGCACGGAGTACGATGTAAGTATTTTATGCTTTAGCATACCACATGCGTGTGAATGTTGCCATGACAGTATGCTTACCATGCGGCTAAGTGCTTATGTGAGATAAACTGTTTGAATGCCTGTGGGTGGAGGTTGGGTTGCTTGAGTTGGAAAACTCATTGAAATCCGTATTTTAGCCTACTTGCGAGTAGCAAAACCCGAAACGCTTTTCAAAACAAACGGATATGCAATGATTATTTCCGAATTAGGCAATCTAGTCTATACTTGTTTGCTGTGCGCATAACATAGTAATTCTAAGCTAATAACCGAATAAGAACACTTAACGTTTTCAAAATCGGATATCACGGTTAGTAGAGGCCGGTCTTCGGACCGGGCGAAAGGGGGTGCTCATAGCTGACCTTCCCCGATCGTACCCAAGCTCCCGAGCCAAGACATTTGGTGATGACGGACACGTGGCCTTCGGCACCGAGTCAGGGTTTCCTAAATTTCCCATTTTAAAAAATATTTAGGTGGCGACTCTGTATCTGGCAAAGCAGTCCATGTTTGGCACTTCTTTTCAAAATCTGTTTTTCTCAAAACGATTTGCCAGAGTTGGACTCTTTGGTTCAGATTAAGAACCGTGACAATTTGAGTCCGAACTGTAGTGAACCCAATATGAACGGAATGGGACCTAATCCTCCCGGGGCGTTCGGGGACGTCTACAGTTTCTGGCGACTCTGCTGGGGATTTAGAGAGCTTGACTTGAACTCGTGATATCCTGTTGTGATTTCATTTATGTGTCTCTTTGCATTGCATGTGCATTGGTGCGCTTAAGACACCGTGTTGGTCATCTGCTATTCCTGAGCGGTTTGCTGGAGGCTTGTCTTGTCAAGGCATGACCATAAGGCTGACCGGTTGCGGGCGCTGCCAGTATGGGAACACAAACCCTGGTTTTACCGGGGCACCCTTTTTGACCATTCGACCTAGTGCATATCGAAATCCATAGTGACCATTCCAAACTAGGACAGGTTGCTTACCCGATGTAAGTTGTTTGAAACCGCTGTGTGCATAGTAAAACCCTAGCTCCTGACAAAATAGGACAGGGAAACCCTACCCCAACATAGGGGTGTATTGGCTCTCTTTTACATGCTATATGCTTTTAGAGTGTATCTCTACAGGGAATGCGCATATCAGTTTGCAAGTTTTGGTATCCGGCCCGAGGGCACCGGTAACAGTTTTTGAGAATCAGTTATATCTGCGGGTATCAGATTCAGTTTTGGGGCAGTGATTTGGGGAACAGTGACCAGTAATGAGTACAGTCGTTCTGCTATGCTTATATCCGTTCCAGTGAAATTGAGCTAAGATGCTGTCGGTTTTCTCTTTTGCTAGGTAGTCCTGGAACTATAGCTTCAGAAGGCTCCACTATCCCCGAGGTTCATCGGACTTGTGCTGATAGACTTTGTTAGGTCAGAAATTCAGTTCAAAGGCAACCAGTGTTCCTTCGCTAAGGCAAGGCAGACATCCGATCCGTTAGTCACCAGTCACATCACCTCTGTTCGGACCCGCAGCTTTCAGTTAATATGCAGGAGGAGGTGCGTCAACTCCAAGAGGCCATGCAGGCCATGCAACAGGATGCTGCTCGTCGGGCAGAGTTTACCACCCGCCAAGCAGAGGTTCTGGCTCAACAAGCGGGCTTACTCACCAAGCTTCAGCAGCAACAGCAACCCCAACAAGACGGAGCGTCTGCTTCGCACCCAGCTCCACCCCCACCTATGGTTCCAATACCCAGAGAGGCAACTCACGTCCAGGAAAGTACGGATGTTCCGACATGGCCAGTCCTACTGCCAATCCCACCTCAGTTGTCCAAAGCACCGGCTAATCCAGTGGACACGCCCTTGAATTTAAGGTTGACCCAACTGCACTTAAGGTCAATAAACTGGAGGAGTTGTTCAGACGAGCACATGGAGTGAACCCCATCCCGGATTTAGAGGACGGGTATATTGAATCTGCAGTTATCTTGCCGGAGCGGTTTAAAATGCCGCATATCGATCGCTTTGACGGCTCTGGAGACCCAAGGGTGCACCTCCACCTGTTTTCTGATATCTTGAAGCCAATGGGTTTGACCGCAGCTCAGAAGTTGTCTCTCTTTGGCCGAACCATGTCTGGGATAGCCGCAATCTGGCACGCAAAATTGAAGGACTCTGTGAAATGGAACTAGGAAAAGCTGGCTGAGGCCTTTATTGCTCAATACTCCTACAACACACAGATCGAGGTCACAACTCGTGATCTCGAAGCCACCCGCCAAGAACTAAAGGAGGGTTTCTCAGAGTTCGTGACGAGATGGAGATCAAAGGCCTCAATGATGACTACAAGGCCTTCTGACAAAGACCAGATAAGGATGGTTGTGCGCAACCTCCAACCCAGGATGATGCAAAAAATGATAGTCTTACCCTTTCCTACCTTTGCGGACCTACACGAGATAGGGGTACAGATCGAGGACGCTATGAAGCAGGACCTTGTTGACCAGGAGAAGGAGCAGCCTAGGAGGGCATTTACCCACAGTTCAAATGCGACCACCAGTGGTGACACAGCTGCTATAACTTCAGACATGGGCATGGTCACCACCACCACACAAAAAATGACCACCCCATTCACCGGTGCATCCGAAACTAGCTCACAAATGGCCAAATACCCACCTCAGGGCCAAAGGGTGTTTACCCCACTGTACATGTCTCTGTCAACGGCCCTGAGGGTCCTGATCAAAAAGGGGTATCTGAAGCCACTGGAGCCACAACCATTACCAAAGAAACCCCCTTCCTCACATAACCCAGCTGACTACTGTGCCTTTCATCAGCGAGCTGGCCATGACACTGACGTGTGCTTTCGTCTTCATCACGAGATCCAAAACCTCATTGACAGCAGGACGATAGCTCCACCTTCAGACCCCAATGACCAAGTACCTCATCCACATCTCAACCTAATCCATACACTACCATCCACCTTTGGCGCCAGCATATACATCACCCCGGCCCATCTACCCAAACCAGAGGTGTTTATCCCGGAAAGCATGGACTTATGCATGATGGGTGTATCTGAACCCCAATCATCTCAAACCTGTGAGCCCACTACTTCTGAGTTGCTGAGAATGATCGAAGATCTTCAGAGAACTGTGGCAGATTTAGCCTTTGGGTTTTGGCCCCATCATCGACTACATCACGTACCAAGGAGTTCATGTCTAAAGGCTCCCCAACCTTGGGACAGGCTGCATTGGAAGAAGGCCAATCCCTTGGCAAAATAGAGGCAGGTGTAAGAACAAGGTAGGGGCAGGCATTGGCCCCCATGAACACCTTCGGTGGATGTTGAGGCTTTGAAAGCTGAAGGACTGAACAAAGAGCAAGTCCTTGCGGTTGTTACAGAGGCTGTGGATGACACTTTCGCCACTCAAGTTGGGGCAGTTTGAATCAAGGGGTGAGCCGGGAGAAGGGCCTTTATACCAGGAATGTTCCTTTCAACTCTAGCCCCGTACTCGGAAGAGACCAGCAAACCCAGTCAGCACCTGTCAATCCCTTTGCTGGTGCATCCAGCAAAAAGCCACAAACCTCAAAATACCCACCTCGGGCCAGAGGGTGTTTACCCCACTGTACATGTCACTATCAGCGGCCTTGAGGGTCCTAATAAAAAAGGGGCACCTGAAACCCCTAGAGCTACGGCCATTGCCAAATAAACTCCCTCCCTTCCATGATCCGACCAAGTATTGTGCCTTCCATCAACAAGTTGGCCACGTCACTGATAGTTGTTACCGTCTTCGCCATGAAATACAAGATCTGATTGATAAAGGAGTTATCGTCGCACCAGACCCTGCAAAGTCTATCGGCACTGGATCGGTGAACTTGGGGGATAATGTGATGTGATCAGGAGATGAACCACCTGCGGGCGGCGTTCAGTTTACTTCAGATGTGGTGGACGGCATGCACTGTTTTGAGCAATGTACAAATGCTGTTAATTTTGCTTTCTGACTTGGGTATTGGGTCAGTTTTGTTGTGTTGCTTCGAGTCTGTTCCTTTATTTTGAGTCAGTCTTTTTATTTCAGGTCTGTCTTGTTGTATCGAGTCAGTCCTGTTTTGTTGAAGTCAGGTGATTCCGGGAATGTTACCTCGGACATCACTATCTTGTTTTGTGTTTGTCTTTTTGCTTTCTTTTGAGACAGTTTCTGCCAGGGAGCCAGTTGTGCCAACAGATCTTGAATGAAACAGCAGTGATTTTCACACTCTCGTGTTTGCTTCTACCTTGTGCCAGTTATGCCGGAAGTTCTGAATGAGACGGCAGTATTTGACTAAAAGCTGTGTCTTTTCTGTGCCTTGAATCATTGCATTGACCTAAGTTTTTCAAAACTTTTTGAACATTGTGTGTGAAAACAAAGAGGAAGGAATTCCTCGGGATTTGCAAAACTTTGATCAATTGAGAGAAAGAGGACGAGCTAAGCCCTTAATGATTAAGATCATGCTTGTTAATGTGAGTACTGAGAAGGATCCTGGCTTGATCCAGATTGTTCCTACACTGTCTTCAGCGCGAGCGATTAGTCGCTTTCTTAAAAGATTTCAAAAAAAATGTTTTGCGCAGTCCTGCGAAGACCCGTGTGGAATCGCTCTTGAGATTGCATGGATTAGGATCGCTCTCAGCCTCGAGACTTAACCCCTTTGCTTCCAAACCTTGAACTTGAATTCAGAAGGTTCAACGGTCAACTACGATGTGAGGCCTGTGTGGCCAGATTTGAAGCAGCCCTCGAACAAAAGGACCAAAGTCAGATCAAGAAGATCAGACCTCATCAGAAGAAGCTTGCGAAGCTAAATCAGAAGCACCCCTCGAACTAGGGGCAAAAATGTCTGATATGCTCGAAGAGCCGAAGATGGATCTTCTGCGAATCAATACAGCAGTCATTTTCCGGGATCAGATGACTTCAGGATCTCAAAACCATTTGGCATGGACCAGCTACACTTTTACCCTTTGAGAGGCTCGCTGGGCTGAAAACCAAAAGGGCGACCCAGGCAAAAGTTAGAGCAAGACAAAAAAAATATATACAAAAAATGCAAAAAGAAAAAAAAAAGAGAAGAATGAAAAAAAGAATAAAGAAAAAAAGAAAAATGCAAAAAAAAAAAAAAGAAGAGAAAAGAAAAGATGAAAAAAAGAAGAAAAAAAAGAAATGAAAAAGAAAAGAAAACAAAGCTCGCAAGGTTGAAAACCTGTCACAGGCGCCTTGGCAAAAGTTAGAGCATAAAAAGGAGAGGTTAAATACCCGAGTGTACCTTAACCCCGAACTACGTAAGGCTTGATTCCCATCTTTGGGATACGTAGGCAACTTCATCCTGAAGTCCAGCCGTAAACAATTCAAATTCAATTGTGTCTATGCGATGGTTTTGGCCATCTTTGTCTTCTTTGTATCTGAGGATTTGGCGTGTTCGTCGCTCTGAGGACTGACTGCAATGCGCCGCGGTGCCATTCAAACAAGGGGCAATTTTCCGTTGCCATTCAACGCACCGCGGTGCCATTTAAACAAGGGGCAACTTTTCATTGCCGTGCAGCTCTCTTCAAGCACGGGGCAGTTTTCCTTTGATCCGAGGTTGCGCATCTCGAGAGTAGGTTTCATGCTCGTTGAGCAAGTGGCTGTTTGCAAAAATAGTTTTTGAGAATTTTTGCTAAGGTTGACTAATTTTCTCGAAAATTGTTCCATCTTTTCCAAAAACCGGACCATTTCTTGGACCCAAAAAAGGAAAATTTTCAGTGCTCATAGCTGACTTGCATGATTTTAAATCAGAAAATTGCACAAGCATGTTAATCTAACTCTCATATGGTCAAAATTGTTTTAGTAGAAAACCAAAACAAAAAATGGTAAAATGATGAGCTAGGGGTACAGTTGAGTCAGGGTTCTGTCTTTCCCCCGTCGTCAACTACTCGCCAAGAAGGGCACTCTACCTGCCAGAAGGGCACAACGAAAATTAACAAAAGGGCTGAAAGCTCTCTTACCCTCCAAGCAGCGAGGTATCAAGCCAATGTGCGAAGCAAATTGGAATGGGACAGGATGTTCCACTCCTCATCTGGACAGATCTAACCATGTCCAAACTCCCTAGCAGAGCATCGTCGACCGATGTCGGCTGCAGATTTGCTACACACCCAGTTGTAGCACAGCCCCTCTGTGGAAGAAACTCACTGTTGTGAACAAGAAAAGAATCTAGCGGAATGCTAGGGCAAGAGCCGCAACTTCCTGTTTATCCATCAACCACCCAAGGGAGGGATAAAAAAAATGAGAGATTAAAGAATAGAGAGATGTGCGTTGAGAGAAAAAGTGAGAAAAGGGCTTTTTCGTGAAAAATAGAGCTTGAGGCCGAGTGATGTGAGGATCACAAATGAGAAAGGGTGGGAAACACTACCCGGTGAAACAGGCTCCCTGTGCATGTCTGAGTGTCGTGTCTTTTTGTTTTATCTCGATTCTTGTTTTGAGTCGTCTCGAGTGTTACTCGTGTTTAGGTTGTTTACCCATTGTTTTCCGTTTTGAGTCTTTTTCGTTGTGTTCAGTTGTAGGCTCAATACCCGGTCGAGAACTCATTTTCTCAATTTCAAAAATGATTTGTTGTGTGCTCAAAGTGCTGTGCCATTCTCCACATTTGTGCAAAAAAGGAATTTGTTCTTTCAAAAACTGCAGGGTTTAACCCAGGTCATGTGAGAACAGTAAAATCAGGATCTATCTGAAGCTATATAGGTTCCACACTGCAAAGCAAAAGAAAAGAGGGAAAATCGAAGCATCTGAGTGTGTTTCACCTCCAACAAATTCCGTGAGATGCACCCCGTCAAGCCTTGTCAATGCTCCGAAGTATGGGTGTGCCTCTACCTCAAGCTCAAAATGTTTCTGCGGAAGTATCAACCGATGTCTCCGATGCGTAGCTCATCGTCGGTTCGCATGCACGAGTTGTATCCTTTTGGAATCTATTGTGACTCCTCCGAGAGGTAAATCGGAGGTTGCGTTTGAATTGGTCTCGTTAAGGCGTGTATTTCCTTATTTGACATTTTATTTCAAACACATTGTTGAGATTGCATCGAATATGCATTGATTATTGTGCACAGAATGTGTATACACACTCGTCCCACTTGCATTATGCTGCATGTTCCAATTGCATTGTTATGCACCCACTTCATTTGCATCATGATGCACATCCCAGTTGCATTGTTATGCACTCATTTCACTTGCATTGTCATGCATGTTTCGCCTACATTGTTGTGCGCCTTTTTACTTGCATTGTTGTTCTTTCCTCTCTCGCGTGTACTACACTGAGAGGTTTCTTTTTGCTTTTCTCTTTCCTCTCTCGCGTGTACTACGCTGAGAGGTTTCTTTTTGCTTCTCTCTTTCCTCTCTTGCGTGTACTACGCTGAAAGGCTTTTCTCTTTCCTCTCTCGCGTGTACTACGCTGAGAAGTTTCTCTTTGCTTTTCTCTTTCCTCTCTCGCGTGTACTACGCTGAGAGGTTTCTTTTTGCTTTTCTCTTTCCTCCTCGCGTGTACTACGCTGAGAGGTTTCTCTAGGCTTTTCTCTTTCCTCTCTCGCGTGTACTACGCTGAGAGGTTTCTTTTTGCTTTTCTCTTTCCTCTCTCGCGTGTACTACGCTGAGAGGTTTCTCTTTGCTTTTCTCTTTCCTCTCTCGCGTGTACTACACTGAGAGGTTTCTTTTTGCTTTTCTCTTTCCTCTCTCGCGTGTACTACGCTGAGAGGTTTCTTTTTGCTTTTCTCTTTCCTCTCTCGCGTGTACTATGCTGAGAGGTTTCTTTTTGCTTTTCTCTTTCCTCTCTCGCGTGTACTACGCTGAGAGGTTTCTTTTTGCTTTTCTTTCCTCTCTCGCGTGTACTACGCTGAGAGGTTTCTTTTTGCTTTTCTCTTTCCTCTCTCGCGTGTACTACGCTGAGAGGTTTCTTTTTGCTTTTCTCTTTCCTCTCTCGCGTGTACTACGCTGAGAGGTTTCTTTTTGCTTTCCTCTCTCCTCTCTCGCGTGTACTACGCTGAGAGGTTTCTCTTTGCCTTTCTTTCTTCTCTCGCGTGTACTACGCTAAGAGGCTTTTCTCTTTCCTCTCTCGCGTGTACTACGCTGATGAGGTTTCTCTTTGCCTTTCTTTCTTCTCTCGCGTGTACTGCGTTGAGAAGTGTTACTCTTTCCTCTCCTGTGTACGATACGCTGAGAGATGTTGTGTTTGAGACTCTGGTATTCTGGTAGTCGCTTTTAGCCTTCTCCGCGTGAGACGCCGTGAGAATTGCTTAATTCTCTTCATCCTTTCTGCATGAGATGTAGTTTGGTTCATGTTTATTTGCTTGCATAGCATTCGCTTAAAATGTTGCATTTATTTGCATAATTGCTTCATCACAGCATCCTTTGCATGATCATAAGTTATGCACTTGCATTGTGCATCACTTCGCATCCTGCCCCCGAACTACGTTGGTTTGATTCCTTGCAAAGGGATACGTAGGCAGCCTGCGGGCACAACCATTTATCTATCTATATTTTGTTTGTTTGTCCAAGTCTTCGGCCTTATCAAAAATGGGTCGTCTCTAGACTTTGACACTCACTCCCGTCATTGTTATGACTTCCGAGTTCTGTCAAAGAGGGGCAACTGTAGACACCCCATTTTTGACCGTCCTCAAGACCTGGACGTCGCCGCTTGAACACTCGGTGATTATCCATGTTCGTGTTGTTTGGAGTTCCCGGAGTTCTCGGCTACGCGCCTTGCCTCAGGACCTCCGAACTTGACCGTTTTGTGTCTGGTTTTGCACCAAACACTTGTGCTTTGCCTTGGAGGGGCAGGGAATGCCTTGTGAGGCATCTCCACACACCACCGGCAGTGGCTAGAGGCCACCGGCTGGTTGGTGTTGCCATCGGCACTATATTGTGCCGGTCTGCACTCTTTTGTGCCGGTCGGCAGTCAATTTTGTCAAAATGACAATTTTGCCCTGCCGACTACTGTTCAGTTGCTTTTTGAGATATTTTGAAGCAGCTGTATAGCATTTGTTTCCCCTCCATACACGTGTATGGAGGGATGAGCCTTTGGTTTGATTAGCTTGTAAGCTTTGTTGCCTATAAAGAGGGCTCTCTTCTCTTGGCTCAAGGGTTTAGAAAAATTAGACATTTTTAGAGAGAAAAGACAGAGAAGAAGCTCTGGTTCTAGGTTAGAACTTGTGTATCTATCCTATCTCTCTTTTCCTCTCTTGTTTCTACACTAGGTGCTTTAATTCATATTATTGCACACAAGCACCTAGTGTTACACCTTCCTTCGGTTACTGAGGTTCTAAGGGCTGGTTCTTGAAGTTTTTGGTTGGATTTGAGCTCAAGGAAGCAACAACATCAACCTTTGTGAAGGTGGTCTTCAAGGGTAAGAAACTACCCCTTTTTACCCCATTTTTGCACTCCATTTTTGCATAGTTTAGAACTATTTTTGTGCTTAGCATTTAATACAAAAAAGTTCTGTTTTTTAGTCCTCTTTATTGTTGGTTAAGAGTGTTTTGTGCTTTGGGGAGGTTTGACCACCCTTAGGCCTTGAAAAGGCCTCATTTTGTGCTATTTTGTGAGAGCTTCGGGATTTTGGTGTTGGGGTCTCTTCACCACTGAAATCTTGAGGGATTTCAGTGGTGAAGATGATGCCTTGAAGTCCCAAGAAGGAGAGGGTCACCCCCTCTCCTTGTTGTCCTTGAAAAGGACCTATTTTGCCTCTTGAGGGAGCCCCATGTTTGTTGTTTGTTGGTTATGCCATGGCTGTATTTTGTGCTCATATTGCCATATTATAACTTTGTATCATGTTGGTTTTAGTACTCCTTGCATGTTTTGCATAAATGCTTTGTAATGCCTCTTTAGTCCTTTAATATGCATTAGGTTGTGTGCCTCTATTCTAACATGTTTTAGGCTTAGATTCATGAAGCTTGTATGCTTATTTTTCCATGAATAAGGTCTGTCCATGGTTACTTTGGTCGATCTTAGCTTGCATTACATAGCATCTTTGCATTTGGCTTGTTGGCCTTAAGAGCATGAAAGTATAGCATGCCTTGCTTGCATTATTTTCAATGGTTTGGAACCATTTAGCATGCTATTTCAGTCCCTTAGACATGCTTGAATGATTGCCTTGCATGCCTCTTTGAAGTTTTGAAAGCATATGTTGTATGCCTAATGATTTGGTCATCGTGTGTGCCTTGCTCTAGAGCCACTTAGATGCCATCTAGGAGGTCCCTTTGTATGGTCTAGGGCTGCCTTAGACCTGTTTTAAGCCTTCTTGGCCTTGTGAGGCTTGGTTGGCTTAGCATGGTTTAGGTCTCCTTTGGCTTGCCTTGGATGCTTGGACCATTTGTTGCATGCTTAGTCTATTTTGTTGCTTGGTTTGGCACCATGTCCAACATGATTTTAAAGCTTATATATGCATGTTAATATGTCCATGTTAGCCTCTTTTAAGTGTTCTTAAGAGTTGTTTGTTTATGCCTAAGTGTTGGATTATGTATGCTTGCATGTGTGCATGTATTGCATATATCTTAGCCTTCACTTCTATGGCATTTGGCCACTGATTTTAGGCTTATTTAGAGCTGCCTAACCTATGTGCAAGTCCATCCTCTTGTTGCTTGCATACGCTCCTTGAGTGTTGTAATGTATTGGTAAGTAAATGCATGTTAGGACTAACATGATTGAATGAAGTCACATGCTTGTTTGCATGCTTGGACACCCACATTACACCTTGCATACTTGATGGTTGACATTGGTGTTTCATGCCTTGTATGTTTGTTAGCTTGTATGCTCCTTTGCATTGGCATGATTGCATACTAGTTGACATGTCTAGGATTGCATCACATAAACATGCATGCTCTACCTCTTGACCAAGTCATGATAGAGGCTTAGCACCCTTGTGTGTTTGTTTGGTTTGCATGCATTTGAAATAGAAGTTGCACATTTGGTTCTTTGGGCCATCATGCATGGAAATGCGTGATTGGTGGCCCGAGAATCGAGGCACATGCCCCTTTGAGTCACAAATATGATAAGGGGCATGATTGGTGCACACATTGTTGGAATTACATTGCCATGCAAGTTTTTGCCCTCTGCTGCTGTGAGTTGCAGGTTCTGCAGACATTCAGTGCCGGCCGGCAGTATTTAGTGCCGACCGGCAGTCTATTGATGGCCGATGGATGAATTTTGTGCCGGTGACCTCATGCTGATGCCGGTGGAAGTCCTACTCAGCCGATGATGTCCCTCAGTGTCCTGGGAGGCACTCCTGAGACTTTGGCAGTCTTCTGAGATGCAAAGCAGGGAAAAAGAGGCAATCTGAACATGGCAGTGCAATTCCGAGCAAGTCCCGAGCATGCGTTGCATCCGGCCCTCATCTCGAGGCGGTTTACTGCTTTAATTAGATTAATTAATTTATTTGATTAATTTAGTTGGACTGTAATATTTTAATTAGTTTGCGTAGTTAATTAATCTGTATATTATTTTGGTCCCTCCGAGTGGGGGGCAAATTTGTAATAAGTGTGGGTGAGTGGTTTGTATGTCTTCCAACCCCCACTTCTTTCTTCCCTTTTATTTACCTGCTTATGATGGTAGATTAGGGCACGTCTATTTTAGCATACCTTATGCAATGCATGCGTGCATCCATGCATTTGTCTAAACATGCACCGGGCTCGGTACATCATACAAACTACATTGTATTCTAAATTCCAACTTGAATACGTGCATCAAATGATTGCATTTCACGTGCCATTTTAGGGTTAGCCGAGCCTACTCTAAATTGCATCCTTGCCTGTGTTGCATTAGCCACTTAACATGACCTAGGGACATGCATGTCTGCTAACTAGTTTCTTGTTTTGGCACGGAGTACGATGTAAGTATTTTATGCTTTAGCATACCACATGCGTGTGAATGTTGCCATGACAGTATGCTTACCATGCGGCTAAGTGCTTATGTGAGATAAACTGTTTGAATGCCTGTGGATGGAGGTTGGGTTGCTTGAGTTGGAAAACTCATTGAAATCCGTATTTTAGCCTACTTGCGAGTAGCAAAACCCGAAACGCTTTCAAAACAAACGAATATGCAATGATTATTTCCGAATTAGGCAATCTAGTCTATACTTGTTTGCTGTGCGCATAACATAGTAATTCTAAGCTAATAATCGGAATAAGAACCCATAACGTTTTCAAAATCGGATATCACGGTTAGTAGAGGCCGGTCTTCGGACCGGGCGAAAGGGGGTGCTCATAGCTGTAGACGTCCCCGAACGCCCCGGGAGGTGTTAAGTCCCGTTCTGTTCATGTTGGGGTCACTACAGTTCAAGGACTCAAATGTCACGGTTCTTAATCTTGAACCAAAGAGTCCAAATCCGGCAAATCGTTTTGAAAACAGATTTTTGAAAGAAGTGCCAAACATGGACTGCTTTGCCAGATAACAGAGTCGCCACCTAAATATTTTTTAATGGGAAATTTAGGAAACCCTGACTCGGTGCCAAAGGCCACGCGTCCGTCATCACCAAAGTTGGCTCGGGAACTTGGGTACGATTGGGGAAGGTCACATCGTGAGCACCCCCGCTCGCCCGGTCAAAGACCGGCCTCTACTAACCATGATATCTGATTTTGAAAACATTGTGAGTTCTTGTTCCGATTATTAGCCTAGTTTACTATGTGATGCTTGCAGCAAATAAGTATAGACTGGGCCGCCTGAATTGGAACAAAACATTTCATGTTTGTTTGTTTGAAAATGGTTTGATGGTGCTACCCGCAGGTAGGCTAAAAACGCGGATTTGCCACCCTCAGGTGGGCTTAGAAAACATGATTGATGAATTGTTCCAATTCAGATAACTCAACCTCCACCCACAGGCATTCAAGGCAGTAATATCATGTAAGCACTTAGTTTCATGGCAAGCATGCTATTCATGGCAACACTCACACGCATGCAAGGATGCTAAAGCATAAAACTCACCTAGTACTCCAAGCCAAAACAGGAACCGATTAGAAATCATGCATGGATCCTAAGTATACAGAATGCCTAATGCAACACATGCAAAATGCAACTATAGCAGGCTCGGCTATTCTAAATGGCATATGAAATGCTACAGCTAACATGTATTCAATTTGGAATTGAAATGCAAATGCAGTTTGTATGATGCGCCGAGCCCGGTGCGTACAAAACAGATGAATGATGCAAACATGCTGTCATACTGTATGCTAATTGAAATATGCCCTATATCTAACCATCATAAGCAGGTAAATAAAAGGGAGAAAGACGTGGGGTTGGAAGACATACATCACACTCACCCACACTTATTACAGTTATGCCCTCGCGCAGAGGGTCCGAATAAATAATAATACAGTCCGAAATGAAAGAATAATACAGATTTCTAATTACTGTACAGATTAACTACAAAAAAGTAAAACTGGCATGCAAGCCAGGGACTGCCTTGCTTCTGATGAATAATGTATGCCGGGCTGCTCTGGCGCGGAAATCCACTGGGATGCCCAATCTAGCCTCTGTTTGCACTTTTCTCGAAATGCGTGCCAAACTCTGAAAAGTTGTTGATCCTTGATTTTGCTGCAACAGAGAGCAGGAAAAGGGCATAGCAATGTATTTCACAAATATATGCATGCCTCGATCCTCGTGCCACCAATCACGCATATCGATGCATGATGGCCGAGGAGCCGAATTGCACAGCTCAATATAGAATGAATGCATGTGAATGCTACAACAAAACCTAACTCCATCATGGGTAATCCGGAGTGTCGGTGACCGGGGAATTGAGACCCGTTCCGTCACTCGGAGTACGAAACGCGCCTCGTTTCCCGTGCCCGGGCTAACTCCTATCCCGAACACGATGCAATATGCATGATATGCATGAAATGCAGTTAATATGCAATCCTAGCATGCACAATGCTATGAGAATGAGGTGAAAATGAGACGCCTCGAAAAGCGCGCACGCGTGCACGCAAACCGAGGCGATGATGCGAAATGCAAATCGGATAAAATCGAAGTGCCTCGAAATGCGTTGCACACGGGCACGTAAACCGAGGCGATGATATGAAAATGCAAAATCAGATAAAACTGAAGTGCCTCGAAGTGAGTGCCCACAGTGCGCATACCGAGGCAATGATAAAAATGAGAAATTGGATAAAACCGAAGTGCCTCGAAATGCGTGCCCACAGGCACGCACACCGAGGCAATGATAAAATGAGAAATCGGATAAAACCGAAGTGCCTTGAAATGCGTGCCCACAGGCGCGCATACCGAGGCAATGATAAAAATGAGAAATTGGATAAAACCGAAGTGCCTCGAAATGCGTGGCCACAGGCGCGCAAACCGAGGCAATGATAAAATGAGAAATCGGATAAAACCGAAATGCCTCGAAATGTGTGCCCACAGGCGCGCATACCGAGGCAATGATAAAAATGAGAAATTGGATAAAACCGAAGTGCCTCGAAATGCGTGCCCACAGGCGCGCAAACCGAGGCAATGATAAAATGAGAAATCAGATAAAACCGAATGCCTCGAAATGTGTGCCCACAGGCGCGCATACCGAGGCAATGATAAAAATGAGAAATTGGATAAAACCGAAGTGCCTCGAAATGCGTGCCCACAGGCGCGCATACCGAGCAATGATAAAATGAGAAATCGAATAAAACCGAAGTGCCTTGAAATGCGTGCCCACAGGCGCGCATACCGAGGCAATGATAAAAATGAGAAATCGGATAAATCTGAAGTGCCTTGAAATGCGTGCCCACAGGCGCGCATACCGAGGCAATGATAAAAATGAGAAATCGGATAAAACCGAAATGCCTCGAAATGTGTGCCCACAGGCACGCACACCGAGGCGATGATGTAATGAGATGGAAATGCAAATTGGGCTTACACTAACATGAGTGGACCTCAGCCACACTCACATCAGATGCCGTCGGATAAAACAGAGGTGTCTCGAAGTGCGTGCCCACGGGCACGCAAACCGAGACATGGCCCGAAGGCACAAAATGGCACGGGAAATTATATGCAAGTATGCCAACCAAATTTCAGCGCCTAAATGAAAGGGAAAACAGTCCCGAAATGACACGGAATGACAACCGATGCATGAAATCATCCCGAAATGTGATTCTAAGTACCCGAAATGGCCTACGGCTATGCTAAACATGCAAAATTGATACATGACAGCAAAAACAGTAGCAAGGCAGCCCCAAATATGGCATTTTTTCAATACAAAGCAAGGTTAAACAAGAACCACAAGCATGGCAAATTTAGCACGCAAAAACGGGGAAAAAGAGGGGAATTACAAAGCAAGTGGTATATACAATGCTCAAACCAGAAAAATCAGTTCTAAAAAATTGAAGAGGGGCAAAAACATGCATATTTACAGTAGATGAGATCCTCTAATTCAGTGTGTAGATATGCTCAAAATGGCATGCAAAAGAGCCAATAAGGGGCTACAACATGAGGTACCATAAGAAAGCATCAAACAATTTTGAACCCTTAACAAAAGATGAAGAATAGACAATTCTAAGACACTTTATAAGCCTGATGAAGACTCAAATCAGTGGCTAAGCAAGCCTAAACAAACATGCCAATTTTACGGTAAATTGAAGGATTACAAAACAAGTACCAAAACCAGTCATCAAATGGCCTAAGACCCTTAACAAAGAATGAATAATGGACCAAAATAAGGCACTCTCTAAGCCTGATGAAGGCTGAAATCCGAAGCATGGTGAGCTTAAAAATGCATGCAAAATGGAAGTGGAACAAGAATTCAAAGCAAGTGATATTTAGAGCAAGAAAACCAGGTTGAGCCCTTCTTCAATGTTAAAGAGGGGCTCAAAATAAGCACAATCACAGTATGTTACAAGTTCCAACTCAGATCACAAATAGGCCAAAACAATCATGCAATTTTACGGTAAAATGGAAGCATTTCAAAGGAAGTGCATGACAGAGAAGTCAAACATGGTTGAGCCCTTCTTCAATGTTGAATAGGGGATCAAAATAATCCTATTCACAGTATATAGTATACTCGAAATCAGATCACTCAAAAGCCAAACAAAGCATGCAAATTAATGGCCTAAAGAGTGGTATTGAAGCAAGTGTATGAAGGAGACACCAAACAGGGCTGAGCCCTTCTACAATGTTGTAGAGGGGCTCAAAATAAGCACAAAACCAGAAGGGGTCAGAACCCAAAACAGATCACAGGCAGGGTAAAACTTTGAAGCAAAATAATGCTAGAAAAAGGGAAATGGGGACTTACCCTTGAAGATCAAGTTTTTGCTACCTCTTGCCTTGATGAAAGTTGCTTCTTAGCCTCTGACGAACCTCTTCTTGCTGCTGGAATGGAAGTGGGAATGGTAGGGCTTAGGGTTTGTGAAGGATTGGCCTAGGGACTCAAAGGTTTTTTGAACTTTAGCTATGGAAAATGGAGGTTTTTGAAGGAGAGCTCTTAAGGTCAAATTTTGTAACCTAGGCAAAGGGGCTGTCTAGCCCTTTAAGTAAGCAAGAAAAGGTGTAAAAGGGGAGGGAAATGGAGGCAATCTTTCCCTCCCAAAATATCCCCCGGATGCTGGGATATTTTGCCAAAAATATCCGGACAGCTGGAATGGGCTGGAAAGCATAAAGCTGGCCGGCCAGGGAACTTTCTGGGAGGTGGCCGGCCGGGCACCCCACCTGGTCGGCCAGCCACTCACCCTGGCCGGCCGGCCATGCCTAAAAATGAAGTCACAAATTGCTGGCCGACCACCATGCAATGGTGTCCTTCCAGATGTGTAGAACAAGGCCTCAAGGTCGGAATCTGGCAACTCTGAAGCAGGAGCCACAACATAGAGCTTGAAGGAGAGGCTCAAAAATGAAAACAACAATTGCTGGCCGACCACCAACTTTTAGGGTCCTCCCAGATGTGTAGAACAAGGTTCCAAGGTCGGAAATTGGCAACACTGAAGCAGGAGCCACAACATAGAGCTTGAAGGAGAGGCTCAAAAATGAAACCTGGAATTTCTGGCCGACCAGTAGTTTTTAGGGTCCTCCCATGTTCCCTGATCACAGATATGTAGCTTTGGTTGGAAGAAAATAACCCCAGGGTGTTCAACATTGGCCCGGAAGTGAGCAAAACGGGCGCCGGAGGAGCGAAACTGGTTATCTGGGATAATTGCTGGCCTCCTACCCTCCAGTGATCTTCCTAATGTTGAAACAGAGGTACCTGCCAAAATTGAACAAAAACTAATGAGAAATGAACGCTCGGGGCCCAAACCGCGCAGTTCGGGGTCCCGAAAATGGGCTGTAGGCACCGGAAGTGGTGTTCAGCAGCGAGGTGGGTATCTGAGACCCCAGGGTTTCTCGGTATGACAAAACAGAGGCACCTACCAAAAACCGGAGAAAACCGATGCGAAATGAATGCTCGGGGGGCAAACCGCGAGGTTCGGGGCCCGAAAACCGGCTATAGGCACCGAAAGTGGCATACGGCCACGAAGTGGGCATCAGGGGCCCCAGGGTGCTCTGTTATGATGAAACAGAGGTACATGCCAAGAACCGGAGCAAACCGATGCAAAATGAATGCTCGGGGCCCAAATCACGCAATTCGGGGTCCCGAAAACCGGCTGTAGGCACCGAAAGTGGCATACGGCCACGAAGTGGGCATCGGGGGCCCCAGTGTTCCTCAAATGATAAAACAGAGGTACTAGCCAAGAACCGGAGAAATCGGAGATGGTTGGGCGGCCCGAGCCGAGGCACACGGCCTGACGGCCCCGAAAAGCGGGAACCGGGCTCCGAAATGGGCAAAATGACCTACGGCCACGAAATGTAGCTCACGGCCACCGGGAGATAGTCTACAGAACCACTCCCTTCCCGCGGGAAAGAAAACAGAGAAAACCGAGCCTGGTTCGCAAACCGAGACAAGGCACAGAAGAGGGTTCGGAAGTCCGGAGGCAGGCGCACGGCCGCGACTCTGAAACTTCTGAACGAGCACGATATGCAACATCACGAGCGCTCAATCGGCGACGTCTGAGTCTTAAGTCGGTCAAAAATGGGGTGTCTACAATAGCTGACCTTCCCCGATCGTACCCAAGCTCCCGAGCCAAGACATTTGGTGATGACGGACACGTGGCCTTTGGCACCGAGTCAGGGTTTCCTAAATTTCCCATTTTAAAAATATTTAAGGTAGCGACTCTGTATCTGGCAAAGCAGTCCATGTTTGGCACTTCTTTTCAAAATCTGTTTCTCAAAACGATTTGCCAGAGTTGGACTCTTTGGTTCAGATTAAGAACCGTGACAATTTGAGTCCGAACTGTAGTGAACCCAATATGAACGGAACGGGACCTAATCCTCCCGGGGCGTTCGGGGACATCTACAGCTTATTGATGAATCGAAATCTCAACGATTCAAAAAAATTCAGTTTAGTTCAAGTGGTGATAAATACGACTCAGCAATCCCTAGGTTAGTGTCTGCAAGTAGGCATAACTAGCACTACCAAAACTCCACTTTCCCGGTAGCCAACTGGAAGGCACGTGTAGATACCCCATTTTTGACCGTCCTCGAGACTTGGACGTCATCGTTTGAACACTCGATGATTTTGTATGCTCGTGTTCGTTTTGAGCGCATGAAGTTCTTGGCGGAGTGCCTTGTCTTCGAGCCTCTCAACTTGTCTGTTTTGTGCTTGGTTGTGGACCAAGAGGTTGTTGTTTCAAATCTGGAGAAGAGGGTGGCCTGTCAGCCATTCCCACAGTCTAGCGGCCATGGCTTGTGCTTGCCGGCCATCAGTGGTGGCCGATCGGCCACATTGATGGCCGACGGCCATTTTTCTCCTTTTTCAGATATTTGTTTGCTAGTTGTGCTAGCTGTTGCTTACTGAAGTGCATCTCCATACACGTGTATGGAGGGATGAATACAAGATCTAAGCTTGTTTTTCTATATATAGGGGGTCTCTTCCCCATTTTGAAGGGTTAGACAATTTAGAACAAATTTTTTTCTCTCTCTCTAGAATTCTTTCTCTCTCTTCTTATTTTGTGCTTTGTAGTTAGCTTTCTCTACACCTTTGCACATAGACTCTTGATCAATCATGACTACCTTGGAGCTGAGGTTCTAGGAGGTCTTCTTGGAGCTTTAGAAAGGGTTTTGAGCTTGAATTTGTGCCTGAAATTGTCTAGGGCTTTAAGAGGTATAAGGCTTGCCTTTTAACTTGTCTTGCATAATTTAAATTACTATCTTTTTATACTGTTTTGACCTGATTTTTCAACTAGAAAAAAACTCTATTTTTGAGGTTTGAAAATGGTAGTTTAAGTCTTGGTGAGTTAGAGGGTTGTCTTGTCTTTTTGTTCTTTGGCTTGTAAAGCCTTTTGTGCTATTCCTCACCATCTTTGTATCAAACTTTTTGGCCCTTTAAACCAATGAAAATCAAAGTTATTTTAGTAGTAAAAATCAAATTTTGAAGTCCAAAATAGGAGGGGTTAGCCTCCCCTCCTTGTGCCATGTTTCCATGCCTAGGTTATTTCACATGTTGGCTTGATTTTCTAGCTTAACTTAGCTTAATCTTAGCATGATTTTGCCACTTTTTTGACTAGTCTTAGCTCTGTTTTGAGCTGGTTTGGTCACTTGAGGCTTGCTTTGTATGCTTGTAGTGCAATTGTGCTTGTTATGTTTAGTTTGTGCTATGTGTTGGCCTTCTATTCTAGCTATTTTTAGTTTACTTCAAGCACGTTTTAGAACTTCTTTTAGGTTGTTTTAGGACTGTTTTGAAGTGTTTGTACCTTTGGGGCTTTGTATTGCATGATTATAGTGTAGTGATCTTCACTAGTTTGGTGTTTTTGGCGTTTAAACATGATTTGTATGAGTTGCTTACATGTTGTAATGTCACTTTGCATGCAATTTCAGCACTTAACATATCTGCAACCTCCCTTATTTCATCACTTTTTCATTTGCTTTGAGGGTTGCTTAGCCTTAGGGTTGTGTTTAAGCTTGAGATTGAGATTTGTGCTTAATAGTTTTAATCCTCTTTCGAGGGTTTCTACTAATCAACGACATGATCTCTCTCATGCCTTAAATCATCCCTTGGTTGATACCTCTCTCATTAGAGGAATCTCACCTTGGACTTAACCGGTTAAAGAATGGATCGGTAATTAAAATGAGTAAATAAAACATGACAAGTAAAACTTGAGCAAGTTAAGCATGTTGTGTTGCATTGCATGTGTTCAATTGGACGTTATATTAAACACAAGGAAGATTGGAGCATTTCATACTTAAAGTGATGAAATGAGCCAATCTCCTTGGTCTCCATTGTCTTTGATCACACATGATAAGGCAATGGCCTTGAGTCTTGTTTTGGTATACAATGAAGTTGTACTTCTTGGTTCTTTGGCCATCATGCATTGAGAATGCTTGGTTGGTGGTTTTGGAGCCAAGAATTACACTCCTTTGACTTTGTGTAATGATAAGGAGGGTAATGGTACACATATATTTCTTGAGAATACAGTGCTTTGCCTCTGTTTGCTCTCTGTTGCAGCAAAAACGGAAGTCTAGGAAAGCAGTGGCCAAACGGCCACTAGAAGCAGCCGACCAGCCACCAATGGTGGCTGACAGCAACCATTGGTAGCCACTGGCCAGAAATGAATTTTGCACCAGTGTGTTCCTGAGTTGGAGCAAAGGCATTCTAGGAGTTTGCACAATTTTCAGAGATCAAACGAGTGTAAACAGAGGCGTCCGATGGCAAGGCAGTGGATTTCTGGAGGAAACCGACTGAGCATGCATGCCCCCCTCGCGCTCGAGGCCATTTAAGTGCTTTAATTAGTTAGCGTAGCTAATTGTTCAAATCAAATGTTGTACTTAATTAGTTAGTGTAACTAATTCTTCAATTCGGTTTGTAATTAATTAGCTTAGAATAAGTTAGTTAATTAGTTTTGTGTTGTAATAGTTAGCTTAATTAGCATAGCTAGTTAGCTTAATTAGCGTAGCTAGTTAGCTTATTTATTCGGACCCTCCTTCGCGAGGGTGTAATGTTGTAATAAGCGTGCGTGCGTGTGTGCATGCCTTCCAACCCCACGTCTGTCTCCCTTTTATTTATCCGCTTTTGATGGTTAGATTAGGGATCATGTTTCAATTAGCATACTTTATGCTCACATGTTTGCATCCATTCATTTGTCTTGCATGCATCGAGGCTCGGCGCATCATTCAAACTGCATTGTCAATTCAATACACTTCTTTGAATACGTGTTTCAAAGCATGCTATCAAAGTGTTACAAAGCCGAGCCTATCTTATTGCATTATTGCATGTGTTGTATTAGGCATCTTGTATAGTTAGGATCATGCATCTTTCTAACTAGTTTTTGTTTTGGCTTGGAGTACTTGGTGAGTTTTATGCTTTAGCATACTTGCATGAGTGTGATTGCCATATTGCCATGTTTCGCATGCTTGCCATGAGGCTATGTGTTTACTTGCTAAACTGCATGAATGCCTGTGGATGAAGGCTTGATTGTTTGAATTGGAACAATTCAACGAGTGTGAATTTTAAGCCCACTTTGCGAAGTGGCAAATCATGTTTTTAGCCCACTTGAGGTGGCAAATCCGCGTTTTAGCCCACTTGAGGGTGGCAAATTCAAACCATTTTCAAAAGCAAACACGAGTTGAATTCGTTCCAGTTCTTGCGATTTAGTCTATACTTGTATGTGTGCGTAACATAGTAACGTTAGCTAAATAATCGGAATAAGAACACATGAGATTTATAAAACAACATATCATGATAGTAGAGGCCGATCTTTGATTGAGCGAGCGGGGGTGCTCATTCCTGGACATTCCCCTCTCGTACCCAAGTTCTCGAGCCAAGGTAACTTTGGTGATGACAGACATGTGGCTTTTGGCACAAGTCAGGGTTTCCTAAATTTCTCAAAAATAAAATATTTAGGTGGCGACTCTGTAATCTGGCAAAACAGTCCAGTTTTGGCATTATTTGATTTAAAATTGATTTTCCAAAATGATTTGCCGATTGGACTCTTTGGTGTTTATCAGTTTCACATTGCACTTTGTGAAACTAGATTCAGAACTGTGACAGGAGTCCGAACTGTAGGCCAATTCGAGCTCTGTCACGCCCCAAATTTTATTTACTCGAAAACATAACCAAGAGCCTGAAATTTAGGTCCATTTTTTTAAAAAATTAAAAATATCTATTACCGTTGAGTAATAGTAACATAATAGTACATGATCTCTCTCAAGATGAATACAACAATACATATAATACATGCCAAGCTCCCGCTACGGAGTTACAATTAAATAATTACAATCATCAAGGTACAAAGAGATTACACACAAGATATACATGAACTTCCTAATCCTTTAACCAATCAATTCGAATTCCCTTCCTGTAAAAAAAATAAAACAACAAGGGGTGAACACAATTGCCCAGTAGGAATCTCATAGTTCTAAAACAATAACCACCCTATAGATAGAAATGATCATGCATGTAGGGTGATACCATATAGTAGAGTAATGTTTTGTAATTTCAAAATATCATATGTAGAGTACCTTTTTCTCAAAGTTTATTTAAACATTGTAAAGAAATCCTTCAACCGTCAAAACTATCCATTTTTATCAGAAAAACATAAAATCCTTTTTGAAAACAAATATATTTAAGGAACAACATCATTTTAAATTTATTAACCCATTCCATAATATTCCCCATTTAATTTCCATCTTAACATTCTTCTTTTTATTCCCATTCTCCCCTTTTTCTAGTTACGTTTGTTATAATGCCATAAACTCAAGTTCAAGTTCCCTTAACACGCCAAACATCCCACATACATGGTATTCTCATCAATCTATTCATATTTGCTATAACTCCTCAATGTAAAAATTCAAATCTCTTTTATAGTCAATAATTGTTATCCTACACCCAACTCTTACTTATCTAACAACTACATCACATCCTCACTTGCATTATCAACTATAATTCAACACATATCACAACTACATCATATCCACATGTGTGTTATCAATCATAATTCAACATATCACAAGGACAATAACCCTTTTTAATTCAATTTCTCAATTAATCACAAAACAAAACTCTAAATTTTTCCTTATAGATGCAAACAATCCGGTGAGTTCTTTATCACTAATCCCTTATCCAATTACCATTTCATTATCCATTCTTTTCAAATAACTTCTATATGCATTTCCATTCCATACCCGTTTACACATCAAATGGCAATTTCACAAGTTCATCACAAGTCATATATATTATCACCGACCTCAACACACGTCACAATGCATTCCACCTTTTGCCGACTTGATACGGCGGGATAGCGGGCACCCAATTCCTAGCACATTCCACCTTTTGCCGGCTATTATACGGCGGGAAGTGAACTCCCAAAAATCATTTTCTCAGAAACCATGTCTTTTTCGAAAACCGTTTTCAACCTTTTAAAAACCATTCCCCACATTTGTCGGCTATTATACGGTAGGACGTGGGCACCCAAAACATTTTCGAAAACCATCTGTTTTTCCACTTTCGTCGGCTACAATACGGCAGGACTGTGTGGACATCCAAAAATCATTTTTTCCACTTTCGCCGGCTACAATACGGCAGGACTGTGTGGACACCCAAAAACACTTTTCCCACATTCGTCCAGCGATAAGCCTAGACAGGGCAATTGGGCACCTTGAATTCATACCACCGCCACATTTACCGGCT
The DNA here is from genome assembly GCA_030407325.1 of Camellia japonica. Taxonomy (NCBI): domain Eukaryota; kingdom Viridiplantae; phylum Streptophyta; class Magnoliopsida; order Ericales; family Theaceae; genus Camellia; species Camellia japonica. The sequence continues at coordinate 44,384,676 of JAPPVO010000036.1, forward strand.
ATTATACGGACGGTTGTGGGCACCGAAAAATCATTTTTTCAATTTTAAAAAACAATCCCCCACATTTACCGGCTATGATACAGATGGTTGTGGACACCGAAAAATCATTTTTCAACTCCCCACTAGGGTACCAACACAACACCACCCAACACTACTCAACCTATACTCCATACACCCAACACAACTCAACCCAAACTTAACACGACCCAACATAACACAATTCAACACAACTCACCATGATTCAACACAATTTAACATAGTCAACTCATTTCAACATACTCAACACAATTCTACATAACTCAACACAATTCAACATAATCAACACAATTCAACATAGTCAACTCACTTTAACATAATCAACACAATTCTACATAACTCAACACAATTCAACATAATCAACACAATTCAACATAATTTAAGGTGAACTCTTAAACTTTCATTTCATCATTTCACCCCAAGGCTCATGTCATCCATATCATTAATAAATCATTTTCCCCAATCTTCATTTCACATTATAGCATGATTTACAATGTCCATAATAAGGGTTCATTCGCTAATTTTTAACATGATTTTCAAACACTTCCAAAATTCAATTAAACTTGTATATGTATAACTCAATACCTCAATTTCATGATTCTACTTTCAATTTGGGCAAAATCATTAATTATCATCATGAATCAACTTAGGGTTTTTAAGAGAAATTAAACCTTTTCACAAAACACATTTTATTCCAACCCTTCTACTACTTTTACACCCAAACTCATAACCCAAGATCATAACCCAACAAATAAACCCAACTCTCTTCAAACCCTAACCCCCAATCTCGTGATTCATCACAATATGCATGAAAATATAAACTTTTGTATTTGTATAAAGAAAATACCACAAATCTATCCATAAACGAGGGTATTGAAAGAGAACTAGAAACCCCTATCCCTTGAAGCCAAGAGATGACGACCTAAAAATCAAAGGTGACGAAACCACAAACCATTTGGACCAAAAAGATGCCCTTGGCGAGATCTACACTTTTTCTGAAAGGACCATGGTGAAAAGATCACTCTAGGTGAGTAGATCTAAAGATTTTAGTGCTAAAAGCTTGAGTTTTAGAGAAAGAGTAGAAACTCATGGTTTGAGAGAGAGGAAAGAGAAGAAAAGTGAAATTAAAATATGTTTTGAGCCTATTTATAGTAGCAAGGTAATAATAGAATAATAGCTTCAAAGTCAAATGGAAAGAACAAGTCAAAAACCCCCCAAAAGTAGGGCCCAAACCAGCCCAAAAATTTGAAAAAAACATGCAGGGGTCGACCCTTTATGTAGAAAAGGCAATCTGGTGCAAGCAAGGGGTCGACCCTTTGAGAGGAGGGGGTCGACCCTATTTTCCAGCAACTAACACAGAAATTCTGCAATATAAGAGGGTCGACCCTCTCCCAGGCTGGTGTCTACCCTATTTTCCAACAACACCTTCAGAAACTTCACCAACAGGTAAGGGTCGAACCTTAGGAAGGTTGGTGTCGACCCCAAGGGAAAATTTCTAAGTTTCCAAGGAACTTTTGAGAAGAACAAACGCGAACGAACAAACCTAACGAGTTTAAATCAGATTGTACTCCTTCAAAACCAATAGACAACAACTCCAAAGACTTCCAAGATAAAGATAAGGATATTAAACACACTCTCCAAAGGATTAAATGATGCGGGCGTTACAAGCTCTCCAAAAGAGGGGCGCGGAAAAGTTGAGCTACAGCACGTGGTACCTACTTCGTGCGTGTTTTCGATTTTTCACCCTGGACACTTAGGCCAACTTAAACAATTTCATCGACACCTCCTATCCGAACTTACCAACGTATTTACCCCAAAACATTTCAATAAATCTCATTACACAACATTTCTTTCTCAATGCAAAGTTTCGAATCCCAATTCAATCTTTTTAACGAGCAGAGTAATGAAATGTCAATGCAACAATTATCAAAGCAATACAATACTTTCCTATTTTCGATTCTTCCACATAACTCAATCATGGCAATAACAATTTCCATTTCCCTTTTCAACGAAATTTCACAAGACCATTATATATCTATAAAAATTCATCTTTAGTAACAACATTACCACACTTCATGTGTTCTCAACAAATTAGTCACTTCATGACTATATTTACAACTTCAACAATAAATCCCCCAAATCCATGATTTCTCATATTTAACAAAATTTACCATTTTACTCATACTCAATTAAGAAATTTCCCAAATCCTTTATTCATTATGGCATACTAACAAGTAAATAAAAAGAAATGTTTCATAGGTTCTCAACCCTTTGTGAAATCTCAAATTTCTAGGTTTTTGACAAAATTAGAAATCTCTTCATCATTTTGAAAGGCAACCCACCCAAAGTCCCTTTCTCACACAATGTAGTTGAAACCCTCAAGAAATAGTTTGGAAAGAGTCAAAAGTTAAACCCATTCTCACAACTTCTATCCTCATTGAACCAAAGATCAAAATTTTCTTAACATCATCAAGGAAGCTCCAAAAACAACACAAATCTTGCAAAAACATATATATGACTTTAAGAAAATCCCTACCTCAAGTTCTTGGAGGGAAAAGAGATGAAAGCCTCAAAATCAACGGTGACGAAACCCGATCTTCACCGCACACAACGAAGCCCTCGGAGAGTATTCCAACTTTAATCAAGGAACAAGGGTCAAAATGTTTATGGATTTAGAGAAATCGAAGATCTAGTGAGGTTTGCTGTAGGAAATGTAGAGAGATGGAGGAGAAAAGGGTTTTTAGAGAGAGAGATGTGTAAAAAGTGAGATACACAACCCAAAAGAAGAGAAAAAGTAGATTTCTTGGACATCAGCGACTCTCGCACGTGCGGCACCTATTCCCGCACGTGAGGCTCACCACCTAGCACATGCGGCACTCCCTCTCCGCACCTTCCTCCGCACTTACATATAATGCAGAATGTGCGAGGGCAGCATCCCTCTTCACCGCACGTGTGGCCTCACCTCCCGCATGTGCGGCCCCCACTCTACACGTGCAGTTTCTCCTTCCAGCCAGCAATCAGCCCAACACAGCTCAGGGCACCCCAGATCCAACCCCGTACCTCCCGAAACGCGTGAAGCTTGATATGGAAATAAACGAGGACAAGGATTTTGAAAAAAGCTCATGAATACAATAACCCAAACCACTTAATCAAGGCTCCAAGTTAGACTTGACACTCTAACGAAAATAAATCCAACATAACTCAAGAGGACGAGGGGAACTACGTACCAGGTCATCACAAGATTGACCTTGTAAAGGTAAGTTTCTTAAAAAAAAAGGGCAAAAATAATAAAATCTGTTCGTCATTTTTTCGGGATTGAACTCCCGAACATATGACGAAATTTCTGAAACACTAGCTCGAACATTGTTTTTTGGTTCAGAAACCGGTAACCGAACATTTATTATTTGTTTGGGAACCAGTAACCGAACATTAAGCACTGAAGAAAAGGATGAGGCGAGAGAGAGAGAGAGAGAGAGAGAGAGAGAACAAAGGCAGTAATCACACTTAACTCTTCTTCTTCTTCGTGAGTTTTGTTAGGGTTTTTGGAAAAGAAGTTTTTTTGGGGTGTGCATTCAATTGAATGGGTGAAATATTTTTACAAGGATAATTTTGGTATTATTTGGGAGGAGAAAAGAAATTTTAAGGGTTTCAAAATTTATAAGTGGGGATCCAAAGAAATGGAGGATCAAGAATAATAAATAGCGTGTTAATAGCACCACTCATTAAATATTTTATTGGAAATATTTTATATATATTTGGGAATGAGTTTTAAATCCTATATTGACAAATTAGCGGAGACTTTAGATCATAAACATGGAATGGTTGGACCTGTTTAAATTTCAAGATTTTAGATCATAAATCTAGTGTTTGGGTATGTAAGGTGCATATAATATGTATTTGTATAAATTTTCACAAATATACATAAATTATCTCACAAAATTACATAAGTTCTCACAAATATACATAAGCTGTGATTTTTCAAATTTTTATGGGTTAACTTACGTATATTTGTGAAAACTTACGTGATTTTGTGAGAACTTACGCAAGTGCATATGGTATGCACTTACACACTTAAGAATTGCCCATCTATTATTTATGAAAAATGATATAAAAGCTCACTTTTTAGACCTAGTGATATATAAAAGAGATGATTGACTGATAATTATAAAATATTTAAATATTTTAATAGACCGTTACATTATTGGATTTGAGAAGTGAGTCTATGTGGTTAGAATAATACTAATCTTTATTTCTTAGTTATTTTTATTTTCTTGAACTAGTATTAATAAGGAGTTCTGTGTTTTTCAGAGATTTTAATCTGTCTTCAAGGAATGTTTGGTAATTGGCTAAAATAATTAAAAAGTCAAAAAGTTATTACAAAAAATAAACTCATATTTTTAGGTAGATTTATTAAAAAATCATTTTTTAAGTACTTGTACCTTAATTAGTGCATAACATATTCTTTTATTTCAATAAGTTATATTATTTAAACATTTGTTTCACCAAATCATAATTCTCATATTTAAGGTATTTTATATACAATTTTACCTTTAGAGCATCTTTTTGATCTAGAAAAGCATCAATTACATATCCAATGGTATTTGCTATAATAGCATTGCCATTGTTATAATTTAGCAATGAATAGTAGTAGCAATGGTGCTTCAATAGTTACATGCTATTTTGGCAAATCTCAATTGACTTTCCCTCTAATTTTCTAGATATTGTTTGGATATAGGCTTTTTAGTAATTTTTTAAATTTATTTTTTTTGTCTTTTGTGACTTTTTTTAAACTATTTCTAAAAAAAATTATATATTTACATTATACCGGACTAGACAAATATAAAAAATGAAAAAAAAAAATTGGAAAAAAAATAAATGTGATTCACTCCACCATAAAACATAACACTACCAAAAAATAAAATAAAATAAAATAAAATTATTAACTACATTAAAAAATAAACAATCACTAATTATCCATCAACAACCATCCATTATTCACCCAATATTTATTCACTAACAACCACCTATCAACAACTATCCATTATTCATCCACCATTATTCACTTACCAACAATCACCCATTATTCACCCACTCACAATTTTCTCTATAAATTATAATACAAGATTTTCTACAATTTTCATATTGTAACAACCCCACCACATATAATATTTTACATTTAATTAATTAAAGAGATTTGGATTTTAATTAGTCATTATTTTGATTTAATTTGAGATTTATGAGAATTATGGAATCTAATTCGCGTATGATTTGATTAAGGATTTATTTTGGAATTGTAAATTGAAAGCCTAATGACTTAAGGAGGCAAAATTAATGAGTTGAATTAGTTTAATCTCAAGTATTGGACCATATGGGAGTTTGATTAAATATTCGATTCAGTTTAGTAAAATTAAGATTTGATTAATTGGGTCGGAATTGGAGTTAATTAAGTGAATTAAGTTATGAGAATTGAGAATTGTAATTATTTTGAATTACATTCACTTATGAGGTGTTCAATTTGAATATGTAATTATTAAGAAGAATTTTGGATCTGATTAGAAATTGAAGGCTTTAATGATTTGAGAAATCAAAATTGATGATGACAATAAGTTTAATTTGATATTTGTAGTCTTTTGAAAATTTGATTAAAAATCTTATTCAGATTGGTAAAAATTAAATATAATTAATTGAGCCTTAATTGAAGTCAATTAGACTAATTAAATTATGTGAGATTTGTGATTAGTTATGATTGATTAAATTATGTACCAATTAAGATTAAGTAAGATAAAAATTGTGTTTAATTAAGCTAATGGATAAATTAATTATGTAGTAAGCTAATTCTAATCAATTTGTGTGGAATGTGCTGGAACATTTGAGAGAGAGTGCGTGTGTGTACGTGTGTTGTCAAGACGTGAGGTGCGTGAGTGTATTTTGTGCTAAGTTAAAGAAGTGGGTTTGCATTCTCTTATGGTGTGCTGGAGAGTCTTAGATATAGAGAGAGGGTATTGCTAGAGTATTGGTTCAACTTTATGCAGGAGCAAGTTTAGAAACAGGAGAACTCAACTTCAAGAGAGAGAAGATCTAAGATTTGCACGAAAGAAGAGAAATTGAAAGGGAAGCTCAAGTTTTTGAGGAAGATCAATAAGAAGAATTAGAAGGGCTTCAGTTAAATTTTTTGAACTTAGAGTTTAAGGTAAGGAATCTATGTTTAATCCATGAAGAAACTTTATGTAATACTTGAAATTAAAAAAGTTATGGAATCAATTTCATGGAATTTGTAAATAAATGGGTTTGAATAAGAAAATTAAGTTAGGTTCATGGTTATGAGAATAAATTTAGAAATTAATTATTTTGGATTTGATTTTGAATATCTTGCATGAATTTGAGTCTCATTTTTACATGTATGTAATTTGGAGAAATTAAAGAATTAATTCATGAACATTGTTAAGGTCAATAAATATGGAAATAATTGTAAGAATCCTTCAAATTGAGCTTGGGTTTGGAAACCTTGATATATATGAGATGTATATTTGTATGTACCAAGAGTTTTGAAAGGATTTGAGATATGCAATTTTATTATACATTTAATTTTGAAGAAAAGTTTTGGAAACCATGAGTTCATGAAAATATGGGTTTTAATTTTGATTATTAATCCATGCATGCAATGTAATTTAAGAGTTTTATTTTATTCAATTTAAGTTGGATCATTTATAATTTGATTTTAAAACAAGTAAAATTAGCTAGTCTTGATTTTTGAATTGAATTTGATACAAGCAAATGTTTTCTAAGGATTATACAATTTCAATTGCAAGTTTTAACGTGCAAATATTTTTCTAAGAGCTTATAGCTTTAATTTCATGTTTGGTAAGAAAAGCAGAAAATTATTGAAATCATTAAATTCATAAAGTTTTAATTTTAATCTTGACAAATCAAAGAGGGTTTTATATTATAAATTTAAAATTTGTCATGGGTTCATGTTTATTAATGAAATTACATCTTTAAATTGAGTCAAGCATAAGCCCAAGTTTTGGAAATGAAATTTGGAAGCTAAATCTTTAGTTTTGAAAATCTAGAAAATTTATAGACCGCTCGAGCGATCAATTGGTGGCTCGAGCGAACCCACTTATGTTTGTCAGTCACTCGAGTAACCAAGTGTTAGCACGAGCACACTTTTGACCCATCTAGTATTTTTGCAGACAATACAGTTTGCTCGAGCGACCAAGTGGTGGCTCGAGCAGTTAGGCTATGTTCAGTATGACTTGAAGAATTATACTTTGCTCATATTCGGATCTCGTCTCTTTCCAAGCATTCTAGACATGATTTTTGGCTCAATGAAGATTAATAAGGTAACAATTAACATAAATTAGTTGGTTAAAGAATAAGTCATTGATTTAGTAGTAACTGATTAAGAAGCCAAGTAAGAAATCGGTCTATTTTGAAAAGAAAGATTTAGTAATGAAAGAATATGTGAAATGGGAACTCGATTTATTTGAGAAGAAAGAATAAGCGTATTAGAACTTCAAGTTACTTAAATAGAAAAGGACAAGAGAAGTTAAGTTTGATCAAGAAAGTGATATTGTGTTTCAATGTGTATCTTGTATCTATTTGTGTAGGTTATGCACCACTGTCTGTCTGATCTATTTTTGGAGCAATCTGTGAGTAACAGCTCTGTAAAGTTATGTTTGATTATAAGTATTTTCTGAATGATATGATATACTCTGTTTTCTAAAATGATATTTTGTTATAGATGAATGATTGTCCAACTTTTGAAATGTAAACTGAGCAAGGACAAAGTGGAAATGAATGAAAGAGAGGTGAAATCTTTGAAAAATATTTCAAAACACCTTATTTAGGGGTTTGGAGTTGAAGAAAATGGGAGAGGAGAGAAGAAAGCTAGTTGAGGAGAAGTTCGGCATGAATCCGGTTAAACCGAAACTGAGCAGTCTTCACTAAAAGAGGCATATCTCCTTGCACATTTGGAATTCTAATGTGAGGCTGCCACCATTGGAAATAATACTTCCAGGGCTTCAATTTAGGCTCAAGAATGACTTGCAAAGGAGTCCAGATAAAGGAGATATGTCCGGTTGAAGTTGGGCCCAAAAAGCAGATTTTTCTTGCCAACCAGAGGTGGAGGTTGCTAGCCATGGATGGGCTTTTCTGGCCATGTGCCGGCCATGTGCCATCCAACAGTGATCCTTGCCGGCCAAGAATGGACCTATGCCGGCCATCAATGATCCATTGCCGGCCATTGATGTAAAAAATCAGATTTTTGCAGATATTTGTGTTCCAGCTGTCCATTTTGGGATATTTTTGACCTGAAGCCTCATTCTTCTATATATAGATGGCCTATCTCTCATATTTCAAGGTTGGAAAAAAGTTTGGGAGCCTCTCTCTCCCTCTACAATCCTCTATCTCTAGATTTCTCTCTCTCTTGAGCTTTTGTGCTTAGAAGCTTGTATACTTCAAAATTTAACCTATCAACCCTTAAGAAACGGGGTTCATGTTTGGGCTGAGGTTGCGTGAAGCTCTCTTGGAGCCTCCTTTGAGCTCTAGAAGGTGGTTTAAGCTCAGATTTGTGCCTATTGTGTGCTTTGCTTCAAAGGTATAGAACTTACCCCATTTAAACTTATTTCGCACACTTGTTTTGCCACCTTTGCAAACTTTTTTTGAGCTGGTTTTCAACTGTAAAAACCTTTTTTTTTTAGGCTTAAAAATGGTGGTTTGAGGCTATTTTGGAGTTAGGGGTGGTCCACCCTTCTTGTAGCTTGCTTGCTAAGTTGTTGTGCCATCTTTGAAAGTTCTTTAAATCAAACTTTTTGGCCTTTCTAACCACTAAAAATCAGAGTTATTTCAGTGGCAAAAACTCTGTTTTGAAGTCCAAAAGTGGAGGGGTTAGCCTCCCCTCCTTGTGTCTTGCTTGCATGTGTAGATAGCTCAACATGTGACCATGTTTTTCTAGCATTTTGTGACTTGATCTCAGCATGTTTTTGCTACTATTTTGACTTGTTTTACCTCTATTTAGGGCTGGTTAAGTCACTTGAGGCTTGCTTTGTATGCTTGTAGTGCAATTGTGCTTAATAGTCTAGGTTGTGCCATGTTTTGGCCTCTTATTCTAGCTCTTTTTAGTTTACTTTAAGTATGTTTTAGGACTCCTTTCAAGCTGTTTTAGGACTGTTTTGAAGTGTTTGTACCTTGTGAGCTTTGTATTGCATGCCTATAGTGTAGTGATCTTCACTAGTTTGGTGTTTTTTGCTTTTAAACATGTTTTGCATGAGTTGCTTGCATGTTGTAGTATCATTTTGCATGTAATTCCAGTACTAAAATATCTGCAACCTCCCTCATTTCTTCACTTTTTCATTTGCTTTGAGGGTTGGTTATCCTTAGGGTTGTGTTTAAGCTTGAGATTGAGACTTGTGCTTAATGGTTTTAATCCTCTTTTGAGGGTTTCTACTAACCAACGGCATGATCTCTCTCATGCCTTAAATCATCCCTTGGTTGACACCTCTCTCATTAGAGGACTCTCACTTTGGACTTAACCGATTAAAGAATGGATCGGTAACTAAAATAAGTAAATAAAATTGGACAAGTAAAACTTGAGCAAGATACGCATTTTGTGTTGCATTGCATGTGTTTAATCGGACGTTATATTAAACACAAGGAAGATTGGAACATTTAATGCTCAAAGTGATGAAATGAGCCAATCTCCTTGGTCTCCATTGCCTTTGATCACACATGATAAGGTGATGGCCTCGAGTCTTGTTTTGTGCGTTTATTGAAATTGTACTCCTTGGATCTTTGGCCATCATGCATTGAAAATGCTTGATTGGTGGTTTTGGATCTGAGAAGTGCCACTCCTTTGATGTTTTGAGATGATAAGAAGGGGTACAATACAAACATACCCTTGGAAAAATCTTTCTTTTGCTCTGTTTGTGCTCTGTTGCAGTGTGGTGACCCACAGCATCAGTGGTCGGCAGTGCCTCATCCATGGCCGACAGTGCCTCATTTTTGGCCGGCAGCACACCTTTTTGGCTGACAGGGGGCCGGCAACAACCTCCTATGGCTGGTACGTCACTAGTGTAATCCTTAGAATTGAATTGGTAAGGTGGAGCAGAAAGGTTCTGGAGTGTATTCAACCCTGCAAACAGAGCCTCTCGGGAGCAAAACGGAAGGCTTTTCGGGGCGAAAACCGAGTGCATGCATCCTTCAACTTCCTGAAACAGAGCTGTGGCAGTGTAGTTTAGTGCTTTGCATGATTAGTTAGTGCACATTTGCTTTAATTAACTAGTTTGCTAATTAGTTAAAGTGTTGTAATAAGTAGTAATTAGTTTGCTAGTTATTCATTTGATTTGTAATAATTAGTCTAATTAGTTTGATTAGATTAGTTTGATTAGCTTAGCTTAGATTAGCTTAGCTTTTATTCATTCGGACCCTCCTTCGCGAGGGCACAATGTTCTAATAAGTGTGCGTGCGTGCGTGTGTGTATATCTTCCAACCCCACGTCTTTCTCTATTTTATTTATTCGCTTTTGATGGTTAGATTAGGGACATTTTCAATTAGCATGCCTTATGCTTGCATGTTTGCATCATTCATTTGTCTTGTATGCACCGAAGCTCGGCGTATCATTCAAACTGCATTGCAAATTCAATACTTCTTTGAATACGTGTTTATCGCATGTTGTTCAAATCGATTATATGCCATATTAGTAGCCGAGCCTATTAATTTCATATTGCATGTGTTGCATTAGGCATTTTGTATAGTTAGGATCACGCATATTTCTAACTAGTTTTTGTTTTGGCTCGGAGTACTCGGTGAGTTTTATGCTTTAGCATACTTGCATGAGTGTGATTGCCATAATGCCATGTTTCGCATGCTTGCCATGAGGCTATTTGCTTAAATGATTAACTGCATGAATGCTTGTGGATGAAGGCTTTGTTGTTTGAATTGGAACAATTCAATGAGTGTGAGTTTTAAGCCCACTTTGCGAAGTGGCAAATCATGTTTTAAGCCCATCATGTTTAATGGCAAATCCGCGTTTTAGCCCACTTGAGGGTGGCAAATTCAAACCATTTTTGAAAACAAACATGAGTTGAATTCGTTCCAATTCTTGCGACTTAGTCTATACTTGCTTGTGTGTGTCACATAGTAAAGTGAGCTAATAACCGGAATAAGAACACATAATGTTTATAAAACATTATATCATGATAGTAGAGGCCGATCTTTGATCGGGCGAGCTGGGGTGCTCATTTTAGGACCTTTCCCTCTCGTACCCAAGTTCCCGAGCTAAGGCAACTTTGGTGATGATGGACATGTGGCCTTTGGCACGAGTCAGGGTTTCCTAAATTTCTCAAAAATAAAATATTTAGGTGGCGACTCTATAATTTGGAAAAGCAGTCCAATTTTGGCATTATTTGATTCAAAATTGATTTTCCAAAATGATTTGCCGGATTGGACTCTTTGGTGTTTATCAGTTTCACATTGCACTTGTGAAACTAGATTCAGAACTGTGATAGGAGTCCGAACTGTAGGACCAATTCGAGCTCTCCGAAAGGGGGCACGAAAAAGTCGAGCTACACATCTTTAGCATCATGTGTATCTATCATGTATTATCTGTTACCTGGTACGAGGGTTTTACGTGGGTTCCATTCATGGAATTAATTATGCATAATTATTTACTCTGCATGTGGGTTTTAATGACCATCTCATGTGAATATGGGTCTATATGACCAACTACTTTGCACGTGAGTTTTAATGACCATCTCATGTGAATATGGGTCTATATGACCAACTACTCTGCCTGTGGTCTTTATGACCAATCTGATATGTTAGCTAATAGATGTATCACGTATGACTGTTTACAAATCTGAATATGTATATGAATCTGTTTCTGATCTGAAATTCTGATTTTGAAATCTATTACGGGACATCATTCATTAAACCCTTTACTTTGTTGTTATTCATTGTGCTCCAGCTCACTATTTATGTATATGTATGTAGGTGATCAAGTGCGTGACCAGGCTTAGAGGTGTTTGCTTGGAATTTGTTTTTGTCAGCCAATCTATACGCCTCCGGTGGAGGTTCCAGATATGTCAAGTGGTAAAGGCTATGTGATTAAAATTTAAGTTTTTGTTTATCCTGTAATTAGGGCTAAGTCCCTTTTGTCTACTCTGTATATATGATGACGTAAGGATGATGTGTAATTATATATATAAAATTAAAATTTTTCTGGCTCATATATATTTCTGCACAGCTCAATGGACAATGTATGTTTAATATTTACTTCCGCCAGCCCCTAATTTTGTAAATCTGTTTAAGAGGCCTTCAATAATCTTAGGATTAGTGGCCGGTCATGACGCTTAACCTATAGGGGCGAGTTTAGGTCATAACACATATTCACCTGCCCACAATTTTCATATCTTCTAAACTCTCTGTACCCACACACAAGATTTTATACAATTTTCATATTCATCTACCATCCACCCACAATGAACAATTTCACTAAAGCCGTTTTGAATGGAGATTTTGATGAATCTTCATCATCATCTGATGATATAATGATGATGGAACTATTAACAGCGTAATAACAAAGAATACAAGCGTTAACCCTACACCAACCAACTAGACATGTTGGTTCCACAAGTGGTTGTCGATACATTAATCGTGAGAGGATCAAAGATGACGAACAAATTTGTAGAGATTACTTTGCAGATAATCCTATCTACCCAAAAAAATACTTTCGACGATGTTTTCGAATGAGACGGTCATTATTTCTTAATATCTTACATGATATTCAACAAGTTAATGAGTACTTCATCCAAACCCATGATGCCACGGGTGCTCCTGGATTATCTGGTATACAGAAGATGACTGTTGCACTTCAGATCCTGCAATATAGTGTACCTACTGATGCTGTGGACAAGTACATCAAAATCAGCGAAACTACTGCAATTGTGGCCTTGAATTTTTTTACCAGAACGATTGTTTCTATCTATGAAATTGTTTACTTAAGATCCCTAAATGATGCAGATGTTGCCAAATTATTGCAAGAGGGAGAGTAACGCGGGTTTCCTGGAATGTTAGGGAGTTTGAATTGTATGCACTAGCATTGGGATAAATGTCTAACCGCCCAAGCCGGTGCTTACACTAGACACTACTACAAACCAACTGTTATACTCGAGGCAGTCGCCTCTTACAACTTATGGATTAGGCATGCTTTCTTTTGGCATGCCTGGCTCTATGAATAATATTACTATTCTTAACAGGTCGCCTTTATTTTCTGAATTAACTAGAGGATGTGCCCCTGCTGCCAACTATACCATCAATAATCACGTGTACACCATGGGATATTATCTTGTTGATAGTATCTATCCTCGTTGGGCAACGATTGTCAAAACAATATCTCAACCTTAAGGTGTAAAGAGACAACTATTTGCGAGGATGCAAGAGGCATGTCGGAAGGATGTCAAAAGGGCATTTGGAGTGCTCCAAGCACGTTTTAATATTGTTAGAGTTCCGGTGAGAGGTTGGAGTGATGAGGATCTATACTACATCATGAAAACATGCATTATTTTGCACAATATGATTATTGAAGACGAGCGTAATATTCCAAAAAATCAACACAGTGCAACAGTATTGCAAACTAATACCACTAATACCCCATGTCAAGTGATCCAAATCAGGAGTATGCTGAATTTATGTTGAATCACCAGAGGATTAGATCTACTGAAGCCTATAATACAATCCATAATGATCTAATTGAACACTTGTGGTCCTGATCTAGAGAGTTAGATTAAGTTTTTATTTTATCTTTTTAATGACACTTAATGTCATTTAATACCTTTTTATTTTAATTAAATTTTCTTCATTTGCAACTTTATTGCCTTTATTTCAATAATATATGTATTTTTTTTTCATAATAACATTGAAAAATTAAAATTATTATTGTTCAAAAATAGTCAACATTACATTGCAAAAATAAAATTACATTGGAACATAAAAAATACTCTAAATTAAATGGACCACTACATTACATTGAAAAATAAAAATTACATTGCAAATAAAAACTAAAAACTGTATTGAAAAATAAATGACATTACAAAATGAAAAGTACATTCGCCCGTAATTATTCATCAGGAGGCAGGGGAAAATAGTCATTTGGGTTGCTCACATGTGCAGATCACTTTGCAAAAATATCATTTTTGTGTATTATGTAATAAATTTTCGTTTGAGGGTTCAAATGAGAAATGTCTGTCATCAGTATCAAATGTTCTTCGTTTTCTATCTCATGTTTTTTCTTCTCTTGCAATGCTTGAGCCATTTTTTCTTCTCTTTCAGTTTTTTTTTTTCATTTCCTTCTCAACAATGTGTTGGTTAAATGTCTCCAACAAATTGTTAAATTTGTGGACTTTAGTTTCTACGACTTGACTTTTTCAAAATAATTCTGTTGCAAACTTCCTACCTGTAGACCTTTTACACCTTGTAAAGACACTACACTCACTGATTGGATTATTAACAATAGTTGGATTGTTACCAATAATTGGACCGTTGTTGTCTTCAAGGGAAATGCAGTTATCTATAAGGGATTCAGGGGTTAAATTAGGGAAAAATGGTATATGTATCCTTGACTTCACTGTATTTGTAGGAGGTACATCTTGCCACCTGATATTGTTTTGCAAGATTGGACAACAATGTTCAAAAGCAAAATGTTTGCTTTTCTTGATGGTATAAAAGTTTTGCTTGAAACATCTGTATCAATAAAATATTAAATTAATTAATTAGTTAATTTTTATATGAGACAAAATAAAAACCTAACATAATAAATGAAAATGAAATCTTACTATATCAACTTGAGATATCTCACTTGGGTATAGATTTTCGACTTGCGCTAAACATCCTCGAAATTTGTTGCAACATTTCATGATTACACCCAATCGAGATGAGATAAACACTTGTGTTGTTGATTGATCACTCTAAAGCGAGCAATAATTTTCAAAAATTCTTGCCCAAAAATTAGCATGCGATTGCGAATTGCCAACAATTGGGTCTTCAGTAATGTGATACCAAACTCTACAAATTGCCACATCTTCTTGATTGGTGAATGATTTTTCTCTCTTTGTTTTTGATGAACCTTCTATACTAATTATGTAAAAAAACAAACAAGAAAAATATTATGTAGGTTAAAAGTTATGATTTCAAATTGGGATTGGTTGCTTATATTTATAGGAAGTAAAAATATGAACTTTTTCTGTTTAATTTATAGTTGTTAAAAAGAGTCGTTTCAAACTTCTGAGGAAGAAAAAGAGTCATTGCTCAATTTGTGCATTCCAATGACAAAAGAGCATCGTTGTATTATTTATAATCTAACGGTTCAAATGATTCCTTTGGAACAATCTTGAGAAGTCATCTCCCAAGTCGACTCTCTCTCTCTCTCTCTCTCTGTCTCTCTGTCTCTCTGTTTCTGTCCTTTCCAGAACTAGACACATCTCTCTCTTTCTCACTGTCTTCATCTCTCTCCCTTTCTCTTACCGTCTCCATTCTTCCTCACTCACTCTCTCTCTCTGTCTCTCACATTCTTCATCACCACAACCACCACCACAACCACAGGAACCATCACCGCCACAACCAGCAGAACCACCACCACACCTACCGTCGATCTCCAACCTTTAAACTCCAAAATTTCCTTCTCTCTTCTCCAACCCTCTTCTTCACCACAACCCTCTGTCTGTCACATTCTTCTCACCGTCTTCCTCTTCGATCTCTTTCTTCTTTTGTTCTAAACTCTCTTCTCCAACGATCGAAACCCTAACCCTAACCAATATGATCCTCTCTCTTCCTCTTCTATCTATCTATCCCTATGTTCTAAACCTCTTCTCCAACGATCCCTCTCTCTAAAAAATGATCCAAACTAGAAACCCTAATGAATACCATCCAAAGAAGATGAAAAAGATCAACCCGAAGCCGTAATGAAGATGATCCAAACAGGAAGATTAAGCCAAATTCCTCTTCAAATTGTAGTTTTTTTTAAAATATTTTTAATGTCATTATCTTGCTGAAATTCAATTTTTATTTTTGCTTTAGATTACTTGAAATTGCTGAAATTGATTGATTCATATTGCTTGAAATTCTTAAAATTTATTAATTTATTGGTTTCAGATTGATGTATTGATTCTGAAATTTTTAGCTATTTATTTTTGAGTGAATTTTTGGACAAATTTTGCTTCTATTTTAGAACTTTTTGCTAGGAATGATGATGAGAGAGGGAGGGAACGGTTGGTTTTGGTGACATGGCGGCTTTGGCAACTACCAAAGCTTGTGTCATATTTGACACAAGCTTTGGCATTTGTCAAAGATAACAACTGCCAAAACTTACCATTAGAGAACACTTTTGGCCCACACCTGCTATAAAATGGCTTTGGTATCTCCAATGGCAAACCATTGGGGATGCTCTTACAAATATTTTTTTGAATGTTTAGCAATTTGGTGATGTGAAGATTCGCATTCATATTTTACAGTATTAATATTCACATTGACAGTGTAAATATTCACATCACGGAATATTCACACTGTCAATATGAATATTCTTATTAGAGGTATTTTGGAAACTATGTCACTCATAGTACTTGTTGGAACATAAGAAAATAATTTGAATTAAATAAAATATAAGTAGGTATAGAAAAATTTATGAATAAATATCCTTATAAATCTTTTTACATATTTTTTTATAAAAAAATAAAAAAAATTACTAGTTTTTTTTTAATCAACTCTATGTACGGAAACAAATGCAAACTATGTGAGCAAAATTAGTCACCAAAGTTGAGAAAGCAATTGGGCTTGCATCAAATGTGCTCCGTCCAAATGTCAATGAAGATGAAGGGCTTATGGCACTCGTCACACAAGCCCACTATTATAATAAGAAAGTAAAACCTTGTTAGATTTTTTAGATTTAAAATTTCAATATAATTTCATTAAAATTTTAAATTTATAAATTATAAAAATATATATGTCATAAACGTTTAATAAAATAATATCTCCAAAACATTTAATTTGTAGAAACTAAATTAAATTCTTACGTTCTATTTATTTGGACAAAAAATATTTTTTTATATTTGGTGGTGGTGGTGTTGAAATGGAGGTGGAGGTGGAGGTGGAGGTGGAGGTGATGGCATGGTCGTGGGGTGGCTGCGATGTTAATAGTGACAGTGATGGTGGCAGTAGCCATGGCTGTGGTGATGGTGGTACGATGGAAGTGGTGAGAGTGGCAGTGATAATGTGATGATATTAATAAGATTTTAGTTCAAAAAATATTTTCTACTTTTTAACAGTGAAAAATATTTTTGTTGTTTATATAGGCTTATTTTCTGTTAATCATGAAAAATATTTTCTATTAACTTTTGTTTTTCATTCTACTAAATATAAAAATACAAAAAATATTTCCCTCTAAACAAACGGAGCATTAATATAAAAGTTCTAACTTAGGCCTCGTTTGGGAACCTTCCATTTTAGTCAAAAAGCCAAAAAGTTACTAAATTAGCCAAAAAGCCAACAACCCATACCAAAAAGTCAAAGATTCTCTTTTCTCTCTACTTTTTGCACATCTTTTCGTAAAAAGCCAAAAAGTCATCCCAAACATACTAGTTTTTTTTAACTCATATTTTAGCCAAATAGCCAAAAAGTTACTAAATTAGCCTGTTCCCAAACGAGGCCTTAGGCCATCTCTAATCCTTCATCAAATTTGTCATCAATTTCAAATTTGATAAAACTAAGAGTATTTTGGAAATTATGTCAAATATTCACATTGTTAATGTGAATATTATTATTAGGGATATTTTGAAAAAAATTGAGATGAAATTAAAAATTTAGGGTAAATTACACTGACACCCCCTGAGATTTCTATTTAATATAGATTCCCCCCTCATTTTTGAAAAATTATATTCCCCTCCCTGAGGTTTGTAATCTCATTACAAATTGCCTCCTGAATTGTTGATGTTATGCCCTAAAATTTTTTAAATAATCATTTTGCCTTTTTTCCTACCATTTCTTCTTCTTGCCATCCTGACTACAATATGCAACTTTCTATCATTAAATTTTATCTTACCATATTCTTATTAAGTGATGATATACAAACATAAACACAATGATATAGTTTAATGGTGACCTTTCACTTTAAAACAAAACGCCCATAAACATGATTTATATTTACATTTATTACAACATTACTAATTTTTTGTATTTTTTTTTTTGTATTTTTTCATATTTGGTGAAATTAAAAAAGAAATTAGAAAATATTATACTTCTTAAGTATATCTAGATTAGGTATATCTAAAAAATAAAAAAATTTGCTTAAAATATTTAAAAAATTCAGTAAAAATAAAAAAATACGAAAAATATAAAATAAAAAAAAAAAACTCAAATTTTTGCGTGAGTTAAACTATAAAAGAATATTGTTATTTCCTTTGAAATGGCATGAACAAAATATTAGTATTATTTTATTATGTTATATGTATAAAAGGTTAATGGGAAAATATGTCATTTTAATCTGACAGGAGGATAATTGTAATTTTTCAAACATGAAAGGGAGATTTGTATTAAACGGAAATCTCAAAGGGTGTCAGTGTAATTTATCCAAAAATTTATAATCAAAATTAAGCCTTTTAAAATTATAGAAATCAAAATAAGATCATGATACTATTGTGTAATTTGGCCCCTAAAAAAAAAAGAAAAGAAGTACAACACTTTTTTATCACGAAAAGTTTTTAAAGACAAAAATCCAAAAAGAGTTCAAGTTCTCTCTAGTCCAGAAATGAACTAGACGGTGTTGTTGAGTCGTTGTGGGCCTGATTGGCCTATCTTAATGATCCAAACCGTTCAGTGTAGAACTCGTCGAGTATATCATTCATACAAAAAATATGTTAATCGGACATTGTTGATAGCCACTTGATCAACAAACATGTCTGTTTGCGATTTATTGTGAAAATCATAATTGTCGTTGAAACAAAATTAATATGATCAAATGGCTATAGATATCTGATCAACTTGAAGTTTTGTAGAAATAATGTGCTCGACGAGCTCTACACGTTGAACAGTTTGAATTATCAATATGGGTCCGAAATCGGGCCTACCACAATCAGTACTATCCAATCTAATTAAGGACTGGAGAGAAACTATAGCCATCTAAAAACCTTTGAAGAACATTCTCACTTGCTTAATCAGTATCCTCAGTAGGCTTATTTTCCATTTTCAAACCAATTTGCTAAAATGATCGACAAAGGATTACCCTATATTGGCTAGGGATATCTCATAGCAAAACTTGAGAATAAGAAACTACTACACAATATGGCTCCATGTAGCTCGCCTTTTTCACGGCCCCCTTTTGGAAGGTTTGAAAAGAAACCCTACAGTTCGGACTCTTGCGGTTCTGAATCTAATCTCACAAGTGCAACGTGAAACTGACAAACACCAAAGAGTCCAAATCCGGCAAATCGTTTTGGAAAATCGATTTTAAATCAAATAATGCCAAAATTGGACTACTTTGCCAGATACAAAGTCGCCACCTAAATATTTTTTATTTTGGGAAATTTAGGAAACCCTGACTCGTGCCAAATGCCACGTATCCGTCATCACCAAAGTTGCCTCGACTCGGGAACTTAGGTACGAGAGGGGAAGGTCATGAATTGAGCACCCCCGCTCGCCCGATCATGATATGATTTTTATAAACATCATGTGCTCTTATTCTAGTTATTAAACTAGCATTACTATGTGATGCGCATAAGCAAGTATAGACTAGTTTGCTCAATTTGGAACAATTCAACTCATGTTTGTTTGCAAAAATAGTTTGAATTTGCCACCTCAAGTGGGAAAGATTGCGGATTTGCCACCAAACATAGTGGACTTAAAACATGATTTGCCACTCAACAAAGTGGGCTTAAAACGGACATTCGTTGAATTGTTCCAATTCAAACAACCAGCCTTCATCCATAGGCATTCATGCAGTTTAGCATTTAAGCACATTGCCTCATGGCAAGCATGCTAGACATGGAAACATTCACACTCATGCGAGTATACTAAAGCGTAAAACTCACCTAGTACTCCAAGCTAAGAAGATAAAGAGTTAGAAAAAAATACATGATTCCTAACTATGTCAAATTCCTAATGCAACACATGCGAAGAATGCAATTAATAGGCTCGGCTACTAATATGGCATATGAAGCAACTTGAATAACATGCGATTAAACATGTATTTAAAAAATTATTGAAATGGCAATGCAGTTTGAATGATGCACCGAGCCTCGGTGCATGCAATACGAATGAATGGATGCAAGCATAAGGCATAAGGTATGCTAATTAAAATATGATGTCCCTAATCTAACCATCAAAAGCGATTAAATAAAAAGGAGAAAGAAGTGGGGTTGGAAGACATACACACACGTACGCACACTTATTACAACATTATGCCCTCGCGAAGGAGGGTCCGAATGAATAAAAGCTAACTAGCTAACTAGGCTAATTAAGCTAACTAATACAAAACTTGAAACTAATTAGCTATTCTAGTTAACTAATTATTACAAATCGAAATCGAATAACTAGTTAAACTAACTAATTAATTACAACACTTAATTAGCTACAACTAATTTATTACAACACGTATTTGATCTATTGCTAATTAAACTAATTAGCTAATCCCGGGGAGCGAGGGATGCATGCATGCTTGATTTTTTCACTCGAAAAGCCACTGCCTTGCTGCTGAAAGCCTCTGTTTGCACATATGAACACAAACAAAGCTGTCCACTTCCAGAACACCCCTGCTCCACGTTACCAATACACTGTGCAAATTTCATTGGGTGGCCAACAGGGGGCTGGTCGGCTACCAATGGTGGCCGGTCGGCCACTAGTGGTGGCTATCGGCCACTGCTGGTTTGAACTTCCTTGCTACAACAGAGAGCAAAACAGAGCAAAACAATGTATTTCTTAAGGATTGTTTGCACACTTTGCCCCCCCCCTTTTCATGGACAAATCAAAGGGAGACAAACTTTAGTTCACAAACCATCAACTCAAGCAATTTCATTGCATGATGGCTTACAAACCAAAGTGTGCAATTTCATTAAATGCAACAAAATGAGACCAAAGAGACCATCACCCTATCATGCATGATCAAGGGCAATGGAGACCAAGGAAAGTAGCACATTTCATCACTTTTGAGTACGAAATGTCCCATTTTCCTTGTGTTCAAACTAACGTTCGATTTGAACACGTGCAATGCAACACAAAGAATGCTTATCTTGCCTCTTTTACTTGCCAATTTTGTTTACTCATTTTAATTACCAAATCATTCATTAATCCATTAAATCCATTGGCGAGTGTCCTCTAATGGAAGAAGGGCTCAAACCACAAGTTGCTTTGGGCATGAAAGAGGAATTACATTGTTGGTGATGAACCCCCTAAGGGATTAAACCATTAGGTGTAACACCTCCATTTCACACTTAGGCAAACAAGTGGTTTGAAACCACTTTCAAAGCAAAACCAAAAGGTGAAGAAATGAGGGAGATTGCAGAAGTTATAAGTGCTGAAATGAAGTAGAAAAAGCACTAAAACATGCAATCAACTCACACCAATGATGGTTAAAGCCTTAAAACACTAAGCTAGTGAAAGGGGTTACACTACAACTATGCAAAACAAGACTCAAACGAACTAACCAGCCCAAAATAGAGCTAAAACATGTTATTTCAGAGGCTAAAACATGCTAGACTTGAGCTAAGTTAAGCTAGAAAAACATCCTAACATGTAAAGCTAACTAGGCCTGCAAACATGACACAAGAAGGGGAGGCTAACCCCTTCAATTTCTGACTTCAAAATAAATTTTTTTTGCCACTGAAAAACCTCTGAAATTCAGTGGTTAAAAGGCCAAAAAAAGTTGATTTGAAAGTGATGAATAAAGGCACAAAAGTTTTAAAACTAATAAGCAAGAAGGGTGAACCACTCCCTAACTAAAAAAAGGGCTCAAACTAGCACTTTTAGGCCACAAAAATAGAACTTTTTATAGTTCAAAACCAGCCCCAAAACAGTAAGAAAAGATGGTAAAACAAGCTTGCAAAACAAAGTAAACAAGACAAGTAAACTACCTCGTGAAGCAAAGGGCAATTCTAGGCACAAAACCAAGCTAAAACCACCTTCAAGAGCTCCAAGAAGACCCCAAGTAACTCAGCTCAAAGGTAAGAGGATTTGATTTAGGATGTGTATGCAAAAGTGTGGAGAAAACAAGCAATTAGGCACAAAATTGTAAGAGAGAGAGAGAGAGAAATCTAGTGAGAGAGATTTTTTTGCTCTAAATTTTCTAACCCTAAAAAACAGGGGAGGAACCCCCCCTATTTATAGAAAAACATGCCTTTAGCTTAGAAAAATCCCACCATACACATGTAGGGAGATGCAACTCAATGTGCTAACAGCTGGCACAATTGTCAACAAATATCTGGAAAAAGAGACTGGTGGTCGTCAGCCACCACTGGTGGCCGACTGGCCACACCAATGGCCGACAACCAAGGACCATGGCCGACAGCCTCTAGTGGTGGCCAATAGGTCACCACAAGTTCCAGGCACCAAGTTTTGATCCAAGACAAGGCACAGAAAGGACAAGGTCTAAAGGCTCAAAGACAGGGCGTTTCGCTGAGGACTTCGGGCACTCAAAACGAACACATGCAACCATAATCGTCAAATGCACAAGTGATGACGTCCAAGTCTTGAGGACGGTCAAAAATGGGATGTCTACAGTTACCCCTCATTGACAGAACTCGGAAGTCATGAAATGATGGGAGTGAATGTTAAAGCCTTGAGACGACCCATTTTGACAAGGCCGAAGACTTGGACAAACAAACAAGCAAGACAAAAATAATTGCGCCCACAGGATGCCTACGTATCCCTTTGCAATGAATCAAAGTAGCGTAGTTCTAGGGTAAGATGCAAATGATATGCATGATGCAGGAACATAACTTATGATCATGCAATGAGGTTGTAATGAAACATTTAAATGCAAATGCTATGTACTGAAAATACCACATTCAAACAAACCGAAACAAGGTATAGCAACCTCAAACATAAAAGTAAGTAAACACGCCACATGTGAGAATTACGAACCAAACCACATTTCATACAGAAAGGATGTAAGAAAATTATGCAAACTCAAACACGCAACGAGCAAAAAAAGCGAAGAGCGACCGTCGGGTGCACCCGAGGTCTCAACCAAGATCCTAATGTGTTACACACAGAAGGAAAATGGTGGTGTGAACATCGGGACGCACCTAAATGTGTTTAACCAAAAGGAGTGTAAACACCGGGACATACCCGAATGTTTTTTTAACCAAAATGAGTGGTATAAACACCGGGACGCACCCGAATGTTTTTAACCAAAAGGGTGGTGTGGACACCGGGGCGTACCCGAATGCGTTTAACCAAAAGGAGTGGTGTAGACACCGGGACGCAACCGAATACGTTTAACCAAAAGGAAGTGTAAACACTGGGACGCATCTGAATGCTTTTAACTGAAGGGAGTGGTGTAAACACCGGGACGCACCCGAATGTTTTTAACCAAAGGGAGTAGTGTAAACACTGGGACGCACCGAATGTTTTTAACCAAAGAGAGTGGTGTACACACCGGGACGCACCCGAATGTTTTTAACCAAAGGGAGTGGTGTAGATACTGGGACGCACTCGAATGTTTTTAACCAAAGGGAGTGGTGTAAACATCAGGACGCACCTGAATGCTTTTAACCAAAAGGAAGTGTAAACACTGGGACGCACCCGAATGCTTTTGACCGAAGGGAGTGGTGTAAACACCGAGACGCACCCGAATGTTTTTAAGGTGTTGACACCGGGACACACCCGAATGTTTTTTAACCAAAGGGAGTGATGTAAACATCAGGACGTACCCGAATGCTTTTAACCTAAGGGAGTGGTGTAAACACTGGGACGCACCCGAATGTTTTTAACCAAAGGGAATGATGTAAACACCGAGACGCACTAGAATGTTTTTAACCAAAGAGAGTAGTGTAAACACCGGGACGCACCCGAATGTTTTTAACCAAAAGGAGTGATGTAAACATTGGGACACACCCAAATGCTTTTAACCAAAACAGACAATCCCAACTCATCTTATGCGAGGAGAGGGAGTACAAGGATGTGATTTCAAGGGCATGAATGATTTACCTGGAATTCCTCTGAATGAATCGTACATACAATATCGTGCCTACGTAAGAAAGAAACTCAACACGTACAATAATGTAAGGGTGCATGTCCTATGCGCGATTACGATAATGTGAAGGCATGTTCTATGCAAATGTTTCAAATGCATGTTCTATGCTAAGTACAAAATGCATGCTCCATGGGCGATTAACAGCATGTTCCATGCTAAATAACAAAATGCATGTTCTATGCTCAATTAATAGCATGTTCCATGCTAAATAACAAAATGCATGTTCTATATGTGATTGAAATACGTATTCTATGCAACAGCATATGTAAAATGCACGTTCTACATACGTAATGAAGGAATGCATAGTCCACGTAAGAATGAAAGTGTATTCGAACGAAACAAGTTGAATAGAAACTTTTCGATTCACCTCTCAGAAGAGTTGCGACATGCAAAAAGGATACACCTCGTTCAACAAGTGACGAACAACGATCACCGAAAACACAATTTCGAGCGTCCACAAAGAGAATTTGAATTCAACAGTGACCTTCCCTTGCATCTCTCGGGAAATAGGGACAACCATAGCATCAAGACATAAAATAGGAGCACTGGGCACCGGACGGCCACCAGATGAGGGTGATGGCCACCCTTTAAGACTGTTGGCCACCAATGGGGCTGTCGGCCACCGATGGCAGATCGGGGCCAATATGGTATTTTCACCTCGGGTCTTTAAATATACTCACCCATACTTCATTTTTTCACTCCTCCAAAGCTGAAAATCCTCACTCATTCTCTCTAAACCTTCCTTCTCTCTAGATCCGAGCTTTATACACATTTTCCAATGCCCCATGCACATTTTCTTTGCTAAACCCTCTTAGTTTACTCCATTTTGAACTGATTGAAATTTGATTTTGGTGCTTTTTCTTGGAGTTTCACCACTTGAGGCTTGTTCCCCTTGAGTTTCTCTCGGGTTTGGTGCCTTATTCAGGCTTTGACTTTTTTTTTTCCATTTTCTCTCTCCTCGGGTTTGACTTTTTCAAAGTTTACCCTATTTTCTCCATTTTCTTCACTGTTCATCGACTCTTCACCCATATTACAAATGGCAGACGACATACCACATGATGGAGCTCCTCCAGAGGCCGAGTTCGAGGCAGAGTTTGATTTGAGGCGGAGCCGGAGCCATTACCACTAGGAGTGAGGCCTTTTGATCCGCGAGGTATCATCCTCAGACGCATATTTTGCCTGCTGGAGGCATTAGGCACTTCATTGATTTTGCTACTGATGTGCCAGTGGATCTCCTACTAAAGGAGCCAGATTCCCATCTTTCAACCATTGTCGTTGAGGTACAAACTCTATTCACTTGCACATCTGATGTTCTTTACTTGCATTTCTTGCGCTGTCTCTCATCTGACTATACTTTCATCACTACCACCGCATTTGTTTTACACTTCCTTTTCAACTAACTGTATTTATACTGGTTCACTTGTCCTCTGCGACAAGGTGACTCTCGCGGATACTGGGGCTATGGGTCCACGACGGCTAGAGATTGGCATGACGAGCTCCTTGTAGGAGTATAAGACATTGTTGACGAGGCCGGTTTCAGCCTATTCTGCTTTGGATTGACACAAGTTATAGCGAGCCATCCACTTCTTGGAGCGCTAGTGGAGAGATTGTAGGACACCACCAACTCTCTCCACCTTTCCACTGCCGGAGAGATGACGATGACTCCTTACGACTTCGCCGTGATCATAGGCCTAGGCGTAGGGGGTGATCCGATTCCTCTTGATCCTGATATGGAGGAGTGGGAGGCTACCTGGATTGAGCTACTGAGGGTGCGCCCACCTTTGTTCTGGACAGCTATGGTCAGATACAGTTGGTTCGAGGAGCAAGTCCGGGAGACCGAGCCAGAGATAGTAGAGGAGATAGAGCAGTACGCTTGGGGTTTTCTGATGTTTCTCCTCGGTACCACCCTATTTGCGAATGGGGCGAACACTGTAGGGTTATACTTGTTGAGGGCACGGGTGGTCCTTCCTGAGTGAGTTTCTATGATTGGGGCAGGGCCAGCCTCGCCACTCTATAAGGCTATATGAGCTCGACCTCCCGCGGGAGTGGATACTTGATTGGAGGCTACTAGCGAGCCTGGGAGGTACACATCTCAGTTCTCTCTTTACACTTTGCTTTTTCTGTTCAGCATTTCTTGCTTTACATCTGTTCAATACATGTACTTTCTGCTTTGCATTTTCTATATTTGTTCATACACTGTATACTTTTTGCTTTGCATTTTCTACATCTGTTCAAATTGTATTGATCACATATCACTGCGTTTTTTCCACAGCTATGGGTGTATGCCTACTTCCTGACTCTTGCCCCAGAGCTTGCAGTGGAGGTTCCGTTGACAGTCCCCTATTCGCGGGTGTACGATGGTCAGCTTCGCTGCAGGACTTGCGAGCCCTTCACTTTCTTCAAACATTACTTTGATACCGTAGTTGCCCATGAGGTAACCTAAAACATGGTCATCCTTTTTTGGTCTACATTTGTTCTGATTCACATATTAGCAACTAACGATAGCTAATAATCTATTCGTCTTCTATTTACAGATCACGTGGCAGCCATGGGCTACAATACCGACGGGGGTTCGAGGCCGGTACACTGTGGCCTTGGGCATTTCGCGCTACCGCATTCTACTTGAGGGTCCGATTTTGCTGAGCCTGGTACCTAGGTGAGAGAGTCGTGAGTCGGTCTCTGGGTCTGCCTGCTCCGTTCATACCGATGACGCCGCCAGAGTCCATGAGGTCAACAGACAGCCTATCTATTGACGGGGTTATCCAGTTCATGGTGGGCTTGAAGGCAGAATACTTCCAAGTCGAGGGCGATTATATGGTCTTTATTCAGACACACCTTATGCCACCTCTGACCGGTGTTCGTGAAGGTGAAGGGGTAAGAGCTCCTGCTGCGAGGGCTGGGCCTAGAGCGACCAGGGCAGCCAAGGCCCTTGGGAGAGGGGCTTCTCAAGCGAGGCAGAGGACCGGCTGGCCGGAGCTGCCTACTGCTGTCACCTGTTGGCGGTATATTGGGGAGGCATATCAGATTCTAATTGAGCCTGCTGCTGCGGGGCATAGATATGTTAGAGCTCATGACGCACCCCCGGTATGTACCACATTTTTAGTTTTTTCATCTCTTTATGATATTTGTTCCTTCTGGACATTGATCATGCCCAATGCATTTGCAGGCATCCCCAGGATACACCGAGGATCTGTTGGAGCTATTAGCCTCATTTGAGAGCATGATATTGAGGAGGGAGGCATTGCTCGTCTTTCACGGCATTCAGGTCATTTCTTTAGTTTGCTTACATTCTAGTCATCAAATTTCCACTGACACACTGAAACTGACATTTCAATTGAAAATTTCTCTATACTACACTGATACATTGCATCTAAAACACTGTACTTCCATACTGCATTCATACACTGTACCTGACTTCTGCATATACTCATTCTGCACGCCATACTTGCATCTGATACACATACTATGGCTGATATATGACAACTGCCTTTTCAGATTCTACCCATATCGACAGCACCAGTACCAGCACCAGTTGTGCCTCCTCCAGCGGCAAGGATGAGAGAGAGAAAGGCTCAGCACGCGGCCGAGGTAGAGCCAGGGGCACCCGAGATGAGAGTGGCCCTTCAGAGCCCATTCTGAGTGATGATGAGGCTGAGACTATCGAGGTCGAGGAGGCAGCGAGTTAGCATGCTGAGTCATCTGAAAGCGGAGATGATGACGCTGGCTCGAGTTCTAAGAGTAGGAGTGCTGATGCTGAGGAGGCTCCAAGGCAGAGAGTGGAGACGGCTTCGGTTTAGACTCTGATTCTGGTTTAGACAGTGGCGCCGATGGAGACAGTACTGCAGAGTCCTCTCCTCTGAGGAAGAGGACGAAGAGGGCTTCTCGAGCCTGAGGCAACCAACGCTAATTTTCTATAGTTTTTGCTTAGCTTCTTTTTGTTAGTAACGTTAGTACATTGTACTGCTTCAGACGAGTTTTATTTTCTTTAATAAAACTTGTACTGCACTTTTGTAAAAACAACTATGATCGGAATGAAAACCAGTGTATTTTTGAAAAAATGTTGTATTTTGCATCATGAGCACCGCATTGCATGAAAATGAGATTGAATTTGATATTGAAAACCAAATACTTGTCTTGTCACAACAGTCTGAATCAGGTAACGAACCGACCAAGAACTGAAATAATCAAAGTAATACAACTCGATAATCAAAATAACAACAACTCGATAACAAAACAATTCGATATACAACAAAATGACTCGATAAACAACTCGATGAACAAAACAACTCGATAAACAAAACAAAACAACTCAAATGCAACTCGACAAACTTGATAAAGTTAAAAGGGCTCAAAACAAGACCTTACAAGACATGAAGAACAAAGCAAAACACAAGTCTTTAGCATTCTCAGCACACAGGTGACAAGAGGACAGGAAAAATAGCCATCGCCATGGGTTAGCCATGAATAGAGGATGTTGACCACCAGTGGTGGTTGGTTAGCTACCAAAGTGGCTTGTCGGCCATCACCAGTGGCTGGTCGGCATCAATGTGAGGAACCTCTAGAATGTTGACACCTGGCTTCCACTCATTGCCTTATCTTCTACAAAAGGTTTGGACCTCATATTTTCTTCATTTCAGTTGCAAATTCTTCACAAATGGAGCCATTTTTTGCTGAAAAACTCTCGAATTGGATTGCAACTTTAGATGGCTTGGAAAAGCTAAATTTTTGAGGTTTCAGCATAAATGCACTATTCCCATTGAGTCGTTCTCTGCTTTGTTTTCCGTTTTTTACTTCGGGGGACAAGAGATATGCCCGACAATCGAAGAATTTCGAGTGCTAATGGAGTCCCAGCTGATTAGGAAATCTTGCCTCAGCCCCGTTTTGGTCCCATACAAGCTTTGGGAAGGATGTGAGGGCTTACTCTAGACAAGGCCCGATCCTTTGTTCACAATAGAGAGCTAGACATCTCCAGTCTAATTCATCGATTTTATGAAGCCAGCAACCGAGGCGACCTTCTTCGGCAGGGTTTTCAAGTACACGCCCTTTGTTTGTGTATGTTAGCTCATTTCCTTCTTGGCCCCAGTTTCGGAGGGTCTAGCATTCAGCTAGTTGAAGTGGCCCAAGGCCTGAAAGAGGGCAAGAGTTGTATTGGCTTGACATTGGCTGAGACTTTGATGGGCTTGGACGCCTTCCATCGGCGGGAGACAAACAAATTTGCGGGGAGTCCACTACTTCTGCAGGTAATGTTTCCCACCCTTTCTAATATGTATTTCTCACATCTCTCGGCATTCACGCTCTGTTTTTCTCTCAAAGCCCTTTCCTTACTTTTCTCTCAACATACACATCTCTATTCTTTAATCTCTATTTTCTTTCATTCCTCCCCAGATATGGCATATGGACAAGCTGAAGGTAATGGACTCTTGCCCTGCACACTTAGCCCGAGCATGCTTTTTTCGCTAACAGCTAGTTGATTTCCAAACGAAGGGTGGTGGTGCCATTGGATGTGCAACAGGTCTGCTGCTGACATTGCTTGGCGTTGCCCCTGGTTTGATCTGCCTGAGATGAGCTACAGTATGGCTCGGCAACCTGGCATTCAACTGATTGGCCTGACACACTGTTGTAGACTGCCTGAACTCCGTTCCGCGCGCGAGGGCGCGAATTGTAGTTCTAGCTACTACAGTTCAGACTCTTGTCACGGTTCTGAATCTAATCTCACAAAGTGCAATGTAAGACTGATAAATCACCAAAGACTCCAAATCCGGCAAATCGTTTTGGAAAATCGATTTTAATCAAAAAGCGCCAAACATGGACTGCTTTGCCAGATTTCAGAGTTGCCACCTAAATGTTTTGTTTTGGGGAAATTTAGGAAACCCTGACTCGTGCCTAAGGCCACGTGTCTGTCATCACCAAAGTTGCCTCGGCTCGGGAACTTGGGTACGAGGAGGGAAGGTCATGAAATGAGCACCCCGCTTGCCCGATCAAAGGATCGGCCTCTACTAATCATGATACGTTGTTTTTGAAAACACATGTGTTCTTATTCTGATTTATTAGCTAGCTTACTATGTGATGCACACATCATACAAGTATAGACTCAATCGCTCAAGTTGGAACAAAGCATCTCATGTTCGTTTGTTTGAAAATGGTTTGAAAGTGCTACTCGCAAGTAGGCTAAGTCGCGGATTTTCCACCCTCAAGTGGGCTTAGAAAACAACATGATTTTGCCACTCTCAAGTGGGCTTAAAACTCACATTTTGATGAATTGTTCCAATTCAGGCAATCAAGCCTCCACCCACAGGCATTCAGACAGTTATAGTACTTAAGCACATAGCCTCATGGCAAGCATGCTAAACATGGCAACACTTATACACATGTAAGGATGCTAAATCATAAACACTCACAGTGTACTCCGAGCCAAAAAAGAAGCTAGTTAGAAATCATGCATAATCCTAGCTATGTTAAGATGCCTAATGCAACACATGCAAAAATGCAACTAAAATAGGCTCGGCTATCTAGAATGGCATATGAATGCAACACTTGATAACATGCTCTGAAACATGTATTCAAGAAGGTGTATTAAAGTACAAATGCAGTTTGAATGATGTGCCGAGCTCGGTGCATGCAAGACGGATGAATGAATGCAAACATGCTAGCATAAGGATGCTAATTGAAATATGCCCTAAAACTAACCATCGAAAGCAGTTAAGTAAAAAGGAGAAAGAAATGGGGGTTGGAAGACATGCATTACACACACGCATACTTATTACAACATTTTCCCTCTCGACGGAGGGTCCGAATAATAAGCTAACTAGCTAATCTAAGCTAATTAAACTAATTATTACAAAACGAAACTAATTAACTAACAAGTTAACCAATTACAAACACAAATGAATAGCTAAGTGCATTAACTACTTAAGTACAGAACCAAATAGCTAATTAGCTAAGCAAAGCAATAAAATAGGAGCCTCGAGGCGAGAAGTGCATGCGTGCTTGATCGCCTCGTTCGGAAATCCATCACTATGTCCCAACTTGCCTCTGTTTGCATTTGATTTCAGATCACTGCACAAACCTCCAGATAGCTTCTACTACAAAATGGGAACCTCCAGGAGGGCTGCCGACCAGTTAATGGTGGTGTAGACCACCTGTAGACCACAAAAGTTTGCTGCCGACCAGAAAAAGTGGTCGGCCAGTCACTTTTTCTGGTCTGCCGACCAAAAATTTCTACCACACTTCAGTTTACTGCAACAGAGAACAAGAAGGGGCACGAAAATGTATTTGCAAGGTATGTGTGCACAACCACCCTCCCTATCATTTCTCAAGCTCAAGGGAGTGTCGTATTCGACTCTCGGGCCACCAACCGAGCATCACAATGCACGATGGCCAAGAAGCTAAGTTTGCACAATTCAATGTCAATGAATGCACAAATAACACATAAGGGCCTTAACCTCTATCATGCATGATCAAGAGGGTCGGTGACCGAGAAATGAGGCACGTTTCATCACTTCAAGTATGAAACGCCCCTCGTTTCTCATGTTTGGATTAACACCCTATCCAAACACAATGAAATGCAACATGATCAACCTATCAATGCTAATGGTATGCAAACACAATGCGATGCAACTACATGCAAACACAATGCAATGCAACAATATGTAAACAATATGCTATGCAACAACATGCAAACTCAATGCAATGTAACAACATGCAAAACATCATGCAAACAACATGCGCATGGCAAGCTAGAGTCCTTAAGCATGAAAGCTAGGAAAGAGCATCTCACAAGAGGCATGCAAAACAATGCTCAATGGACTTAAACTGAATGTAGACAGACCTAAGTCATTGCAAAACAGTGGCCAAAATGCTATGAAATGATAGCATGAAAGGCAAGATGGTGATGCTCATGCAATGGCCTATCAACTAAGCATAAGAGCACAACCCTCAAACATGATTAAGAAGTGACAAACATGGAAGTGTGACAAAACTATATGCACTGAAATATCATGTGAAATGATGTCATGGCAAGCAAACATCTCAAGTATGTCATACTATGGTGCTCAAAACTCAAGGCTATCAAGGCCAATTGCACTACAGCTATGCAATACATGAACCACATGGTCAAGACAACTCAAAATAGTCCTAGAGCATGTCAAATCAAGGCTAAAACAAGCACGGAGTATAGCCAAAACAAGCTAGCATGAAGGGCATGAAGCATGGAATATGCAAGGCCAATGAGGAGGACTACACTACACCTACCACAACCAAGCATGAGATGACTTCACCAACAAAAATTAGAGTTGTATCATGGTAAAACAAAACCAAAAACACGTTGATATGGCAGCCCAAAAGCTTAGGCAAGATGACATACACAATGACTCATTTTTAAAGCATAAAGAACCAACCCTCCAAAGCATTGAATGAGTGAAAGATGTGAGGGCATGACCACAATACATGCACTGAAATCACATACCAAATGATGCCAAATCATGCAAATAGCCCAAGCAATGCATGCTAGTGACTTGGAAACTCAAAGCTAGTGAGCCAGAATGCACTATGGTTATACAAAGCAAGGCATGCATGACCAAAAAAACATAAAACAGAGCTTAAGCATGGTAAAACATGAACAAAAGCTTGCTGGAGTTGAGCCAAAAACATGCTAGAATGATGGTCAAAAGCATGATGCATGTTAGGCTAGTGAATGGAATTGCACTACAAGTGCAAGGAGCATGCAAGAGGCTATCAAACCAACCCAAAATGGAGTTATACCATGGCAAAACAACACCAAAAACATGCTGAGATAGAACCAAAACATGCTAGAAAGGCATGCTACTTTGAAAAGCTTCAAGTAGGATTACACCACACCTACAAGAAGCATGCAAGGGGTGACCAAGACAACCAAAAATAGAGTCATGGCAGGTCTAAAAGGTCACAAAAAAGTTCTCAAAGAAAGCTTCAAGAAGATAGAGCTACATGCTCCTTTGATGAACCATCAACACAAACAAACAAGAGAAGAGGATGGGGGGACAACCCCCTCCTATTTAAGACCTCAAAACACACTTTACACCACTGAAATTCCTTTGGAATTCAGTGGTAGAAAGGTCATGCAAAGGTGATCACAAAGGCCTAAAGTGATGGCCCAAAACAAGGCAAAACAAGGCACAAAAGGGGGTAGACCACCCCCAACACCAAGGAGACCTTAAACAAACATTTCAAGCACTTAAAATCAGAACTTTTTGCAATCGAAAGTCAAGCCAAAATAAGCATGCAAGGGTGGCCTAGTAAGCAACTACAACAAGGCTTTAAGAGGATTAGAGACTCACCCTTGAAGAATCAAAGCAAGATAGCAACTTCGAAGACAAAAACCAAGCCTTGAGCTCCAAACAAACCTCCAAGAACCTCAGTCTAAGATTGAAGGTGTTTCACTATGTGTTTGTGTGCAAAAGTGTGAAGAAAAGGCACTTTCAAGCACAAATATGAAGCAAAGGAGCAATATAGAGGTAGATGATATATGTATATGCCCTAAGCCATTTTCTGAACCTGGAAAAGGGAGAGAGAGCCTCCCTCTTATAGAACTCCAAGCTTCAAGCTTCTTGGAGAAGCTAGAAGCTTGGTGTATGGAGGATGCAATCTGTGCTCTTCAGCTGGCATAGCTGGTATCCACAACATCTGCAGAAAATGCAGGAAAGTTGTCGACCAGTTGAAGTGGTCGGCCAGCTACTTGCACTGGTCGACCGACCATAAAAAGTGGTCTGCAAGAATGAAAAGTGGTCGGCAAGGAGGAGGAGTGGTCTGCACAAAGAAAGCAAGGTGGTGGCATGGCTGCCGACCACTTTAGGTGGTCCATAGACCACCAAGACCAGTTGGCCGACCAGAAAATTGGCTGGCAGGCACAAAAAGTGGTCTTCAGGGAGAGAAATGGTCTACAACCCTTATTCCACCCTCCAAGCAAGGAAAACAAGGTTTGTGCCAAAAACAAACCAAAAGGATGAAAGACAAAAGTCCGCGGGACAAAGCGTGCAGCCAGAAGCCTCGAAAACTAGTCTATGGGTACCAAAAGTGGTCTACGAGAGGGAAAGGTGGTCTACGACCACAAAAAGTGGTCCACAGACCTCTGTTACCCTCTAGGCAAAGGCAACAAGGCATGGTCCAAAAACCAGGCCAAGAGGAGAACGTTAAGAGGTCCCGATACAAGGCGTTCGGCCGAAAGCCCCAGAAACCGGAAACTAGCCTACAAGAGAGAAAAGTAGTCTACGACCACAAAAGGTGGTCTATAGACCTCTCTCTCCCTCCAGGCAAGGTCAACAAGGCATGGTCCACAAACCAAGCCAAAACACAAAGAGTTCAGAGGTCCGGAGGCAAGGCACTCAGCCGAAAACTCTGGAAACTCGAAACGAGCACAAACATGCGTGATCATCGAGCGCTCAATCGATGACGTCTGAGTCTTAAGGTCGGTAAAAAGTGGGGTGTCTACAATTGTGTATTCTCCTTTCCGTTCTGGTTCAGGTGTCAGTTTGGACAAGACCAAACTTGCCCAAAAGAGGAGGTAGAGTACCCAGCGTCATTCCCAATCTAAGGTTCACAATTGGCTAGATATCCCACTACGTGGAGGGCAAGAGAACTTTTGGCTCCTGCCCCTAGTTTCAACTGCACACTTTCTGGTGAGTGCCTGACCTGGCTTGAAGATAAGGCGCAATCCAGACCCACTTTAGCATCAGAAGCTTCCACAAGCACAGGGGGGATGTAGGAACATCTAACTCATCTATGCCCCGAGTTTATTTGCTTTGATCTTACTTTTCAAGTTTTCTTTTTGAATGTAATAAAAGCAATTTTGATTTGTATTGAGAGTTGGAGAACTTGTATTGAAATCAATGGAATTGAAGTTGTGAGTATTGAAAATTTTCCTTTTGGTCTAAAAAATGGACTAAGTTGTAAAAGGATTAATTTGAACAAAAATCAACCTTTATCAAAACTTTTCAAAATCATTTTCGATAAGGATCACAACTTGACACACATGGAATCTATCCTCAAGATGTACAACCTCGAATCCAAAGACAACAAATTGCCCATTGTCTGAATAGCACTGCTCAGCACTGTAACCAGTTCTTAGAGGCGATCACAACCGATCATTCAGATGAAGAATAGACAAAGATGACCTGATCAACACATGGACAGGACAGTTGAGTTGGAGGTGTTTACGACCGAACTTCAAGATGAAGTTGCCTATGTATCCCGAAGATGGGAATCAAGCCTTACGTAGTTTGGTTTGGGTTCACTCGAGTATTAACGCTCTCTTTTTGCTCTCTAACTTTTGCCAAGGCCGCTGTAGACCCGACTTTCTTCCCACGCCCCCCTTTCAGAGAGGTGCGAATTTGTCTTACTACAGTTCGGACTCCTGTCACAGTTCTAAATCTAATCTCACAAAGTGCAATGTGAGATTGATAAACACCAAAGAGTCCAAATTTGGCAATTGGTTTTGGAAAATCAATTTTAAATGAAAAAGCGCTAAACATGGACTGCTTTGCCAGATTACAGAGTTGCCACCTAAATATTTTTTTTTGGGAAATTTAGGAAACCCTAACTCGTGCCAAAGGCCACGTGTCCATCATCACCAAAGTTGCCTCCGCTCGAGAACTTGGGTACGAGAGGGAAAGGTCCTGAAATGAGAACCCTCGCTCGCCCGATCAAAGGATTAGCCTCTACTAAACATGATATGCTATTTTATAAACACATGTATTCTTGTTTTGATTATTAACTAACTTTACTATGTGATGCGCACATCATACAAGCATAGACTAAATCGCAAGAATTGGAACAAAACAATTCATGTTTGTTTTCGAAAATGGTTTGAAAATGCCACCCTCAAGTGGGCTAAAGCGCGGATTTGCCATCCTCAAGTGGGCTTAAGACATGATGATTTGCCACTTCGCAAAGTGGGCTTAAAACTAAAATTTGATGAATTGTTCCAATTCAAGTAATAAAGCCTCCATCCACAGGCATTCATACAGTTTAGCACTTGAGCAAATAGCCTCATGGCAAGCATGCTATCATGGAAACACCCACACTCATGCAAGTATGCTAAAGCATAAAAACTTATAGTGTATTCCGAGCCAAAACAAAAGCTAGTTAGAAAACAATGCATGATCCTAACTATACAAGATGCCTAATGCAACACATGTAATAATGCAACTAAATAGGCTCGGCTATCTAAGATGGCATATGAATGTGACAATTGATACACGTATTCAAAGAGGAATTGAAATACGATGTAGTTTGAATGATGCGCCGAGCCCGGTGCATGCAAGACAAATGAATGAATGCAAACATGCAAAGCATAAGGTATGCTAATTGAAAAATGCCCTAAAACTAACCATCGAAAGCGGTTAAGTAAAAGGGAGAAAGAAGTGGGGTTGGAAGACACGCACACACACACGCATCCTTATTACATCATTACACCCTCTCGAAGGAGGGTCCGAATGAATAAGCTAAGCTAAGCTAAGCTAAGCTAACTAACTAATCTAATTAAACTAATTAGACTAATTATTACAAAACAATTGAATAGCTAGTAAACTACTTACTAATTATTGCAACACTTAACTAATTAACAAATTAATTAAATTACAAAACCAACTAAGCATGCAAAACATGTAAACTAAGCTACCTCAGGTCTGCCCTGAGTAATGAAGAATGCATGCTCTCGGTTGCCGCCCCGAAACGCCTTCCGGTTTGCTCTTGAGAGGCTCTGTTTGCAGGGTGTCTCCAAGAACTTTCTGATCTGCCTTACCATTTCCATGCTGAGGAATAAACCAGTGGCCTGCCGGCCATGGAAGCTTGCTGTCGGCCACCTGCTGGCCAAAGATGTGCAATGCCGGCCAAGGATAAAGCAGTGCCGGCCATTGGTGTGCTGCACCACCATTCTGCAACAGAGCACAAACTAGAGGAAAATGGAGGGTCTCCCAAGGGTATGTATGTACCGTGCCACTCCTTGTCATCTCAAAACATCAAAGGAGAGGCACCATTGAATCCAAAACCATCAATCAAGCATTCACAATGCATGATGGCGAAAGATTCAATTTGTACACATTCAATAAATGCACAACAAACAAGAGTCTAGGACCACTACCTTATCATGGATGATCAAAGGTAATGGAGACAAAGGGGATTCGCTCATTTTCATCACTTTGAGTATGAAATGGACCAATCCACCTTGTGTTCAATATAACGTTCGATTGAACATAATGCAATGCAACACAACAATGCTTATCTTGGCATGTCTTACTTTATTCAATTCTTGTTT
Organism: Camellia japonica; assembly: GCA_030407325.1. Lineage (NCBI taxonomy): Eukaryota > Viridiplantae > Streptophyta > Magnoliopsida > Ericales > Theaceae > Camellia > Camellia japonica. The sequence continues at coordinate 44,422,232 of JAPPVO010000036.1, forward strand.
AAACATTTTAAGTTACCAAGCCATTCATTAACCAATTTGTCCAAATGTGGAAGTCCTCTAATGAGAGAGAGGCCAATCAAAAGATGACTTAAGACATGAGAGAAACTATGCCTTTCACTAGGAGGAACCCTCAAAAGAGAGTTAAAGCCAATTAAGCACAAGCCTCAATCTCAAGCTTAAACACAACTTTAAGACTAACCATCCCTCAAAACAAATCAAAAGTGAAGAAATGAGGGAGCTTGTAGAATTTCAGTGCTGAAATGGCATGTGACACAAGACTATAACATGCAAATAACTCATGTACAACATGTTGATAGACTTAAGCATTAAAGCTAGTGAAGAGCACTACATTAGAGGCATGCAATATCAAACACAAAGGACCAAACCAGCACTGGACAGAGCTTAATCATGCCAAAATAGTGGCTAAAATGAGCTGAGACAGTAGCATGAAAAGCAAGAAAAACATGCTTATGTATTGGCTCATGAACAAGGCATAAGGCATAACTCTCAAAATCAATGAAAGAGTGGAATATGTGAGAGTGTGATAGTGATATATGCACTAAAATCACATGCTAAATGATGTTACAACATCCAAACACCTCATGCAAAGCATGCTTAAAGCCTTAAAACAATGAGCTAGTGAAGGCCAACTACACTATAGCTATGCAAGACAAGGCTCATATGACCAAGATAGCCCAAAAAAGTCCTAAAACAGCCTAAATGGAGTTCTAAAACATGCTTGAAATAAGCTAAGAATGGTTAAACTTAGAGGCCAAAACAATAGCACATGTTAGGCAATTTAGCACAATTGCACTACAAGCATACAAAGCAAAACTCGAGTGATCAAACCAGCTCAAAAAAGAGCTTAAACATGCCAAAACATTAGCAAAAATGTGCTAGAGTCATGCTAACATAAGCTAGAATAATGGGCTAACTCATTAGGCATGTTGGGCTAGTAAGCGTAATTACACTACAAGTGCAAGAAGCAAGCACTAAGTGACCCAACCAGCCAAAAACAGAGTTAAAGTAGGTCAAAATAGAGCCTAAAACATGCTTGAATAAAGTTACAAAAAGATAGAAATACATGCTCACATGTTAGGCCATCAACACATGCAAACAAGACACAAGGAGGGGAGGCCACCCCCTTCTATTTTGGACGTCAAATCAGGGTTTTTGTCACTGAAAAACCCCTGAGTTTCAGTGGTAAAAAGGCTCAAAAAGTTTGATTTGAAGGTGATGAGAAATGGTGCAAAAAGCTTCACAAGCTAAAGAGCCAAAATGGGGGACAACCCCCTAACTCACAAAGGCTCAAACCACCATTTTTAGGACTGAAAAATAGAGGTTTTTATAGTTGAAAACCAGCTCAAAAACAGTTTTCAAAGGTGGCAAAATAAGTGTGCAAAACAAGCTTAAAGGATGAGTCTTATACCTCTTGAAGGGAAGACAACACTTAAGCAACAAAACCAAGCAAGATGACCTTCAAGAGCTCCAAGGAGGCTCCAAGAGAGCTTTAAGTAACCACAGCCCAATGATGAACCACTCTTGTTAAGGGTTGATAGGTTGAAGATGGATGTATGCAAGCTTCCAAGCACAAAAGCTTTAGAAAAGAGAGAAATCTGGAGAGAGAATTGTAGAGAGAGAGGCTCCCAAACTTCTTCCTAAATTGTTCTAACCTTTAAAACCATAGACAATCCTCTCTATATATAGAAAAATGAAATCCTTGGTCGAAAATATCCCAAAAGGGACAGCTGTAATAGCTGGAGCAAAAATATCTACCAAAAACTGACTTTCTGCATCAATGGCCGGCATGCCATCATTGATGGCTGGCACTACATCATTTTTGGCCGGAAAGGACCCCTCTTGGATGGTAGGGGGCCGGCATTGGCCATTCATGGCCGGCACATGGCCAGAAAAGCCCATTTATGGCCAGTATCTTCCACCTCTGGTTGGCCAGAAAAATCTACTTTTTGGGCCCGACTTCAAATGGACATATCTCCTTCATCTGGACTTCTTTGTAGGTCATTCTTAAGCCTAAATTGAAGCCCTGGAAGGCTTATTTCCAATCGTGGCAGCCTTACATCAAAATTCTAAGTGTGCAAAAAGTTATGCCTCTTTGAGTGAAGACTGCTCAGTTTCGATCATACCCAGATTTACACCGAACTTCTCCCAAACTTGGGTTCTTCTCTCCTCTCCCATTTTCTTCAACTCCAAACCCCTAAACAAGGTGTTTTAAAAGATTTTTCAAAGAGTTCACCTCTCTTCCATTCATTTCCACTTTATCCTTGCTCGGTTTACCGAAAAGCACGACATTTAACAAAATGCGAGCGTCGGAATATCGTAGAATCTTGTTTTCACAAATGTTTTAAAAGAGAGGGTTTTACGGTCTAAAAATCATTGGTCAAAATAGTTTTAGTTCAAAAAGGGGGTGTAAGGTTTGGATTTGACTCTCCTCTTGTCGAAGAAATCGAACCTTTGCACTGCACGTCTTTCATCACCAAGTAAACAATCAGTAGTGCCCAAGTCTTAAGGGCGGTCAAAAATAGGGTGACTATAGCCGGTCTTTAGGATTTTCAACCTTGAGAGCTCAGTTTTTCTTTATTTCCAATTTTTTATGCTCTAATTTTTGCCTAGGTCACCCTTCCGGGTTTTCGGCAGAGCGAGCCTCTCAAGGGTAATATTTCTTCAACTTGTCCATGTTGATTGGTTGGGAAAATTCTAGGCCATCCAGGTCCATAAGAATAATAGCTACACCCGACCAGATTGTTTTGATGATGTAAGGACCAGTCCAATTAGGTCTGAACTTGCCCCTTGGGTCATGGATGGGAGCTCGGTTGTCTTTCAGCACCAAATCCTCTTCTTTGAGATTCCTGGACTTAACCTTCTTGTTAAAAGCCCTAGCAATCCTGCGTTGATAACCCTGAACATGGTACAATGCTTTCAGTCTTCTCTTATCGAATAGTATCAGTTCTTCAAACCTGCTCTGATGCCAATATGCCTCTCCTATATGACATTCAGCCATAACCCGTAGCGACAGAACTTCTATTTCGATTGGCAGAATAGCTTCCATCCCATAAACAAGAGAGTACGGAGTTGCCCCAGTAGACGTCCGAATTGAAGTCCTTAGCCCCAGAGTGCAAATGACAATTTGTTTGGCCAGTCCCTGTAGGTCTCAACTATTTTCCGCAGAATGTGCTTGTTATTCTTGTTGGCGGCCTCAATAGCTTCGTTGGTTTGCGGCCGGTATGTAGATGACTTATGAAAAGCCACGTTGTATTTCTCCAACAAGTCGATCACTTCTTTCTTGAAATGGGAGCCATTATCTGAAATGATCTCGTTTAGGACTCCATAACGGCAAATGATGTTGTTGCGGATGAACTTAGCCACATGCATTGCCTTTAACACTGCATAGGACTAAGCTTCCACCCACTTTGTGAAGTAATCAATTGTCTCTAGAATGTATTCATGTCCATTTGACCCTTTTGGTGTAACTGCCCCAATGACGTCAATTCCCCAGACTGAGAAAGGCCCTGGCAAAGTCATGTTGTACAGCTTTGACGGCGGGATATTCATGCGATACAATCCTCCTCCATAGTAGACCAGCAGTAACCTTGCCTGAGAATCTTCCAGGCTAACATTACTCCATTCATGTGCACTCCACACTCTCCCCCATGGATGGCCTCCATTAGGCGCTTTGACTATTCTGCGTCAACATACAGCTTGTGCATTCCCAGATGACCCATCTTGTACAGTTTACCTCCGCAGATGATAAATTGAATGGCCATCTTCCGGATTGCCTTTTTATCTTTGGCATTTGCCCCTGGTGGGTAAACCTCATTTTCTAAGAAGTTCTAGATATCATAGTACCAAGGGTTTTGATCTTGCACTTCATCTATTGCGGCTATAGACTCATAGGTCGGCGTATATCTTTGCTCAATAATGATCGGACGCATCCGGACTCCAAACGAAATGTCTATCATGGAAGATAGAGTTGATAAAGCATCAGCGAACCAGTTGTTCTCTCTTAGAAGATGCGTGAAGGTCAGCTTTTCAAACCTAGGAATTAGAACGTCCAAGGTCTGGTGATAGATTTTCATCTTTTCTTCTTTGACCTTCTAGTCTCCTTTTGCCTAAGACACAACTAGGTTCGAGTCTCCAATGACGTCCAACCTTTTTGGCCCTAATTCCAGGGTGGCTTCAAAACCATCGATACATGCCTTGTATTCTGATTCGTTGTTGGATACTTTGAACCGGAGTTTGAAGGCTAAGGGTAAATGGGAATTGTCGGGTGCTGTAGACCCGACTTTCTTCGCGCGCCACCCTTTCGGAGAGGCGTGAATTGGTCTCCTATAGTTTGGACTCCTGTCACGGTTCTGAATATAATCTCACAAAGTGCAATATGAGACTGATAAACACCAAAGAGTCCAATCTGGCAAATCATTTTTGGAAAATCAGATTTTAAATCAAATAATGCCAAACTGGACTACTTTGCCAGATTATAGAGTCACCACCTAAATATTTTAAATTTGGAAAATTTAGGAAACCCTGACTCGTGCCAAAGGCCACGTGTCCGTCATCACCAAAGTTGCCTAGGCTCGGGAACTTGGGTACGAGAGGGGAAGGTCCTAAAATGAGCACCCCCCCGCACCCGATCAAAGATCGGCCTTTACTACCATGATATGTTGTTTTATAAACACATGTGTTCTTATTCTGGTTATTAGCTAACTTTACTATGTGACGCACACAAGCAAGTACAGACTAAGTTACGAGAATTGGAACAAAATAACTCATGTTTGTTTTCAAAAATGATTTGAAAGTGCCACCCTCAAGTGGGCTAAAGCGCGGATTTGCCACATCAAGTGGGCTTAAAACATGATGATTTGCCACTTCACAAAGTGGGCTTAAAACTCACAATTATCGAATTATTCCAATTCAAGCAACAAAGCCTCCATCCACAGGCACTCATGCAGTTAGGCACTTAAGCAAATAGCCTCATGGCAAACATGCTATCATGGCAACACTCACACTCATGCAAGTATGCTAAAGCGTAAAACTTACAGTGTACTCCAAGCCAAAATAAAAGCTAGTTAGAAATATGCGTGATTCTAACTATGCTAAGAATGCCTAATACAACACATGTAATAATGCAACTAAATAGGCTCGGCTATCTAAGATGGCATATGAATGCAACAATTTGATACACGTATTCAAATAAGTACTGAAATATGATGCAGTTTGAATGATGCGCCGAGCCCGATGCATGCAATACAAATGAATGATGCGAACATGCAAGCATAAGGTATGCTAATCAAAACGTGCCCTAAAACTAACCATCGAAAGCGGTTAAGTAAAAGGGAGAAAGAAGTGGGGCTAGAAGACATGCACACACACACGCACGCTTATTATAACGTTACGCCCTCACGAAGGAGGGCCCGAATAAATAAGCTAAGCTACACTAAGCTAAGCTAATTATTACAAAACAACTAATTAACTATTCTAGCTAATTAATTACAGACCGAATTGAAACTAGCTATGCTAAGCTAATTAGAAAACAAAATGAATTAAGTTAAAAAATTTACAACACATGTATGAATTAGCTACAATTCTAAACAATTAAATAGCCTCGCGGGCGAGGGAAGCATGCATGCTCGGTTGGCTTTATTCCGAAAATCCACCGCCTTGCCTTTGGACACCGCTGTTTGCACTTTGCTTTGATCTCTGAACCTTACACCAATTAACAGACTACTTCTGCTCTACCTTAGGAACATTTTGAGCAACTTTTCAACTGGTGGCCGGTCAGCTACCATAGGTGGCTGTCGGCCACTACCACTGGCCGGTCGGCCACTATTTGTGGCTGTCGGCCACCCTTTCCCTGGAATTCTCATTTTTGCTGCAATGGAGAGCAAACAGAGGCAAAACAGTGTATTCTCACACAATATATGTACTATTACCCTCCTTATCATTTCTCAAGCTCAAAGGAGTGTAATTCTTGGCTCTCAAGCCACCAATCAAGCATTCTCATGCATGATGGCCAAAGAGTCAAGCTTGTACAAGTCAATGAATGCACAAATAAGACTCAAAGGGTCACCACCCTATCATGCATGATCAAGGGTGATGACGACCAAGAAATGTGACACGTTTCATCACTTTGAGTATGAAACGTCCCACATTTCTTATGTTTGGATTAACGTCAGATCCAAACACATGCAATGCAACACACATGCTTATCTTGCCATGTTTTACTTAACTCATTTTGTTTACACATTTTACATTACTGATTAAGGCTTTAACCGATTAAGTCCAATGTGAAAGTCCTCTAACGAGAGAGGAGTCAACCAAAGGATGATTTAAGACATGAGAGAGATCATGCCTTTGGCTAGGAGGAGCCCTCAAAAGAGAGTTAAAGCCATTGAGCACAAGCTCCATCTCAAGCTTAAACACAACTATAAAGTTAACCAACCCTAAAAAAAATGGAAAAATAAAGAAATGAGGGAGGTTGTAGATTTTTCAGTGCTGAAATGGCATGCTAAAGACCTTAAATCATGCAAGCAACACGTGTAAGACATGTTTAAAAGCCAAAATCAACAAAGCTAGTATAGAGCGCTACACTAGAGACATGCAATATCAAACTTGGATGACCAAACCAGCTCTGGATAGAGCTTAAACATGCCAAAATAGTGGTTAAATCATGTTGGAATTGAAGCATAAAAAGCTATAAAATCATGCGCACATGTTGGCTCGCAAGCAAGGCTCAAAACACAACTCTCAAAAGCAATGAAAGAGTGAAGTATGTGAGAGTGTGACAAGGCTATACACACTGAAATTACATGCTAAATGATGCTATATCATGCAATCAACACATGCATAACATGTTAGAGGCCTTAAAACATAAGGCTAGTGAAGGCATTTGCACTATAGCTATACAATACAAAGCTCATATGATCAAAGCAGCCCAAAACAGAGCTAAAGCATGCTACGTCGGTAGCAAAAACAAGCTGAGATCAAGTCACAATAGAGTAGAAAAACATGCTCACATGCTAGGCCATCTACTCATGCAAACAAGACACAAGGAGGGGAGGCCACCTCCTCCTATTTTGGACCTCAAAGCATACTTTTTGCCACTGAAATTCCCCTAGAATTCAGTGGTTAAAAGGCCAAAAAAAGGTTGTTTCAAAAGCTTTGAAAGATGGCTCAAAAGGCTTTACAAGCCAAAGAGCAAAGGGAGGAAACCAGCCCCTAACTAAACAAGACTCAAACCATCATTTTGAAACCTTAAAAAAAAAGTTTTTTAGAAGTTAAAACCAGTCTCAAAGTAGCATGCAAAGGTGGTCAAACAAGTAACTAAAGCAAAGCTTAAAAGGGACAAGTCCTTACCCTTGAAGCACAACAACAAAACAGCAAAGATTCTAAGCTAAAACCAAGCTTAAGACCTCAAACCAAGCTTTAAAGAACCTCAGCTCCAAGGTCAAGGTGTTTGGCTAAGGGTGCTAGTGCAAATCTGTAGAGAAAACTCACTTTCAAGCACTAAATAGGAAGAGAGAGAGAGTCAAATTTTGCTCACAAATTTTCTGAACCCTCAAAATGGGGGAGAGACCCCCCATTATATAGAAAAGCAAGCCAAAAGCTTGGCTTCATCCCTCCATACACGTGTATGGAGGATACACTCAGTGATCAATAGCTGGCACAGCTGGCACATAAAATATTTGAAAGAGGAGAAAAATAGTCGTTGGCCATCAGTAGTGGTTGACCGGCCACATATGTAGCCGATCGGCCATCAGTCTGGCCGATCGGCCACCACTGATGGCCGGCAGGCACAAGCCATGGCCGATGGACACTGGGGATGGCCGACAAGCCACCCTTTCCTCCAGATTCATAGCAATAAGCTCTTGGTCCACAACCAAGCACAAAACATACAAGTTGAGAGGCTCCAAGGCAAGGCGCTCAGCCGAGACCTTCAGAGACTCAAAACGAACACGAGGATGCACAATCATCAGGTGTTCAAACGATGACGTCCAAGTCTTGAGGACAGTAAAAAATGGGGTGTCTACAGTTACCCCTCTTTGACAGAACTCGGAAGTCATAAAATGACGGGAGTGAATGTCAAAGCCTAGAGATGACCCATTTTTGACAAGGCCGAAGACTTAGACAAACAAGCAATCAAAACAAAGAACGGTTGTGCCCACAGGCTACCTACGTATCCCCTTGCAAGGAATCAAACCAGTGTAGTTCTGGGGCAAGATGCAAATGGTATGCACAATGCATAACATAACTTATGATCATGCAATGAGGGCTGTAACGAAACATCTAGATGCAAATGCTATGCAAAGGAATGCTACAGCAAACTCGTACATAAGCAAGTTAACACGAACCAAACCACATTTCACGCAGAAAGGATGTAAGAAAATTACGCAATCTTAACTACGCCTTATGCAGGAAAGTCAAAGAAACACAACCATCAGGCACACCCGGGGCGGCAAACAAGATCTCAACGTGTGGCTCATGTGAGGAGAGAAGTCGTACGAACCTAAGGACACACCCTAAGGTTCCGAGCCACAGAGAACAATAATAACAGGTGAAACACATCCAACTATTATGCAATCAAAACAACGAGCAGTATAAGCATTGAAATCCATCCAAATACATTTAACAAAAGCATCCCAGCGCGCCGCGCGCAAGAGGGAAAAGAAAGCGGTGCAAACACCGGAGGGTGGTATAAGCGTTGGGCACACGGTCCAAATGCTTCTAACCAACGAGGGAGGTATAAACATCGAGCGTACTTGAGTGTTTCTAACCAAAGCAAGGTATAAGCGTCAGGCACACGGTCCAAACGCTTCTAACCGGAAGGGTGGTATAAACATTGGGCGTACCCAAGTGTTTCTAACCAAAGCAAGGTATAAGCGTCAGACACACATCCCAAACGCTTCTAACCAAAGGGGTGGTATAAACACCGGGTGCACAACCCAATGCTTCTAACCAAAGGAGTGGTATAAGCGTCGGACACACGTCCCAAACGCTTCTAACCAAAGGGGTGGTATAAACACTGGGCGTACCCGAGTGTTTCTAACCAAAGCAAGGTATAAACGTCGGGCACACGGTCCAAACGCTTCTAACCGGAAGGGTGGTATAAACATCGGGCGTACCCGAGTGTTTCTAACCAAAGCAAGGTATAAGTGTCGGGCACAAGGTCCAAACGCTTCTAACCGGAAGGGTGGTATAAACACCGGGCGTACCCGAGTGTTTCTAACCAAAGCATGGTATAAGCATCGGGCACACGGTCCAAACGCTTCTAACCAAAGGGGTGGTATAAACACTGGGCACACAACCCAATGCTTCTAACCAACAAGGAGTTCAAAGGACATGAATGATCTTACCAAAATTCCTATGAATGAACCGTGCATACAATATCGTCTGGTTGCACCAGCTTCAAATGAACCGTACATACAATATCGTGCCTGCACAAGAAAGAAACTTTGACAAGTACAATACAATAAGAATGCATGTTCTATGCGAACGTGAAAAACACATATTCAATGTGAATGTAAAGGCATGCACAATGCAATACAATGCAACATGCATATTCTATGCAAACGTGAGAGTATGTATAATACAATGCAACACAACATACGTTTTCTGTACACAATAACAACACATACATTATTCAATGCAACACACCAAATAAAGAAATGCGCGTCTTTAACAAGACCGATTCAAATACAACCTCCGATTTACCTCTCAGAGGAGTTGCAACAAATTAAAAGGATACACCTCGTACGTGCTGAGCATCACATGTTGAAAACATAGTCCGGAGCTTCCGCGAAGGCCACTTGAGCTTAAAAAATGTGCTTCCCTTGCATTTTCTTGAGGGATCCAGGCAAAAAACATCAAAACAATAACCAAGGAGAGCATCAAAGGCCTATCGGCCACTCTAGGAAGCCACCGGCCACCCGTCGGCCACAAATTAAACTCACTGGCCACCGATGGCAGATTCAAGGCAAATTGGAGATTTCACCTCGGGCTTTTAAATATAGGGTTCCAAACCCTATTTCCTCACTTCCTCCTTGCCAAAAAACCTTCCCCTTGTGCTCTAGACCACTTTCCCCCTTTCGATCCGCACTTTGTACGCATTTTCGGACATTCCATAAACATCCGATTCGCGAACCCCTCTTTACACACTTCATTTTCAACTGATTAAAAAGGGGTTTCGGTGTCCTTTTCTCGATTTCCATCACTTGGGGTTTGTTTCCCCCGAGTTACCCTTGATTCTCGTGCCCTCTTCCGAGCCTTGACCTTTTCTTCCATTTTTCACCCCTCGGAGTTGACTTTTTGTTGACCTTCGGCATTCTCGCCCGTTTTCCACATTTTGGCCATTCCCACATCCTTTCTCGAGATGGCGGACGACATCCCAAACGGCGGAACTTCTCTGGGGATGGAGATGGATCCCGAGTTTGAGCCATTGCCGCTCAGCATTCGACCGTTTGACCCAGCGATGTACCATCCTGAGGTACACATGCTGCCTCCCGATGGCATCCGCCAGTTTAGGGAATTTGCGCGAGGCACACCGGAGGACCTCCTGCTATGCGAGCCGGAGTCACACTTATCCCATGGCGCCTTTGAGGTATACACTTCCTTTTTATTTTCTACAATGTAGGTTACAACTCTTATATAGTTCACACTGCCTTGCATCTGTTTGCTCTGCTCACAGGGGGATTCGCATGCCTTTCGCGGATACGAGACCATCTCCGCGAGGGAGTGGTATATGGAGCTTCTTGACGTCGTCCGTCACATCATTGACGAGGTTGGCTTCGGAGCATTTTGCATGGGGCTCACACGTCTCATAGCAAGCCGGCCTCTACTGGGCGCTTTAGTAGAGAGGTGGTGGGATACCACCGATTCCCTCCATTTCTCTACAGCAGGGGAGATGACGATGACTCCCTTTGACTTCTCTATGCTCACCGGCATAGTAGTAGGGGGTCATCCGATTCCTTACGACACCGACATGGGCGAGTGGGAGGCCGCTCAGATCTATCTGCTGGGGATTCGCCCACCCATCTCCCGATCAGGGATGGTGCGATATGCATGGTTCGCCGACCATTTCAGAGGGACGATGCCGACGACCCGCGAGGAGACCGAGTACTATGCCCGGTGTTTCCTCATGTTCCTGTTTGGCACTACTTTGTTTGCCGACCGGTTAAACACTGTCGGGCTCTACCTCACGAGCGCCTTGGTGGACCTGTCTCGCTTCTGATTCTACAACTAGAGAGGCGCAAGCTTGGCCACATTATACGGATACATGAGCTCCTCCTCTCGCCAGAGCGGGCATCTGCTAGGAGGCTATTGGAGAGCTTGGGAGGTACACCCTACCCTTCTGCTTTACATTTCTACTTCGCATTTCCTATACACCACACACACTGTATACTACACTGCAAACAATCTGCTTTTTGCTTTACATTATCTATATATTGCACACGCTGTACACTGCACTGCAAACAATCTGCTTTCTGCTTTACATTATCTGTACTAATCTGATAACACTCACTGTTATCCTGCCACTTTCTGCAACTATGGGTGTATGCCTATTTCCAGAGGTAGAGATACCTTCTATGGTGCCGTACTCGCACAGATACGATGAGAGATGCTAGCGGAGGCCCCGAGAGTCATTCACCTTCTTCTGCCGATTTCTCAACACTGTGACTGCAGCAGAGGTGACTCAAACCTTTCAGTTATTTCATCTTTGCAGATCACCTGGCAGCCGTGGGCAGTGATGCCTGCTGGGGTCAGAGATCAATTTGCCGGTGTTCGGGAGGCGTCATGATTTTGGATTTTACTTGAGGGCCTAGTTTGTCGAGCATGGTTCTTGGGGGAGCGCTTCCTGCGACAGAGCCTCGACTTGCCTGAGCCGGTGGTTCCGATGCTGCCTTCCATATACATGAGGGTCATAGAGAGGTACACCACATAGGAGATGATCGACTTCACGAGAGGTTGGGACACCGACTTCTTCAGGCTTGAGGGCGACTACACTACCTTTATCCAGGCGTACCTCATGCCGCCTCTGACTGGGGCCTGTGAAGGTGAGAGAGCCAGAGCTCTAGCTATAGGAGGGAAAGCCAGGGGATCCAGGGTGACTCAGGCCAATGACATGAGAGGCTCCCAGACGAGACAAAGGGCCGGCTGGCCAGAGCTGCCTACCACACTGACTTGCTGCGGATCCAGAGGGGAGACTTATCAGGTTCCCATCAAGCCTGCACCAGCTAGTCATGAGCTCATCAGAGTTCGAGGCCCGACTTTGGTATGTACTATACTTTTCGTTTTGCACAGTCAATTTATTTCAGTTATGCTTTGTAGGACACTGATCATTTCAACGCATTTGCAGGCTTCCATAGAGTACACCGGGCAGGCTCTCGAGCTGACGGCTTCTCTGATGGGTATGGTTCAGACTAGCCTGAACCTTCTCAATCTTCACAGGATTCCGGTAAGTTTTCTTCAATTTGCACTTCATGCCATGAAAGTTTCTGCTGATATAACTGCAATTTACCCCATACTGATTTGAATTCATTACGTCACTGCATTGATACACTACTCCCACACACTGCATTCCGCACTATCCTCATCTTTGCATACCATAACTGATGCATTTGACAAACTGTCCTTTTCAGGTCCCTTTTCAGATGCCAGCTCCATCGGGCGCCCTAGTAGAAGCTGCAGCAGGACCTTCAGTGCCTGCCCCGACAGCAGGGAGAGAAAGATGAGGGACTCCAGCACAGAGTCAAGGCAGAGGTAGACGTACTCATGCTGTAAGCGGTCCACCAAAGCCTATCCCGGAGGATGATGTGACAGACAAGGACAAGGAGCCAGCGAGCCCGCAGTCAGAGTCATCTGAGGGTGGAGGAGACGGCACCAGCTCGGGTTCAGAGGGCAGTGGTGTTGCTGAGGAGGGCTCTGATGAGGGGAGCGGAGGTAGCTCTGGATTGGGCTCCAGCTTAGATTCAGATAGTGGCGCTGATGGCGATGGCTCAGAGTCCGCTCAGCCGTGGAAGAGGACGAAGAGGGCCTCCCGATCCTGAGGTTGCTGGCGCGGATTCAGACTTTTTTGCTTTAGTTTTCTTTTCACTAGTAGTTTTAGCACATTGTATAGCCTTAGGCAGTTTTATTTTATTAAAAACTTGTACTCTCTGTAAAAAGAAACCATGACTGGAATGAAAACAACTTTTTGTTTAAAAAGTGTTACATTTTATATTCTGAGCATTCATTGCACCATTTTACACAAAAACGGGATTTGATGGAAATTGAATATTGTATTGGCAATTGCTTAATCCGGTAATGAACCAACCGACACATAACAAACAGAGTAAGAAAACTCAATGAACAAAACAACAACTCAACAATCAAAATAACAACTCGATAAGCAATTTGACAAAATTCTTAAAGAGAGACGGAAGAAATGTACCAAGAGTGGAACAAAATACAGGTTCTTGGCATTTTCAACACATAGATGGACCAGAGAGCCAAACAAGAGGCCACTGGCCATATATAAATGCTGCCAGCCATCAAGAATGGTTGTCGGCCACTAGAACTGGCCGATCGGCTACAAAAGTGGCCGTCGGCCACCAATGCAAAGAACCTCCAGATTGTTGCCACCTGTTTTCCACTCAACACCTTATCTTCTACAAAAGCTCCAGCTTTGTGGTATGGAGCCATTTTTTGTTGAAAAACTCTCCGATTGGATTGCAACTTTAGATGGCTGAGAAAAGCTGAATTTCTGGGGTTTCGGGATAAATGCACTATTCTCACCGAGCCGTACCCCGCTATATTTTCCATTCCTCCATGCCGCAGCTAGGTGTTGGAATTCATTTACACATGTTTTTAGCTTTGGCGGACAAGAGATATGCCCCATAATCGAAGAATTCCAAGCTTTGATGGAATCTCAGCGTGACGAAGAGATCTTGCCCGAATTCTGTTTTGGCCACATGCAAGCTTTAGGGAGGATGTGTGGGCTCACTTTACATGATGCTCGGTCTTTGGTTCACAATGGGGAATTGGACATTCCAAGCTTGATTCATCGATTTTCTGATGCCGATGACTGCAGCGACCATCTTTGGCAAAGTTTTCGACAATATGCCCTATGTTTGTGTATGTTGGCCAATTTCTTGCTTGCCCATGGCTTCGGAGGGTCTAGCATTCGCTTGATAGAAGTTGCCCAAGGCTTGAAGGAAGGAAAAAGCTGCATTGGCTTAACACTAGCCGAGACTTTGATAGGCTTGGACGCTTTCCATCGTCGGGAGACGACTAGGTTCGCAGGAAGTCCACTACTCTTGCAGGTAATGTTTCCCACCCTTCTCACATGTATTTCTCACATCACTCGGCCCTCACGCTCTGTTTTTCTCTCAAAATCCCTTTTCTCACTTTTCTCTCCACGCACATTTCTCTATTCTTTAGTCTCTCTTATTTTTCATCCTTCCCCAGGCATGGCTCATGGAGAAGTTGAAAGTAGCAGACTCTTGCCCTGCATATTCAGCGAGTGGCTATTTCTTTCGCCCACGGCTGGTTGATTTCCCGAATGAGGGATGGTGGTGCCAATGGATGTTGTCACGACCCTGACCCGCCCCCGTGGGTTAAGGACGTAACCGGCCAGTAATCATGAGATTACCTACGGCCTCAAACGGATCCAAACGTATTTTTAACAGAGTTAATGGGGGCCAAACGGAAGCAAATCAAAACTTTGTCCATAGAGCCGTGCTTAAATGCACACCATAACATTCCAAACATTTATATGTTAATAACTCACACTAGATCATGTACTAATACAAGCACTGCACATACAGGATCATACAGGTTTAAGTCGGTCAAACCCAAAACTTATATACAAAAGTGGTCCGATGTCTTCACCAACAAAACTAAACCATAAACAAAGGACAAAAGGACGAAGACAGTCTCATGCGTGAGGCTTTTGGGCTGACTCTTCAAAACTCTAATTGGTCCTCACAATTCACCGGGGCTGGTTTTGGACATCCCTTGGCTCACCTACATGTACATGAATGAGCGTGAGCGAATGCCCAGTGAATAATATCAATAAGAAAGGTACATAAGCAATCGTAGAAACATTTATAGCAAACGGCCTTTGGCCCAATCATTTATGTCCATCGGCCTTTGGCCCAATCATCTATATCTATCGTTCGTATCCATCGGCCTTCGGCCCAGTCATTCATGTCAATCGGCCTTGGCAATTAATCATATCAATCGGCCTTGGCCCAATCATTCATATCAATCGGCCTTTGGCCCAATCATTCGTATCAATCGACCTTTGGCCCAATCAATCATATCAATCGGCCTTTGGCCCAATCAATCATATCAATCGGCCTTTGGCCCAATCATTCGTATCAATCGTTGTCCGCCATTCGAATTTATGAACATACAAAACTTACATATAAGTAAACAATTGGACTACGGTATACTTCAAATATCTTGTTAAGATATTACTCACAGTGATTGCGGAATTGTCCTGGAACTCGACCCTACACATGCCATGAACACAAAAGGGTCACTAACAATTCAATCCGTTCAAAATTCACATTTTCCTCTTTAGGCTTCATTCCTATCTCTTTAATTCAATTACAATGCTCAATGTATGCCTAAGAGTGTTTAGGAGTGAAAGGGAACGGGGAAAACAGAACGCAGAACACATAAACAAAATTTCAGGAAACAGGGTCCCCGCTGAGCGTGGACTTCCCCACTCGAGCGGACCCCTTAAGGCTGCAAAAGTTCTGGTTACCTCAAATTCACGCTCGAGCGTGAACTCGGCCGCTCGAGCGGACCTCCTGCCTACATAGATCCCCGCTCGAGCGCCAACTTCCCCGCTCGAGCGGGTTCCATGCCTGCAAGAAAATGCTGGGAGCTCGATTTTCTCCCGCTCGAGCGGCCCTTTCCCCGCTCGAGCGGACATCAAAAATCTGGGTTTTCCAGATTGAGTTCTTGAGCTCCAATTCGAATTCCAACCATCCAAATATGCATGCAATGGCTCAAATCTCAAATATACACATATTAATATGATACCATGCAAGATCACGACATTAGGAAGCTCAATCTCTTATATCATTTACATGCATGTTTCAAATTAATCCAATTCATCACCAACATATCAATTCTATCATGCAAAGCTTATTCTTTCATGATCTACTCTTGCATGTAAGAAATACACATTATTCACAACTTATTTGGTGAGGAAATGGTCACACACATGGATTTCCTTCAAACTTCAACATAGATTACACAAATTAAGCTCAATCATGGAAATCTATAACAATTCTTCACATGCATGCTTCTATTAACTTGAAATCCAACATATACAACTCAATTCCCTCACATGCAAACTAATTCATGCTCTTGGCCATCTATTAAACTTAATTCACAAGGTAGTGACTAAAAATGCATGAATTACTCACCAAGGAGTTTAATCTTCACAATTTATGGCAATTCTTGAGCTTCTTGAGCTTAATCTCCAAAAGTCCAAGTCTTGAACCACAAATGCACAATCCTCTCCTCTCTCTCTCTAACAGTCGGCTCTCTCTAAGTTTTAGAGCTCAAACTCAGCCAAAATGTAATAAGGAAGGAGAATTGAGGGTGTAGTGCCCCTTTACAACATAACCCACTAATTCAATATAATAAAATAAACAATTGGGCACTAATTCACTAAATTAGTCAACTTAATCTGGCCTGAATCAATTTTTCAATTAAACTTCACCGTAGGCTCTAAAAATTACGTTGATCACAAAGGCGTAATCAATTTTGGGTTCTGTGGCCGATAAGGCCCTCAATTAAATTTCCAAAGCAAATTATTCAAACAGATATTCCTACGGTGAACAGGTAAAATTCTCAAAATCAACATACATAATCACAAAATGGCACACAAAACCATATCAAAACATATAATCATACGTATTAGGACTGATTAGATAATAACAGAACAGGGGTGTCACAGATGTGCACCAGGTCTGCTATCGACATTGCTTGGTGTTGCCCTTGGTTTGATCTGCATGAGATGAGCTATAGCATGTCTCGCCAACCCGACATTCAGCTGATTGGCTTGACGCACTGTGTCTTCTACTTTCCATTCCGATTCAGGAGCCAATTCAGACACGACCAGACTTGCCCAGAAGAGGGGATAGAATACCCAGCTTCATTTCCAATCTGAGGCTCACAGCTAGCTCGCTATTCCATTGCATGGAGGACTAGAGAACTTCTGGCTCCCGCTCCCAATTTTAGTTGCGCCCTTTCTGGCGAATGCATAGCTTGGCTTCAAGATGAGGCACAAACCGGGCCTACTTTGGCATCTGAAGCTTCCACAAGCTCTGGGAGGGGACGTAGGAACACCTGACTCAACTATGCCCCAAGTTTATTGCCTTAATCTGTCCTTTCAAGTTTTCCTTTTGAATGTAATAAAAAGCAACTTCAATTTGTATCTAGAGTCGGGGAACTCTGTATTGAAATCAATGAAATTGAAGGTTGTAGGTACTGAAAATTTTCCTTTTGGTCCAAAAATGGTCTAAAGTTGTAAAAAGATTAATTTGAACAAAATCAACTTTTATTAAAACTTTTCAAAACCAGTTTCAATAAGGATCACAACTGGACACATCCAGAATCTATCACTGAGAAAGTTGCCCCTTGTCTGAATAGCACTGCACTAGAGATCACAACCGAACTCTTGAACGCAGAGAAGACAAAGATGACCAAAATAATCACATGGACATAGTTGATTTGGAAGTGTTTATGGCTGGACTTCAGAATGAAGTTGCCTACGTAACCCAAAGATGAGAATCAAGCCTTACGCAGTTCGGTTCGGGTTTACTTGGGTTTTAACACTCTCCTTTTGCGCTCTAACTTTTGCAAGGCCGCCCTTTATGGGTTTTCAACCTTGCGAGCTCAGTTTTTCTTATTTCAAATTTTTTGTGCTCTAACTTTTGCCTAGGTCGCCCTTTCAGGTTTTCGGCCTAGCGAGCCACTCAAGGATAGTATTTCTTCAACTTGTCCATGTTGATTGGTTGGGAGAACTCAAGGCCATCTAAGTCCGTAAGAATGACAGCTCCACCCGACCAGATAAATTTGATGATGTAAGGACCAGTCCAATTGGGTCTGAACTTGCCCCTAGGGTCGTGGATGCGAGCTCAGTTGTCTTTGAGCACCAAATCCCCTTCTTTCAGATTCCTGGACTTAACCTTCTTGTTGAAAGCCCTGGCAATTCTGCGTTGATAACCTTGGACGTGGTACAGTGCTTTCAGCCTTCTTTCGTCGAACATCATAAGTTCCTCAAATCTACTTTGCTGCCAATCTGCTTCCACTATTTGGCATTTAGCATCACTCGCAGTGATGGAACCTCAACTTTGATCGGCAGAACAGCCTCCATCCCATAAACCAGAGAATACGGAGTTGCCCCAGTAGATGTTCAGATTGATGTCCTGTAGCCCTAAAGAGCAAATGACTGCTTATCTGGCCAGTCCCTGTAGGTTTCCACCATCTTCTGCAGAATATGCTTGATGTTCTTGTTAGCGGCCTCAACTGCTTCATTGGTTTGCGGCCTATATGTGGATGACTTATGAAAAGCCACGTTGTATTTCTCCAATAAGTCGATCACTTCCTTCTTGAAGTGAGAACCATTATCCGAGATGATCTCATTCGGGACCCCATACCGGCAGATAATGTTATTCCTGATGAACTTGGCTACATGTGACGCTTTCAGCACTGCATAAGATTGGGCCTTGACCCACTTTGTAAAGTAGTCTATCGCCACTAGGATGTACTTATGCCCGTTTGACCCCTTCGGAGTAACTGCCCCAATAACATCAATTCCCCAAACTGAAAACGGCCACGGTGAAGTCATGTTGTACAGCTTCGACGGCGAGATATTCATGCGATTTGCATGGATCTGACATTTGTGGCATCGCCGAACAAAAACGATACAATCTTCCTCCATGGTTGACCAGTAGTAACCCTGTCTGAGAATTTTCCAAGCTAGTATTACCCCACTCATGTGCGATCTGCACTCTCCTCCATGGATGGACTCCATTAAGCGCGTCGACATTTTAGCATCAACACACAGTTTATGCTTTCCCAAATGGCCCCGTTTGTACAATTTACCCTCGCAGATGATAAACTGAGCAGCCATTCGCCGTATTACCCTCTTGTCTTTGGCATTTGCCCCTGGTGGATAAACCTCATTTTCGAAGAAGTTCCAGATGTCAAAGTACTAGGGGTTTTGATCTTGTACTTCATCTATTGCGGCAATCAGCTCATAGGCCGGCACATACCTCTGTTCAATAATAATTGGATGCATGTGGACTCCCAAAGGGATGTCTATCACGGAAGATAGAGTTGATAAGGCGTCAGTGAACCTATTGCTTTCTCTTAACAGATGCGTGAAGGTTAGCTTCTCAAACTTAGGAATTAGAACATCCAGGGTTTGATGATAGATTTTTATTCTTTCTTCCTTAACCTTTCTGTCTCCTTTCGCTTGAGACACAACCAGGTTCGAGTCTCCAATGACGTCCAACTGTTTTGCCCCTAGTTCCACGGCGGCTTCCAAGCCAGTGATACATGCCTCGTATTCTGCTTCATTGTTTGATACCTTGAACTAGAGTTTGAAAGCTAAGGGTATGTGGGAATTTTCGGGCGCTATCAACAACACCCCTATCCCATACCCATACTGGTTAGACGCTCCGTCAAAGTACATAGTCCAAATCTCTTCTTCAAGTTGCAGAATGGCCTCATTTGGGAATAGATACTCTACTGCTTCATCTCCCTCCACTGGGTGATCGGCTAGGAACTCTGCTACTGCTCTCCCTTTCACAGACTTGCGAGTCATGTACTTCAAATCAAATTCAGAGAGAAGAAGCAACCAACGGGCTAGCCTACTCGTAAGCACTGGTTTCTCGAAGAGATATTTGATGGGATCTAATCTCGAAACCAGAATTATTGAGTGAGCTAACAGATAGTGCCTCAACTTCCTGGTAGCCCATACCAAGGCCAAACAAGCCTTCTTAAGCGGAGTGTAACGGGTCTCATATTCTAGCATCTTCTTGCTCAGGTAATAGATGGCCTTCTCTACTTTATCCTCAGATTCCTGTGCAAGCATGCAGCCCATAGTCGTGTCGGTTACCGACAGATACAAAATCAACGGCTTCATCGGCTCTGGCGGTGACAACACGGGTGGGTTCTGTAGATACTTCTTGATCTGCTCGAAAGCAACTTGGCATCAGTCATCCCATTGGAATTTCTTTCCTTTCTTCAAGAGACCAAATGGTGGTTCACAAGTCAAGGTCAATTTTGCAATAAACCGTCTTATGAATTGCAGTTTACCCAGAAAGCCTCGCACCTCCTTTTCAGTCCTTGGTGGTGGCATTTCTAAGATGGCCTTAATCTTGGAAGAATCGATTCGATACCCCTTTGTGTAATCAAGAACCCCAGCATTTTCCTTACTGTGACACCAAAAGTACATTTATGAGGATTCAATCTCAACCGATATTCTCTGATCCGTTTGAAAAACTTCTTCAAGGTGGTGTAGTGGCCCTCTCTTTCCTTGGACTTGACAATTATGTCGTCCACGTACACCTCAACCTCTTTGTGGATCATATCATGCAAGATCATGGTCGCAGCCCGTTGATAAGTAGCCCTAGTATTTTTCAAAACAAACAGCATCACCCTGTAGCAGTAGGTTCCCCACAGCATAGAGAAGGCAGTCTTCTCTCTATCCTCGGGTGCCATCAAGATCTGGTTGTACCCGGAAAACCCATCCATAAATGAGAGCAGCGCATGCCCCGCAGTAAAGTCCACCAATTCGTCAATGTGCGGTAGAGGAAAGTTGTCCTTCAGACTGGCTTTGTTCAGATCCCTGAAATCCACACACACCCGAATTCTACTATCTTTCTTTGGCACCAGAACAATGTTGGCCAACCAAGTAGGATACTCAGATACGAACAGAAACCCTGCATCTATCTGCTTGGTAACCTCTTCCTTGATTTTCAGAGCCCAATCCGGGTGTATTCTTCGAACCTTCTACTTGACGGGTTGGACCTCAGGATCAAGAGGGATCCGGTGCTATACAATCTCAGGATCGATTCCAGGCATGTCTTCGTAGGACCATGTGAAAACATCTTTGAAATCTTGTAATAAAGCGACTAAGCGCTCGCTTTCCTCCGAAGACAACGTGGACCCGATTTGGACCAGATGCGGATCCTTCTCAGTACCAACATTAATTGAAGTGATTTCATCAACCAAAGGTTTTACAAACCTCTCCTGCTCTCGATCAAATCAAATGTTTCAAAACCGGAGGAATTTCTTCCTCGTCTTTTTCATCAAAGTTTTGAAAGTCTAATTAATATGCAATATACTAAAGGCACAAAAAGTACTCAAAAGTTGCAGTGGCACCATTCTCATTAACCATTTCCAGTTCGTCTAGTTCTTCGGTTACAATCGTCTCAAAAGAAAATGAAAAAGACGACCTGGACAACGCAATGGCATCCGGGTTATCACCCCCATGAATACCGAACTCTAACTCAGAAGAACTAGAATCTGATTCTGACTCCACATACTCTATGGAATTAGATTCTGGTTCGCTACCTGACCCATAACTGCTAAGATAAAAAGCCTTCCTCGTACTGCCAGACGAGAAAGGGTGCGATAGATGCATCTAGAATGCCAGAAGAAGGGCCCACAACCGATTGATCTCCAATCATGGAAATAGAGAAATCATCCCCCTAGCACTCCAAAGTGATCTGAGGATCCGAGAGGAGACAGGCCAGCGCTGCTCCTATCTCAAAATCTGTGCCATCGGACTCAAATTCCCCTTTGCACAGTTCAGCCACAGCTGGTGGGTCAGTCTGCTCTTCTACAACTTTATCCCCTTGCAACTGTAAGTCAAAAAAGATCTCAAAGCTGGGCAAACGCCGCTTCTCTGAATTCAGCCATGGCTCCGGAAAGCTGCAAAACGGGAAATCTTTCCCCTCCCGGACAAAGCAGTCATTCAGGGTTCCTTGGATAGGTCTATGCATTATAGGTCTATGCACTAACTCATAGTGCTTCCCAGATTGTTTAGCCTTGGCTCTTCCAACCATCTCCTTTCCCTTTCTTACCCAATCCTCTTTGGTAGGCGTGTAGCCTAGACCAAATGTATGAGGGTTATGTGGCACTTCGGCCAATGTAGTGACGCTCTTTCGGCCACTCCTTCCCAATCCCATTCCAGGTACATGTTAAAGCTTATTCATGAGGTAAACAGATTGTGCACTGACATACAGTCCCTCATCAATAGCTAGAAGATCTTGCATTGCCCGAGCCTTGGCCAAGGTGAACTTAGACAGGAAGACATCCTCCTCGCCGTGTGCAATTTCCAAGATCGGCGTAGTAACCTCTGGCGGTGGATATATGGAAGAGTTCCCAAAAACAATTGCTACCCCCTTCCTATGGCGGTACTTCAGCATCTGATGTAAAGTGGAAGAGATAGCTCTTACTTGGTGCAGCCACGGCTGTCCAAGGAGTAAGTTGAAGGTGGCTGGAACATCCAGAACATGAAATTCGATGTCTTATTGGGCCGGGCCGACTTCAGTTTTGATCCACACTGTCCCCATCACTTCTCGACTGGTATTGTCATAAGCCTGAATCACTTGGGCTGTTGTTACGAAATCTGTGGGCTTTAACCTGATAGCATAGGCCGTACGTGACAGACACACATTTATTGTAGATCCCGTATCAACTAAGACAATTGGTATCCGCTTCTCTTTACACTCCACATAAATGTATAACAACTTGTTATGTTCGGATCCCTCATGCGGTAATTCTTTATCTGTGAATGTCAAAGTTGGTGAAGTGCCACCCGGGAACACCAGTCCCACCAACTGCTCGGGGGTTGTATTAATAGAAAGCTTAGCCTTGTCGATCGCTGATAGGACGGCTTGTCTATGCACTCGTGAGGCCATGAGCAGTCCCCAGATGGAGATGTCTACTTG
Source organism: Camellia japonica (assembly GCA_030407325.1). Classification (NCBI taxonomy): domain Eukaryota; kingdom Viridiplantae; phylum Streptophyta; class Magnoliopsida; order Ericales; family Theaceae; genus Camellia; species Camellia japonica. The sequence continues at coordinate 44,445,214 of JAPPVO010000036.1, forward strand.
AATCATTTTCAGCTGCTTCAGTATAGCTTCCTCCTCCAACAGTTTATCCTTCTGCTTCTCTGTTTCCTTGTCTTTCCCTGATGCCTCTGGCTGGTCTAGGTATGGGGGTTTGAAGTACTGCCCACTCCGAGTTATGTGGTCAACTTCTTCGGTATACCACGTATCATCCGGGAGATTCTGCCCCCAGTCCTCATCAGTATGAGCCAGATGCAAATCATCGTCTTCCTACCACATTCCCTCGGCAACCGACAAACAACTGTCCGATTCCGCTACAGTTGTTCCTGTGTTCACAACACATTTTGTCCCCGCAGGGACCTTGGCTTTTCTAGCCCTTTGATCAGTCTCGATCCTTTCTTGTTCGAACCGCTTCAGCGCGGCCTCTTGTTCTGTATCTGATGTACAAATGTTGCTCAATTCCCGAGCAAAATGCTTCGTACTGATGCTCTCCGGTAACTTCCCTTTGTCATTGACCGTTCCTGCCATTGCAGACGTTCCTATTTCTGACTGTCCCTGTTTTGGTTGAGATCCCTCATCAATATCTGGCTTATCACTAAGCCACCCTACATTATCTGTTGACCTATTCAAGTCAAACCAGTTGATGCGCACATCCCCCGGATCCTGTTCATCGAAAAATTGCAGATTAGCAATGTCCTCCTCAAGCTCTGCTACATCATCCAACCCCTGACTTGGGCCGCCCTCCCAGACTACATTAACCTCAGTTCCCTTCAGCAATTCCACCCTCGGCTTGGCCTAATCAACTGGCGCAATAAAGTGGCAAAGGTTGTACTATTCTTCAATTAAGCTCGCAGAGCCCTCAGCGTACCCCCTTCTATCACAGCTATCACCATGGGTTCAAGTTGGGATATTGACGTGCTCATCATGCACAAGTCTGTGCTTTCTAAGATGAACAGCGCTGGCTTATGCACGTGGGAGGGAGTGATGTATATGCTGGCGTATGGGACGACTATTGTTTGGATCAGGTTTATTTGCCTGGGTGGAGGAAGGGGTTGGTTATGTGGTGGGAGGGGGTTTGTAGTGACATTTGGCTTCTCAGGAAGCGCTATCACTTTATTGTCAATGAGATCTTGAATCTCATGACGAAGTCTAAAGCACAAATCAGTATCATGCCCATGCTACTGATGGAAAGCACAATACTTGGCTGGGTTATGTGTAGAAGGGAGAGGATTTGGCAATGGGCGTGGTTCTAGGGGCTTCAGATGCCCTTTTCTAATCAGGACCCTCAAGGCCCCAGATAGAGACATAGAAAGTGGGGTGAAAACCCTCTGGCCCCGGGGTGGGTACTTTGCAGGTTGTGAGGTGGCTCCAGATGAGCCGGTAAATGGTGTGGCTGTTTCACTACGCACGCATGCGGTTTCAAACAATCCTGCATTCGGGTGAGCAACTTGTCCTAGTTTGGAACAGTCTCTAAGGTTTCCGATATACAACTGGGTCAATTGGTCAAAAAGGGTGCCTCAGCAAGAGCACCTAAGATACCTCTCACTCCTAACATCGAGAAGTGAAATGAGAATCAAACGGAACAGTGGTAGTCCAGATTCGAGGTTTGTGTTCCCATCGTGGTAGAGCCCGTAACCAGTCAGCCTTATGGCACGCTTTTCTAAGCAAGCCTTCGGCAAACCGTTCAAGAGTAGCAAATGGCAAACACTATGACTTAGGGTGCACCTATGCAAATACAATGCAAAAAAACACATAAATGTAGATAAAATAACATATCATGCGTTCGAGTCAAGTTCTCTAAATCCCCAGCAGAGTCGCCAGAAACTGTAGACCCGACTTTCTTCGCGCGCCCCCTTTCGGAGAGATGCGAGTTGGTCTCCTACAGTTCGGACTCCTGTCATGGTTCTGAATCTAATCTCACAAAGTGCAATGTGAGACTAATAAACACCAAAGAGTCCAATTCGGCAAATCATTTTTGGAAAATCAAATTTTAAATCAAATAATGCCAAATCGGACTACTTTGCCAGATTACAGAGTCGCCACCTAAACATTTTATTTTTAGGAAATTTAGGAAACCCTAACTCATGCCAAAGGCCACGTGTCCGTCATCACTAAAGTTGCCTCGGCTCGGGAACTTAGGTACGAGAGGGGAAGGTCCTAAAATGAGCACCCTCGCTTGCCCGATCAAAGATCGGCCTCTACTACCATGATATGTTGTTTTATAAACACATGTGTTCTTATTCCGGTTATTAGCTAACTTTATTATGTGACGCACACAAGCAAGTATAGACTAAGTCGCGAGAATTGGAACAGAATAACTCATGTTTGTTTTCGAAAATGGCTTGAAAGTGCCACCCTCAAGTGGGCTAAAGCGCGGATTTGCCACCTCAAGTGAGCTTAAAACATGATGATTTGCCACTTCGCAAAGTGGGCTTAAAACTCACAATTATCGAATTGTTCCAATTCAAGCAACAAAGCCTTCATCTATAGGCACTCATGCAGTCAAGCACTTAAGCAAATAGCCTCATGGCAAGTATGCTATCATGGCAACACTCACACTCATGCAAGTATGCTAAAGCGTAAAACTTACAGTGTACTCCAAGCCAAAACAAAAGCTAGTTAGAAATATGTGTGATTCTAACTATGCTAAGAATGCCTAATGCAACACATGCAATAATGCAACTAAATAGGCTCGGCTATCTAAGATGGCATATGAATGCAACAATTTGATACACGTATTCAAATAAGTATTGAAATACAACGTAGTTTGAATGGTGCGCCGAGCCCGGTGCATGCAATACAAATGAATGATGGAAACATGCAAGCATAAGGTATGCTAATCAAAACGTGCCCTAAAACTAACCATCGAAAGTGGTTAAGTAAAAGGGAGAAAGAAGTGGGGCTGGAAGACATGCACACACACATGCACGCTTATTACAACATTATGCCCTCGCGAAGGAGGGTCCGAATAAATAAGCTAAGCTACACTAAGTGAAGCTAATTATTACAAAACAATTAATTAACTATTCTAGCTAATTAATTACAGACTGAAACGAAACTAGCTATGCTAAGCTAATTAGAATACAAAATGAATTAAACTAAATAATTTACAACACATGTATGAATTAGCTACAATTCTAAACAATTAAATGGCCTTACGAGCGAGGGAAGCATGCATGCTCGGTTGGCTTTATTCCGAAAATCCACTGCCTTGCCTTTGGACGCCTCTGTTTGCACTTTGCTTTGATCTCTGAACCTTACACCAATTAACAGACTGTTTCTGCTCTACCTTAGGAACATTTTGAGCAAGTTTTCAACTGGTGGCCGGTTGGCTACCATAGGTGGCTGTCGGCCACTACCACTGGCCACTATTTGTGGCTATCGGCCACCCTTTCCCTGTAATTCTCCTTTTTGCTGCAATGGAGAGCAAACAGAGGCAAAGCAGTGTATTCTCACATAATATATGTACTATTACCCTTCTCATTGTTTCTCAAGCTCAAAGGAGTGTAATTCTTGGCTCTTAAGCCACCAATCAAGCATTCTCATGCATGATGGCCAAAGAGTCAAGCTTGTACAAGTCAATGAATGCACAAATAAGACTCAAACATACATGATCAAGGGTGATGACGACCAAGACATGTGACACGTTTCATCACTTTGAGTATGAAACGTCCCACATTTCTTGTGTTTGGATTAACGTCCGATCTAAACACATGCAATGCAACACACATGCTTATCTTGCCATGTTTTACTTAACTCATTTTGTTTACACATTTTACATTACCGATTAAGCCTTTAACTGATTAAGTCCAATGTGAAAGTCCTCTAATGAGAGAGGAGTCAACCAAAGGATGGTTTAAGACATGAGAGAGATCATGCCTTTGGCTAGGAGGAACCCTCAAATGAGAGTTAAAGCCATTGAGCACAAGCTCCATCTCAAGCTTAAACAAAAGATAAAGTTAACCAACCCTCAAAACAAATGGAAAAATGTAGAAATGAGGGAGGTTGCTAATTTTTCAGTGCTAAAATGGCATGCTAAGGACCTTAAATCATGCAACCAACACATGCAAGACATGTTTAAAAGCCAAAATCAACAAAGCTAGTATAGAGCGCTACACTAGAGACATGCAATATCAAACTTGGATGACCAAACCAGCTCTCGACAGAGCTTAAACATGCCAAAACAGTGGTTAAACCATGCTGGAATTGAAGCACAAAAAGCTATAAAATCATGCGCACATGTTGGCTCGCAAGCAAGGCACAAAACTCTCAAAAGCAATGAAAGAGTGAAGTATGTGAGAGTGTGACAAGGCTATACACACTGAAATTACATGCTAAATGATGCTATATCATGCAATCAACACATGCACAACATGTTAGAGGCCTTAAAACACAAGGCTAGTGAAGGCATTTGCACTATAGCTATACAATACAAAGCTCATATGATCAAAGAAGCCCAAAATAGAGCTAAAGCATGCTAAATCAGTAGCAAAAACAAGCTGAGATCAAGTCACAATAGAGTAGAAAAACATGCTCACATGCTAGGCCATCTATACATGCAAACAAGACACAAGGAGGGGAGCCACCCACTCCTTTTTGGACCTCAAAGGATACTTTTTGCCACTGAAATTCCCCTAGAATTCAATGGTTAAAAGGTCAAAAAAAGGTTGTTTCAAAAGGCTTTACAAGCCAAAGAGCAAAGGGAGGAAACCACCCCCTAACTAAACAAGACTCAAACCATAAAAACAAAGTTTTTTAGAAACCTTAAAAACAGAGTTTTTTAGAAGTTAAAACCAGCCTCAAAGTAGCATCCAAAGGTGGTCAAACAAGTAACTAAAGCAAAGCTTAAAAGGGACAAGTCCTTACCCTTGAAGCACAACAACAAAACAGCAAAGATTCTGAGCTAAAACCAAGCTTAAGACCTCAAACCAAGCTTTAAGGAACCTCAGCTCCAAGGTCAAGGTGTTTGGCTAAGGGTGCTAGTGCAAATCTGCAGAGAAAACTCACTTTCAAGCACTAAATAGGAAGATAGAGAGAGGATTCTAGAGAGAGAAAGAGAGTGAAATTTTGCTCACAAATTTTCTGAACCCTCAAAATGGGGGAGAGACCCCCCATTATATAGAAAAGCAAGCCAAAAGCTTGGCTTCATCCCTCCATACACGTGTATGAAGGATACACTCAGTGATCAACAGCTGGCAAAGTTGGCATATAAAACATCTGAAAAAGGAGAAAAATAGCCGTCGGCCATCAGTAGTGGTCGACCGGCCACACATGTAGCCGATCGGCCATCAGTGTGGCCGATCAGCCACCACTGATGGTCGGCAGGCACAATCCATGGCCGATGGACACTGGAGATGGCCGACAAGCCACCTCTACTCCAAATTCAAAGCAACAAGCTCTTGGTCCACAACCAAGCACAAAACAGACAAGTTGAGAGGCTCCAAGGGTAGGCGCTCAGCCAAGACTTTCAGAGAGTCAAAATGAACACGAGCATGCACAATCATCGGGTGTTCAAACGATGACGTCCAAGTCTTGAGGACGGTCAAAAATGGGGTGTATACAGGTGCTATCAGCAACACCCCTATCCCATAACCGTACTGGTTAGACGCTCCATCAAAGTACATTGTCCAAATCTCTTCCTCGACTTGCAGAATAGCTTCATCTGGGAACAGGTATTCTACCATTTTATCCCCTTCTACTGGGTGATCTACCAGGAACTCTGCTACTGCTCTCCCCTTAACAGACTTGTTAGTAACTTACTTCAAATCAAATTTGGAGAGGAGAAGCAACCAACGAGCTAGCCTACCCATAAGCGCTGGTTTTTTGAAAAGATATTTGATAGGATCTAATCTCGAAACCAGAATTACGGAGTGAGCTAATAGGTAGTGTCTCAACTTCTTGGTAGCCCATACCAAAGCTAAGCAAACTTTCTCTAGCGGAATGTAGTGGGTCTCATAATCCAGCATTTTCTTGCTCTGGTAATAGATGGCTTTCTCCACTCTATATCCTCAGATTCCTGAGCGAGCATACATCCCATCATTGTGTCTGATACTGATAGATACAAAATCAAGGGCTTCCCCGGCTCTGGCGGCGACAACACGGGTAGATTATGAAGGTACTGCTTGATCTGATCAAAAGCAAATTGACATCGGTCATCCCATCTGAATTTCTTTCCTTTCTTTAGGAGACCAAATAGTGGTTCACAAGTCAAGGTTAATTTTGAAATAAACCGTCTTCTGAATTACATTTTACGTAGAAAGCCTCGCACCTCCCTTTCAGTTCTTGGAGGTGGCATTTCTAGGATGGCCTTGATTTTGGAAGGATCTACCTCGAGGCCCCTTTATGTGATCAAAAACCCAGCATTTTCCCTACTGTTATGCCGAAAGTGCATTTCTGTGGATTCAACCTTAACCGGTATTCTCTGATCCGTTGAAAGAATTTCTTCAAGGTGGTGTAGTGGTCCTCTCTTTCCTTGGACTTGACAATCATGTCGTCTACGTATACCTCGACCTCTTTATGGATCATATCATGTAGAATCGTGGTTGTAGCCCGTTGATAGGTAGCCCCAGTATTCTTCAAGCCAAATGGCATCACCCTATAACAGTAAGTTCCCCACGGCGCAGTGAATGCATTTTTCTCTTTGTCCTCGGGTGCCATCAGAATCTGGTTATACCCAGAAAATCCATCCATAAAGGAGAGAAACGCATGGCCTATGGTGAAGTCCACCAATTCATCGATGTGTGGTAGAGGAAAGCCATTCTTCGGACTAGCTCTGTTCAGATCCCCGAAATCCACACACACCCGAATTCTGCCATCTTTCTTCAGCACTGGAACAATGTTGGCCAACCAAGTTGGATACTCAGATACTAGCAAGAAACCTACGTCTATCTGCTGGTGACCTCTTCCTTAATCTTCAAAGCTCAATCCGAGCGTATTCTCCGCAACTTCTGTTTGATGGGCCGGGCCTCAGTGTCAAAAGGGATTCGATGCTGTACAATCTCAGGATCGATTCCAGTCATGTCTTCGTAGGATCACGCGAAAACATCTTTGAAATCTTTTAATAAAGCGACTAAGCCCTCGCACTCCTCCGAAGACAACGTGGACCCGATCTGGACCAAACGTGGATCTTTCTCAGTACCCACATTAATTGGAATGATTTCATCAACAAGGGGGTTTACAAACCTCTCCTCCTCTTGATTAATCAAATGTTTCAAAACTAGAGGAATTCCTTCCTCATCATTTTCATCAAAATTTTGAAAATCATGATCAATGCAATAAATAAGAGGCATAAAGAAGTACTCAGAATCTATAGTAGCATTCGCATTCGAAAGATCTAGCTCATCCAGTTCCTCAGTTACAATCGACTCAAAGGAAAAGGAAAAAGACGACCTGGACAAAAGCTCGGCATCCTGGTTATTAACCTTAGAATACCGGACCCAGACTCAGAAGAACCAAAATCTGATTCCGACTCCACAGACTCTGTGGAATCAAATTCTGGTTCACTACTTGACTCAGAACTGCTAGGCAGGTAGCCCTCTTCCAGTTGCCAAGTGAGGGATGGTGCGTCAGATGCATCCAAGATACTGCTAGAAGGGTTCGTACCCGGTTGGTCTCCAATCATGGAAACGGTCAGGTTATCCCCCAAGCTCTCTAAGTTGATCCGAGGATCCGAAATGAGACATGTCAGTGCTGCTCCTACTTCAAGTTCACTGCTGTTGGAATCACTTCCAGTACTCTTCGCAACCTTAGCAGTAATTGGCTCAGCCCTTTCTTCGGTATCATTGTCTTGCAGCTGCAAGCCAAAGAAAATCTCAAAGCTGAGAACCCGCTGCTTCTCAGAATTGAACCAGGGTTCCGGGAAACCACAGAATTGGAAGTCTTCACCCTCCCAAACAAAATATCCATTCAGGGTTCCCGAATTGGTCGGTGCACAAGCTCGTAGTGCTTCCCAGTCTGCTTAGCTCTGGCTCTTCCGGCATTTCTTTCCCTTTCCTCACCCAGTCCTTTTGGTGGGCGTATAGCTAAGACAAAAGGCATGTGGGTTATGTAGCACATCAGCCAATGTAGTAACGCCTTTCTGGCCACTCCTTCCCATCCATTCCTAGCATGTATTGGAGTTTGTTCATGAAGTACATAGACTGGGTGCTGACATATAAGCCCTCATTGATAGCTAGGATATTCTGTACTACCCGGGCCTCAACCAAGGTAGACTTCGAAAGGAAGACATCCTCTTCGCCATGCACAATCTCCAGCATAGGTGTGGTGACCTCTGGCGGAGGGTGTATAGATGAATTCTCGAAGACTATAGCTACCCTTTTCCCATGGGGGTACTTCAACATTTGGTGGAGGGTGGAAGGCACGGCTTTCACTTGGTGTAGCTAGGGTCGCCCAAGTAGTAAGTTGAAAGTGGCCGGAACATCCAGGATATGGAACCCGATGTCTTGTTTAGCTGAGCCAACTTGTATTCTAATCTACATTGTCCCCATCACCTCTCTACCTCTATTGTCATACGCCTGGATCACCTAGGTCGTAGGCACAAAATCGGCCGGTTTCAGACCAATAGCATAAGTCGTACGACAAGGGAAGACGTTAATTGCTGACCCGGTGTCAACCAATACCATTGGTATCCACTTTTCTCAGCACTTTATAGATATGTATAGAGGCTTGTTGTGTGCAGAGCCTTCTGGCGGCAGTTCCTTGTCTTAAAAGGTCAAAGCCGGTGCAGCACCTCCCAGGAAGACTAATCCCACCAATTGCTCCGGGGTGGTATCGATAGACAACTTAGCTTTATCCATCACCATCAGTACAGCTTGTCTGTGCACTTATGAAGCCATAAGCAGCCCCCAGATAGATATGTCAGCTTGAATCTTCTTCAACTATTTTAGCATAGCTTCTTCCACTAGTAGCTTTTCCTTTTGTTTCTTAACTTCTTTATCCTTCCTAGATGCCTCAGGTTGACCCAGATGCGATGGTTTGAAATATCGGCCACTTCTTGTCATGTGATCGACTTCTTCCACATACCAAGTGTTGTCAGGAAGTTCGTCGCCCTAATCCTCATCAGTATGGGCCAAGTGCAGGTCATCGTCATCTCACCACATACCTCCGGCAACTGACAAGCAATTGTCCAGTTCCCGTCTAAGTGTTCTCTTAGCAGAAACATTCCCTGCGAGGCGTTGAGCTATTCCGGCTTTCTGATCACTTTCAATCATTTCTTGTCCAAACACTCCAGCGCGACTTCTTCCTTTGTATGTTCAGTGCTAATAATGCCCAGTTCTTGAACCACTTGTTCTTCACCGGTGTTTTTTAGTAGTTTACCCTTCCCATCGGCCATTGCAGTGGTTCCTGCTTTCTGTTCTTCAAGCTTTGATTCAGTTCCCTCGTCTATATCGGGTTCATTACTTAGCCACCCAGAATTGTCTGTTGACCCGTTCAGATCGAACCAATCAATATGCACATCCCCTTGATCTTGCTTATCAAAGAATTGCAAATTGTCTATATCCTCCTCCAGGTTGGCTAGATTATCTAATCCCTGGCTTTGTCCATCTTCTTGGACTACACTGACCTCCATCCCAGTTGGAAGCGCCACTTCCGACTTAGCTTGATTGATTGGCACAACATAGCAGCTTGGGTTGTACATCCATTCAGATGAGTCCTCAAAGCCCTCGGGCAACGACCTGACATTCTCTACCGAGGTTGACCTCCCTTTACCTTCCACTGTCACCACCACTAGTTTGGGTTGGAGTGTAGATGTATTCATCATGCACAAGTCCGTGCTCTCAGGGATGAACAATGCCGGCTTAGGTAGGTGGGAAGGGGTGATGTATATACTGGGATCATAAGGGACGGCAGTGTATGGATAAGGTTTATATGCCGCGGTGGAGGGACTTAGTTATGTGGTGGGAGACGATTTGTAGTGACATTGGGTTTTTCGGGAGGTGTTATCACCTTATTGTCAATGAGATCTTGAATCTCATGACGCAGTCTGAGCACTGATCAGTATCATGACCATGCTGTTGATGAAAAGCATAGTATTTGGTTGGGTTGTGTTTCGGAGGGAGACGATCGTGTAGTGGGTGTTGTTCTAACAGCTTAAGATACCCCTTTTTGATTAGGACCCTAAGGCTTTGGACAAAGTCATGTAAAGTGGGGTGAAGACCCTTTGGTTTCGGCTTGATGGTTCGAGGCTTGTGAGGTTGTATTGGATGTATCGGCAAAAGGGGTGGCAGTTTTGGGTGTGGTGGTGATCATGCTCATATTCGAAGGCCATGCAAAGGTGCCATCGATCGTGGCTACATTAGAGTTGCGTATAAAGGGCCTTTTGGGTTGTTCCTTCTCATGGTCTATTAGTCCCTGCTTCATTGCATCCTCAATTTGCACTCCTATTTCATGGAGCTCAGCAAATGTAAACAAAGGCAAGACTATCATTTTTTGTAATAATCTCCTTTGCAAGTTACAAACCACCATTATGATCTAGTCCTTTTCAGACGGCCAGATAGTCATCATAGAGGCCTTGGCCCTCAATCGGGTCACAAAATTCGAGAAGCCCTCCTTTGCTCTTGGCGAGTTGCTTCAAGATCACGAGTAGTGACCTCGATCTGAGTATTGTAGGAGTACTGCGCTATGAAGGCATCGGCCATTTCCTTCCAATTTCTCTTCATAGGGTCTTCAAGCTTGGCATAGCAAATGGCCGCTAAACCCGATATGGTCTGGCCAAAAAGCGACAACTTCTGCAATCTAGTGAGACCCATTGGTCATAGGATATCAGAGAATAGCTGTCAATCGACCATGGGATCCCTGGAGCCGTCAAACCGATCTATGTGCGGCATCTTGAATCTGTCCGGCAGAGTCACTGCCAAGTCTGTGTACCCATCTTCAATATCAGGGATTGAATTCACGCCCTACGCCCTTTTGAAAAGCTTTTCTAGTTTGTTGACCTTCAATGTAGTGGGGTCAATCTCGAATTCAAACGGCGCCTCCATTTGGTAAACTGGTGCCTTGGAGGTCTGAGGTGGGATCAGATTTGCCGGAATGCCCATATTCTCTTGGACATTGATTGTGACCCCGTGTGCCGAAATTCCCACTAGGGATGCATGGGATGCAGGGGCTATTGCCGGTTGTGGTTACTATTGCTGAAGCATTTCTATCACTTCTTCTTGGCGGGCTACAACCTCGGCTTGGCAGGCAATATCTAGCTGCATAGGCTCAATAGTCTGCTGGAGTTGACGAAGCACATCTTCCATGCTAACTGGGGGATGTTGAGCTATCAGAACTGGCGAATACTCTCTTTTTGGAGTAGAAGTAGAAGATTGGGCTTGACTGGGTGTGGGCGAAGTAAATGTTGATTGCTGGAATGGTGAATTCTGCCTGATCCTCCTCCGTCTAGTATTCGGTAGGAGTGAAACAAACACTGGCTGTCCCCTGATAAGATCCCCAGATCTAGAAATCCTTCTTAATCGGGTCCAGAGTGCTTGGAGGGTAACAAAATCGTCTAAAGTAATGATGAAAAACTACCTTGCAAAAAAAAAAAAAAAACAAATAAATAAATAAAGCAAAAAGAAAACAAAAATCAGAAACTGCATAGCACCTCTACTCAAATTCTAATCAATACACTGATGTAATCAAAGCCGTAGAACCATGCTCAATACTAAATTCTGCCTCCCAAAAACTGATACCCAGACTTGCAATTGATACATACATTCCTGTAGAGTTTCATTCTAAAAGCACATATCATGCAAGTGAGAGCCAAAACACCCCTATGATGTGGTAGGGTTACCCTGTCCAAGTTTCATCAGGAACTAGGGTTCACTACTTAAGCAAAGTGTTTCACACAATCCTAAATTCGGGTGAGCAACCTGTCCTAGTTTGGAACAATCTCTATGGTTTCTGATATGTAACTAGGTCGATTAGTCAAAAAGGGTACCTTATCAAGACTACCTAATATACCTCTAACACCTAACACCGAGAAGTGAAAGGAGGATCAAACGGTATATCAGTAGTCCAGATCCAAGGGTTGTGTTCCCACCGTGGTAGAGCCCGCAATGGGTCAGCCTTTTGGCAAGCTTTTCCAAGCAAGCCTCCGGCAAACCGTTCAGGAATAGCAGATGGCAAACACGGTGACTTAGGCGCACCAATGCAAATGCAAATGAAAAGAAATGCATAAGTGTAGATAAAATGTCATATCATGAGTTCGAGTCAAGTTCTCTAAATCCCCAGCAGAATCGCCAGAAACTATAGCTCACCTTTTTTGCGCCCCCATTTTGGAAGGTTTGAAAAGAAACCCTATAGTTCGGACACCCGCGGTTCTGAATCTAATCTCACAAGTGCAATGTGAAACTGATAAACACTAAAGAGTCCAAATCTGGCAAATCTTTTTGGAAAATCGATTTTAAATCAAATAATGCCAAAATTGGATTGCTTTGCCAGATACAGAGTCCCCACCTAAATATTTTTTGTTTTGGGAAAATTTAGGAAACCCTGACTCGTGCCAAAGGCCATGTGTCCGTCATCGCCAAAGTTGCCTTGGCTCAGGAACTTAGGTACGAGAGGGGAAGGTCATAAATTGAGTACCCCCTCTCGCCCGATCAAAGATCGGCCTCTACTAATCATGATATGATTTTTATAAACATCATGTGCTCTTATTCCGGTTATTAAACTAGCATTACTATGTGATGTGCACAAGCAAGTATAGCCTAGTTTCCTCAATTTGGAACAATTCAACTCATGTTTGTTTGCGAAAATAGTTTGAATTTGCCACCTCAAGTGGGCTTAAAGATTGCGGATTTGCCACCAAACATAGTGGGCTCAAAACATGATTTTTAAGCCCACCAAACATAGTGGGCTTAAAACGCATATTCGTTGAATCGTTCTAATTCAAACAACCAGCCTTCATCCATAGGCATTCATGTAGTTTAGCATTTAAGCACATAGCCTCATGGAAAGCATGCTAGACATGGCAACATTCACACTCATACGAGTATGCTAAAGCGTAAAACTCACATAGTACTCCAAGCTAAGAAGATAAAGAGTTACAAAATATGCATGATTCCTAACTATGTCAAATGCCTAATGCAACACATGCAAAGAATGCAATTAATAGGCTCGGCTACTAATATGGCATATGAAGCAACTTGAATAACATGCGATTAAACATGTATTCAAAGAATTATTGAAATGGCAATGCAGTTTGAATAATGCGCCGAGCCTCAGTGCATGCAATACGAATGAATGGATGCAAGCATAAAGCATAAGGTATGCTAATTTAAATATGATGTCCCTAATCTAACCATCAAAAGCGATTAAATAAAAAGGAGAAAGACGTGGGGTTGGAAGACATACACACACGCACACTTATTACAACATTATGCCCTCACGAAGGAGGGTCCGAATAAATAAAAGCTAACTAGCTAACTAGGCTAATTAAGCTAACTAATACAAAACTTGAAACTAATTAACTATTCTAGTTAACTAATTATTACAAACCGAAATCGAATAACTAGCTAAACTAACTAATTAATTTCAACACTTAATTAGCTACAACTAATTAATTATAACACGTATTTGATCTATTGCTAATTAAACTAATTAGCTAATCCCGGGGAGCGAGGGATGCATGCATGCTCGATTTTTTCACTCGAAAAGCCACTGCCTTGCTACGGAAAGCCTCTATTTGGACATATGTACATCAACAAAGCTGTCCACTTCCAGAACACCCCTGCTTCACCTTACCAATACACTGTGCAAATTTGATTGGGTGGCCGACAGGGGGCCGGTCGCCTACGAATGGTGGCCGGTCGGCCACTGCTGGCTCGAACTTTCCTGCTGCAACAGAGAGCAAAACAGTGTATTTCTCAAGGGTTGTTTGCATACTTTGCCGCCCCTTTTTCATGGACAAGTCAAAGGTACACAAACTATAGCTCCCAAACCATAAACTCAAGCAATTTCATTACATGATGGCTCACAAGCCAAAGTGTGTAATTTCATTAAATGCAACAAAATGAGACCAAAGAGACCATCACCATATCTGTAGACACCCCATTTTTGACCGTCCTCAAGACTTGGATGTTCTTGCAGGGTACATCCAGCAACAAGTTTGATCGCTCGTCGAGTACTCGACTTTCGCGACGGAATGCTCCAGGTTTGATCCTTCCAGACCCTATTTCCATTATGTCTCATATTTGGACCATGTGTTGGTCTTTGCATAGTAGTGTTCTTGATGGCCTGCCGGCCATCATTGAGGGCTGCCGGCCATGGGCTTTGCCCAGCCGGCCATCAATAGGCCCTGCCGGCCATCAATGAGGCACTGCCGGCCACCACTGATGGTCGGCCGGCCACCAATGCTTTAGTGGATATTTTTGCAGATATTTTGACAGCTGTTTGCACAGATTAGCCCATCTGCTTGCACGTGGATGGCTGGATTTATTTGAAGGCTTCTTGTATCTCCTATATATAGAGCTCATCTATATGCATGTAAAGGGTTACAAGTTTTGAGCTGAGCTAGAATTCTCTATCTCTCTCTAGAATACTCTCTCTTTATATTTTGTGCTTGAAAGTGTGTTTTATCTTCACCTTTGCACTAGCACCCTTAGCCAAACACCTTCACCTTAGTGTTGAGGATCTTGGAGTCCTTATTTGAGCTCCTTTGAGTGGTTGTGGCTTGGTTTTGGCTCAGAAGTTTGTTGATTTGTTGCTGTGCTTCAAGGGTAAGAACCTACCTCTTTTAAGCTTTGTTCTAGTTCATAGCTTGGCCACTTTTGTATGCTACTTTAAAGCTAGTTTAAGCCTCTAAAAAAATTCTGTTTTTAAGGGTTCCAAATGTTGGTTTGAGCCTTGTGTGGTTAGGAGGTGGTTCCCCTCCTTTGCTCTTTTGCTTGTAAAGCCCTTTGAGCCATCTTTGGTAGCTTTTGAAATAACCTTTTGCTTGGCCTTCTAACCACTAAAACTCAGAGGTTTTTCAGTGCTAGAAAGTTGGTTTTGAGGACCAAAATAGGAGGGGGTGGTCCCCTCTCCTTGTATCTTGTTTGCATGTGTTGATGGCCTCATAGTTGAGCATGTTTCTCTATCATCACATGACTTAATTCAACATGTTTTTATGACTTTTTTGACCTGCTTGAGCTCTATTTTTGGTTGGTTAAGTCACCTCTTGTTTGCTCCTTACACTTTTAGTGTAAGCATGCTTACTAGTTTAACTTGCTTAATGTGTTAGCCTATCATCTTAGCTGGTGTTAGCTCCATCTCAGCATGTTTTTGCTCATATTTTAGCATGATTAAACTCTATTTTGAATGGTCTTGATTATATGAGGCTTGCTTTGCATAGCTATAGTGCAAATGCCCTTGACTAGCTTTGAGTTTCAAGGTCTTTAAGCATGCTATGCTTGTGATGTTTGCATGTCATAGCATCGTTTCACACATGATTTCAATGCATGTAGCCTTGTCACACTCTTACATATTCCACTCTTTCATCACTTTTGAAAGGTGTGCTTTGTGCTTTGTTTATGAGCCAATACATGAGCATGATTTTCTTGCTTTTCATGCTACCATCTCAGCACATTTTGGCTACTGCTTTGGCATGTTTGAGGTCTATCCATAGCTGGTTTAGTTGTTTGAATTTGATATTGCATGGTTCTAGTGTAAAGCTCTTCACTGGTTTTAATGCTTAAGTCTCTTAACATGTTGTACATTAGTTGTTTGCATGTTAGAGTCTTGTGTTTCATACCATTTCAGCACTGAAATTCTGCCACCTCCCTCATTTTTTCACTTTTGATTTGTTTTGAGGGATGATTAGTCTTAAAGTTGTGTTTAAGCTTGGGATTGAGGCTTGTGCTTAAATGGCTTTAACCCTCTTTTGAGGGTTCCTCCTAGTCAAAGGCATGGCTTCTCTCATGTCTTAAGTCATCTTTTGGATTGACCTCTTTCTCATTAGAGGACTTTCACGTTGGACCAAATCAATTAAAGAATGGTTTGCTAACTTAAAATGTGTAAACAAGAATTGAGCCAAGTAAAACATGCCAAGATAAGCATGTTATGTGTGCATTGCATTGTGTTCAATCGGACGTTATATTGAACACTAGGAAGATTGGTTCATTTCATACTTGAAGTGATGAAATGAGCCAATCTCCTTTGTCTCCATTGCTTTGATCTCTCATGATGAGGTAATGGACTTGTGTCTTTGTTTTGTGCATTCATTGAATTTGTGCAAGTTGGATCCTTGGCCATCATGCATTGAAAATGCTTGATTGGTGGCTTTAGACCCAATGGTGCCACTCCCTTGATGTTTTGAGATGATTAGGAGAGGCATAGTACAAACATGTCCCTGGAAGAACCTCCATTTTTCTCTGTTTTGTGCTCTGTTGCAGTTTGGTGTCACAGCACACCAGTGGCCGACAGTTCTTCATTGTTGGCCGGTACCCTTTCATTGTTGGCCGACAGAGGCACACTCTTGGCCGGCAGATGGTCGGCAGCCACCATTCATGGCTGGCAGGCCACTGGTGCACTCCCTAACATGGTTTTGGTAAGTTTCAACAGAAAGTTCTTGAAGACACCCTGCAAACAGAACATCTAAAGAGCAAATCGGAGAGCTTTTTGGGACGGAAACCAAGGCATGCATGTTCAACTTCTTCAAACAGAGCTGAGCCAGCCTAGCTTACATGTTTTGCATGCTTAGCTAGTTTTGTAATTTAGCTAATTTGTTAATTAGTTAAAGTGTTGTAATAATTAGTAAGTAGTTTGCTAGTTATTCAATTTGGTTATGTAATAATTAGTCTAGTTAGTTTAATTAGATTAGTTGATTAACTTAGCTTAGACTAGTTTAGCTTATTTATTCAGACCCTCCTTCAAGAGGGCGTATTGTTGTAATTAGGGTGCGTGTGTATGTGCATGTCTTCTAACCCCACTTCTTTCTCCCTTTTACTTAACCGTTTTCAACGGTTAGATTAGGGCACGTTTTGATTAGCATACCTTATGTATTGCATGTTTGCATCATTCATTTGTCTTGCATGCACCGGGCTTGGTGCATCATTCAAACTGCATTGTATTTCAATACACTTACTTGAATACGTGTTTTAAAGCATGTTACCAGGTGTTGTATTCATATGCCATCTTAGATAACCGAGCCTATTTAGTTGCATTAATTGCATGTGTTGCATTAGGCATCTTAAGCATAGTTAGGATCATGCATTATTTCCAACTAGTTTTCTATTTTGGCTCGGAGTACACTGTAAGTGTTTACACTTTAGCATACTTGCATGAGTGTGAGTGTTGCCATATTAGCATGCTTGCCATGAGGCTATTTGCTTAAATGATTAACTGCATGAATGCCTGTGGATGAAGGCTTTGCTGCTTGAAATGGGACAATTCAACAAACAAATGGTTTAAAGGCCACTTGGAAGTGGCACATCATGTTTTTAAGCCCACTTGAGGGTGATAAATCCACGCTTTAGCCCACTATGAGGGTGGTATTTTCAAACCATTTTCAAAAACAAACATGAGTTGTTTTGTTCCAATTCTCGTGATCGAGTCTATACTTGTATGCTGTGCGCATCACATAGTAAGTCAGATTAATAATCAGAATAAGAACACATAGTTTATAAAACAACATATCATGTTAGTAGAGGTCGATCCTTTGATCGGGTGAGCGGGGGTGCTCATTTCAGGACCTTCTACTCTCGTACCTAAGTTCCCGAGCCAAGGCAACTTTGGTGATGACGGACACGTGGCCTTTGGCACGAGTTAGGGTTTCCTAAATTTCCCAAAATAAAATATTTAGGTGGCGACTCTGTAATCTGGCAAAGCAGTCCAGTTTTGGCATTATTTGATTTAAAATCTGATTTTCCAAAATGATTTGCCGGATTTGGACTCTTTGGTGTTTATCAGTCTCACATTGCACTTTATGAGATTAGATTCAGAACCGTGACAGAAGTCCAAACTGTAGTAAGACCAATTCGTGCCTCCTTCGAAGGGAGGGCGCGTGAAGAAAGTCGGGCTATTTGCTTAAGTGATTAACTGCATGAATGCCTGTGGGTGAAGGCTTGATTGCCTGAATTGGAACAATTCGATAAATGCGAGTTTTAAGCCCACTTTGTGAAGTGGCAAAATCATGTTTTAAGCCCACTTGAGGGTGGCAAATCCGCTCTTTAGCCTACTTGCGAGTAGCAGTTTCAAACCATTTTCAAAAACAAACATGAGTTGTTTTGTTCCAATTCTCGTGATTGAGTCTATACTTGTATGCTGTGCGCATCACATAGTAAGTTAGCTAATAATCAGAATAAGAACACATGTGTTTATAAAACAACATATCATGCTTAGTAGAGGCCGATCCTTTGATCGGGTGAGCGGGGGTGCTCATTTCAGGACCTTCCCCTCTCGTACCCAAGTTCTTGAGCTGAGGCAACTTTGGTGATGACGGACACGTGGCCTTTGACACGAGTCAGGGTTTCCTAAATTTCCCACAAATAAAATATTTAGGTGGTGACTCTGTAATTGGCAAAGCAGTCCATGTGTAGCGCTTTTTATTCAAAATCGATTTTCCAAAATGATTTGCTGGATTTGGACTCTTTGGTGTTTATCAGTCTCACGTTGCACTTTGTGAGATTAGATTCAGAACCGTGACAGGAGTCCGAACTGTAGTAAGACCAATTCGCGCCTCTCCAAAAGGGGGGTGCGCGAAGAAAGTCAGGTCTACAGTTTCTGGCGACTCTGCTGGAGATTTAGAGAACTTGACTTGAAACTCATAATATGTTGTTTTTATCTGTATTTATGTGTTTCTTTGCATTGCATTTGCATAGGTGAGCCTAAGTCACAGTGTTTGCCATTTGCTATTCCTGAACGGTTTGCCGGAGGCTTGCTTGGAAAAGCGTGCCATAAGGTGACTGGTTGCGGGCTCTGCCACAATGGGAACACAAACCTCGGATCTAGATCATCGCTGTACCGTTTGATCCTTCTTTCACTTCTCGGTGTTAGGAGCGAGAGGTATATTAGGTGGTCTTGCTGAGGCACCCTTTTTGACGATTTGACCTAGTTGCATATCGGAAGCCTTAGAGACTGTTCCAAACTAGGACAGGTTTCTCACCCGAATGCAGGATTGTTTGAAATCGCATCCGTGCGTAGTGAAACCCTAGTTCTTGACAAAATAGGACAGGGAAACCCTACCCCATCATAGGGGTGTTTTGGCTTTTACTTGCTTGATATGTGCTGTTAGGGTGTGTCTCTACAGGGATGTATGTATTAGTTGCAAGTCTGGGTTTCAGTCTGAGGACATCAGAGTTTGAGGGTATCAGTTTTAAGGCAGAAATTTTGGGGGGCAGAAATCATGGTTGAGTGCAGATTGTCCGGCTTAT
Source organism: Camellia japonica (assembly GCA_030407325.1). Lineage (NCBI taxonomy): Eukaryota > Viridiplantae > Streptophyta > Magnoliopsida > Ericales > Theaceae > Camellia > Camellia japonica. The sequence goes on from JAPPVO010000036.1 coordinate 44,464,500, forward strand.
GATTATCAACTATGTGTTGTCTTTATCTAAGCCGAGATGATGTCCATTTTTTGATTGTTGTTTCTTTTTTTTTTTTTTTGCTTTATTTTCCTTTTTGCAAGGTAGTATTTCATCATTGCTTCTGACGAGGCAGATATTCCCCAAGCACTCTGGACTAGAGGTAGAAGACTTTCTCGATCTGAGGATCTAATTGACGGACAACCAGTGTTTGCTTCATTACCCCCAGTTACAAGATGGAGGGCAGTCAGGCATAGAGCATCAGTACAACAGTCGCTAGTTCAGTGGTCATTGTCTACCTCACCTATGCGCAGTTGTAATCAGAAAGAGGGTATACACCTGTTCAGACAGATCAGCACTTTACAAGCAGTATGGAGGAAATGTTATGTCAACTCCAACAGACCATAGAGGCCATGTAGCGTGGCGCTGCCGCCAAGCGGAGGTTACCGCTCGACAGACAGAGGTTGTAGCTCAGCAGGAAAACTAATTGCTAGGCTTCAACAACAGCAGCAACCACAACAAGCCGGAGCATCTGCTTCGCATCCACCCCCACCCCCACCCCCACCTCCACCTAGGGTTCCAACACCCGAGGATACAGCTACCGTCCAGGAGAATACGGACGTTCCAACAGGGCCAGTCCCACTACCAGTCCTACCACAGATTTTGAAAGCACCGGCCAATCCAACAGACATGCCGTTTGAATTTGAGTCCGATCCTACTGCTTTAAAAGTAAGCAAGCTTGAAAAGCTGTTTAAACGAGCTCAGGGAGTTAACTCAATCCTGGACATAGAGGATGCTACACGGACTCGGCGGTGACATTGCCAGACAGATTCAAAATGCCCCACATAGAGCGTTTTGACGGCTCGGACGATCCTATGGTTCATCTGAGGCTGTTGTCGGATATTTTGTGCCTGATGGGCTTGACTAGACTCCAGAAACTATCTCCTTTTGGTCGGACCTTGTCGGGTATTGCGGCCATTTGGTATGCCAAGCTGGAGGATTCAGCGAAACAGAGCTGGGAGGAGATGGCCGAGGCCTTCATCGCCCAATATGCTTACAACACCCAAATCAAGGTCACAACATGTGATCTCGAGGCGACCTGGCAGGAGCCGAAGGAAGGCTTTTCTGACTTTGTCACTTGATGAGGGCCAAGGCCTCCATGATGACAACTCGGCCACTTGAAAAGATCAGATAAGAATGGTTGTGCGTAACCTACAACCCAAGCTGATGCAAAAAAATGATTGTCTTACCCCTCCCTACCTTTGCCGACTTGCATGAGATAAGGGTACAGATTGAAGATGCTATGAGGCAAGGTTTGATTGACTAGGAAACGGAGCAGCCCATGAGGACGTTTCCACGCGGTTCGAATGCAGCTACAAGTAGTAGTGCAGCCGCGAGAACTTCTGATGTCAGCATGGTCACCACCACGTCAAAAACAGCTACACCATTCACTGGTGCATCCGGAACTAGTTCGCAACCAGCAAAAAACCCACCTAGGGGCCAGAGGACTTTCACTCCGCTTTATATGCCTTTATCAGCGGCCTTGAAGGTCTTGATCAGAAAGGGGCATCTAAAGCCCCTGGAACCACGCCCACTACCAAATAACCTCCCTCCCTCACACAACCAGCCAAGTATTGTGCCTTCCATCAGTAGCATGGGCATGATACTGACCAGTGCTTTAGATTACATCATGAGATTCAGGATCTCATTGATAACAAGGTGATTGCGCCTCTTGAGAAGCCAAATGTCACCACTAACCCTCTCCCACCACATAACAACCCTCCCCTCCACCTAGGCAGGTAAACTTCATCCAAATAGAGGCCGGCCCATACGATCCCAGCATATACATCACTCCTTCCCACTTGCCTAAGCCGACATTGTTCATTCCAGAATGCACAGACTTGTGCATGCTGAGCACATCAGTAACCCTACCCAAGCTAGTGGTGGTGACTGTCGAAGACAAAGCTGGGGTGACCTTAGAGGAGAATGGGAACATTGGTTCAGGACTTGAGGGATCTGAGAGCTTTACTGAGGAAGCATACAACTCATGTGGTTATATTGTGTCAACGGATCAGGCTAAGCCAATGGTAGAGTTGCCAACTAGGGCAGAGATAAATGTGGTCCGGGAAGACGGGCCGAGTCAGTGGCCGGATGACCTAGCCGACCTTGAGGAGGATATCAGCAACCTACAGTTCTTTAATGAGCAGGACCTGGGGGATGTACAGGTTGTTTGGTTTGATGTGAACAGAGTAACAGATACTACAGGGTGGCTCAATGACGAGCCAGATATTGATGAGGAGCCTCAGCCGAAACAAGGGCAGTCAGAAACTGGAACATCTACAACAGCCGGAATGGTCGAGAACAAGGAAAATTGCCGTAGAGCACCAGTACAAAGAATTTTGCTCGGGACTTGGGCAGTTAGTACACAGCCGACACAGAACAGGAAGCCGCATTGAAGCGATTTGAACAAGAGAGGATCGAGAATGATGACAGGGCTAGAAAAGCCAAGGGTCCTGTAGGGATGGAATGTGCTGTGAGCACGGAAACAATTACAGCGAAACCGGACAGTTGTCTGTCGGTTGTTGAGGGGATGTGGTGGGAAAACGACGATTTGCCTCTGGTCCATACTAACGAAGACTGGGGACAGAATCTCCCGGACGACACCTGGTACACCGAGGAGGTGGACCACATGACCCGAAGTGGGCGTTATTTCAAACCCCTACACCTGGACCAGCGAGAGGCATCCGGGAAAGACAAGGAAGCTGAGAAGCAAAGGACAAACTATTAGAGGAGGAAGCTGTACTGAAGCAGCTAAAAAAGATTCAAGCAGACATCTCCATCTGGGGACTGCTTATGGCCTCCAGGGTGCATAGACAAGCTGTCCTATCAGCCATGGACAAAGCTAAGCTTTCTATTGACACAACGCCCGAACAGTTGGTCGGACTGGTGTTCCCGGGTGGAGCTTCACCGACCTTAACCTTCACAGACAAAGAACTACTGCCGGAGGGCTTTGAGCATAATAAATCGTTATACATCTCTGTGGAGTGTAGGGACAAGTGGATACTAGTTATCCTAGTTGATATGGGATCTGCAATCAATGTATGTCCGTCGTGAACGGCATATGCTATCGGGTTGAAGCCCGCAGATTTCGCGCCAACAGCCCAGGTGATACGGGCTTACGGCAACACCAGCCGAGAGGTGATGGGGACAGTGCGGATCAAAACTCAGGTTGGCTCGGGCCAACAGGACATTGAATTTCATGTTCTGGATGTTCTAGGCACCTTCAACTTACTCCTTGGACGACCGTGGTTGTACCAAGTAAGAGTTGTCTCTTCCACCCTACACCAGATGCTAAAATACCCCCATGGGAAGGGGGTGGCAATTTTTTTTGGGAACTCTTCAATACATCTGCCGCCAAAGGTTACTACGCCAATCTTGGAGATTGTACATGGTGAGGAGGATGTCTTCTTGTCTCGGCTCACCTTGGCTGAGGCTCGGTAGTACAAGATCTTCTAGCTGTTGATGAGGGATTGTATATCAATGCACAATCTGTTTACCTCATGAACAAGCTTCAACACATGCCCGGGATGGGATTAGGAAGGCGTGGCCGGAAGGGCGTCGCTGAATTGGCCGAAGTGCCACAAAACCCCCATACCTTTGTCTAGGTTATACACCTACTAAAGAGGATTAGGTAAGAAAAGGGAAGGAGATGGCTGGAAGAGCTAGAGCTAAACAAGCTGGGAAGCACTATGAGTTAGTGCATAGACCTATCCAAGGGACCTTGAACGGACGCTTTGTCTGGGAGGGGGAAGATTTCCTGTTTTGCGGCTTTCTAGAGCCATGGCTGAATTCAGAGAGGCGGCGCTTGCCGGGTTTTGAGATCTTCTTTGACTTACAGTTACCAGGGGATGAAGTTGCCGAAGAGTAGATTGACCCAACAGCTGTGGCTGAGCAGTGCAAAGAGGATGAGTCCAGTGGCACATATTTTGAGTTCGGAGCAGCACTGACTTGTCTTCTCTCAGATTCTCAGATCTTACTAGAGTGCTCGGGGGATGATTTCTCATTTTCCATGATTGGGGATAACTCGGCTGTGGGCCCTTCTTCGGCATTCTGGATGCATCCATCGCTCCCTCCCTCGTCTGGCAATATGAGGAAGGCTTTTTATCTAGCAGTTCTGGGTCAAGTAGTGAACCGGAATCTGATTCCACAGAGTCTGCGAAGTCGGAATCAGATTCCAGTTCTTCTGAGTCAGAGTCTTGTATTCTTGAGGGTGATAATTCGGATACCGTTGTGTTGTCCAGGTCGTCATTTTCATTTTCTTTTGAGTCGGTTGTAACCGAAGAATCAGACGATCTGGAAGTTAATGAGAATGGTACCGCTGTGGCTTTTGAGTACTTTTCTGTGCCTTTAGTTTATTGGATTAATCAGGATTTTCGAAATTTTGATGAAAAAGACGAGGAATAAATTCCTCCGGTTTTAAAACATTGATTGACCGAGAGCAGGAGAGGTTTGTAAAACCTTTGGTTGATGAAATCACCTCAATTAATGTTGGTATTGAGAAGGATCCGCGTCTGGTCCAGATCGAGTCCACGTTGTCTTCGGAGGAACGTGAACGCTTAGTCGCTTTATTGAAAGATTTCAAAGATGTTTTCGTGTGGTCCTACGAAGACATGCCTGGAATCGATCTTGAGATTGTACAGCACCAGATCCCTCTTGACCGTGAGGCCCGACCTATTAAGCAAAAGTTTCGAAGGATCTGCCCGGATTGGGCTCTGAAAATCAAAGAAGAGGTCAGCAAGCAGATTGATGTAGGGTTCCTGTTAGTATCTGAATATCCTACTTGGTTGGCCAACATAGTTCTGGGGCCGAAGAAGGATGGCAAAATTCGGGTATGTGTGGACTTCAGAGATTTGAACAAAGCCAGTCCGAATGATGACTTTCCTCTGTCGCATATCGACGAATTGGTGGATTTCACTGCAGGGCATGTGCTGCTCTTGTTTATGGATGGATTTTTTGGCTACAATATGATTTTGATGGCACCCGAAATAGGGAGAAGACTGCCTTCACTACCCCGTAGAGAACCTACTGCTATAGGGTGATGTCGTTCGGTTTGAAGAATGTTGGGGCTACTTATCAATGGGTTACGACCACGATCTTGCACGATATGATCCACAAAGAGGTTGAGGTGTATGTGGACGACATGATTATCAAGTCCAAGGAAAGAGAGGGCCGCTACACCGCCTTGAAGAAATTTTTTCAACGGATCAGAGAGTATCGGTTGCGACTGAATCCTCAGAAATGTACTTTTGGTGTCACAGCAGGGAAAATGCTGTGGTTCTTGATTACACAAAGGGGCATCGAAGTCGACCCTTCCAAAATCAAGGCCATCTTAGAAATGCCACCACCAAGGACTGAAAAGGAGGTGCGAGGCTTTATAGGTAAAGTGCAATTCATAAGACGGTTTATTGAAAAATTAACCTTGACTTGTGAACCACCGTTTGGTCTCCTGAAGAAAGGAAAGAAGTTCCAATGGGACGACCGATGCCAAGTTACTTTCGAGCAGATCAAGCAATATCTACAGAACTCACCTGTGTTGTCACCGCCGGAGCCGGGGAAACCGTTGATATTGTATCTGTCAGTGACCGACGCGACAATGGGCTGCATGCTTGCGCAGGAATTTGAGGATAAAGTGGAGAAGGCTATCTACTACCTGAGCAAGAAGATGCTGGAATACGAGACCCGTTACACTCCACTAGAAAAGGCTTGTTTGGCCTTGGTATGGGCTACCAGGAAGTTGAGGCACTACCTGTTAGGTCACTCTGTAATACTGGTTTCGAGATTAGATCCCATCAAATATCTCTTCGAGAAACCAGCACTTACGGGTAGGCTGGCTCGTTGGTTGCTTCTTCTCTCCGAATTCGATTTGAAGTACATGATGCGCAAGTCTATGAAAGGGAGAGCGGTAGCGGAGTTCCTAGCCGATCACCCAGTGGAGGGAGATGAAGCAGTAGAGTATATGTTCCCAGATGAGGCCATTCTGCAAGTTGAAGAAGAGGTTTGGACTATGTACTTTGACGGAGCGTCAAACCAGTATGGGTATGGGATAGGGGTGTTGCTGATAGCACCCGACAATTCCCACATATCCTTAGCTTTCAAACTCCAGTTCAAGGTATAAAACAATGAAGCAGAGTATGAGGCATGTATCGCTGGCTTGGAAGCCGCCCTGGAACTAGAGGCAAAACGGTTGGACATCATTGGGGACTCGAACCTGGTTGTGTCTCAAGCGAAAGGAGACTGGAAGGTTAAGGAAGAAAGGATGAAAATTTATCACCAAACCCTGGACGTTCTAATTCCCAAGTTTGAGAAGTTAACCTTCACTCATCTGTTGAGAGAGAGCAACAGGTTTGCAACACTTTATCAACTCTATCTTCCATGATAGACATCCCTTTGGGAGTCCGGATGCGTTCAATCATCATTGAACAGTGGTATGTGTTGGCCTACGAGCTGATTGCTGCATAGATGAAGTACAAGATCAGAACCCTGGTATCATGACATCTGGAACTTCCTAGAAAAAGAGGCTTATCCACCAAGGGCAAATGCCAAAGACAAGAGGGCAATACGAAGAATGGCTGCTTAGTTCATCATCTGCATGGGTAAATTGTACAAACGGGGCCATCTTGGGATGCATAAACTGTGTGTTGATGCTGAAGAATCTAAGCACCTAATGGAGGCCATCTGTGGAGGAGAGTGCGTAGCGCATATGAGCAGGGTAATGCTGGCTCAAAAGATTCTTAGACAGGGTTATTACTGGTCAACCATGAAGGAGGATTGTATTGGCTCTGTTCGGTGATGCCACAAATGCCAAATCCATGCAAATCGCATGAACATTCTGCCGTCGAAGCTGTACAACATGACTTCGCCATGGCCATTTTCAGTCTGGGGTATTGACGTGATTGGGGTAGTTACTCCAAAGGGATCGAACGGGCATAAGTATATCCTGGTGGCGATAGACTACTTTACAAAGTGGGTTGAGGCCCAATCTTAAGCAGTGCTGAAGGCATCGCACGTAGCTAAGTTCATCAGGAACAACATTATCTGTCGCTACGGAGTCCCGAATGAGATTATTTCGGATAATGGTTCCCACTTCAAGAAGGAGGTGATCGACTTGTTGGAGAAATACAGTGTGGCTTTTTATAAGTCATCCACATATCGGCCGCAAACCAACAGAGCTATTGAGGCTGCCAACAAGAACATCAAGCACATTTTACAGAAGATGGTGGAAACTTACAAGGACTGGCCAGATAAGCTGCCATTTGCTCTTTGGGGCTACCAGACATCAATTCGAACTTCAACTGGGGCAACTTCGTATTCCTTGGTTTATGGGATGGAGGTTGTTCTACCGATTGAAGTTGAGGTTCCGTCATTGCAGGTTATGGCTGAGTGCCAGATAGCTGAAGCAGATTGGCAGCAGAGCAGGTTTGAAGAACTCATGCTGTTCGACGAGAAAGGCTGAAAGCACTGTATCACGTCCAGGGTTATCAACGAAGAATTGCTAGGGCTTTCAACAAGAAAGTTAAGTCCAGGAATTTGAAAGAAGTGGATTTGGTGCTCAAAGACAACCGAGCTCCCATCCACAACCCTAGGGGCAAGTTCAGACCCAATTGGACTGGCCCTTACATCATCAAGTCTATTTGGTTAGGTGGAGCTGTCGTTCTTATAGACCTAGATGGCCTACAGTTCTCCCAACCTATCAACATGGACAAGTTGAAGAAATACTATCCCTGAGTGGCTCGCTAGGCCGAAAACCCAAAAGGGCGACCTAGGCAAAAGTTAGAGCACAAAAAATTTGAAATAAGAAAAACTGAGCTCACAAGGTTGAAAACCCAGAAAGGGCGGCCTTGGCAAAAGTTAGAGTGCGAGGAGAGTGTTAATACACGAGCGAACCTGAACCGAACTACGAAAGGCTTGATTCCCTTCTTTGGGATACGTAGGCAACTTCATTCTGAAGTCCAGCCACAAACACTTCCAAATCAACTGTGTCCATGTGATTGTTGTTGGCCATCTTTGTCCTTTCTGCATCCAAGAGTTCGGTTGTGAGCTATAGTGCAGTGCTATTCAGACAAGGGGCAACTTTCCAGTTGATTGGATCCGAGATTGTACGTCTCGAGGATAGATCCGGGCGTGTCCAGTTGCGATCCATATCGAAAATGGTTTTGAAAAGTTTTAATAAAAGTTGATTTTGTTCAAATTAATCTTTTTATAACTTAGACCATTTTTGGACCAAACGAAAATTTTTCAATATCCACAACCTTCAATTCTATTGATTTCAATACAGAGTTCTCCGGCTCTTGATACAAATTGAAGTTGCTTTTTATTACATTCATAAAGAAAACTTGAAAGTACAGATTAAAGCAATAAATTAGGGGCATGGTTAAGTCAAGTGTTCCTGCGCCCCCTCCTAGAGCTTGTAGAATCTTCGAATGCCAAAGTAGGCCCAGTTTGCGCCTCATCTCCAAGCCAAGCTATGCATTCGCCAGAAAGGGCACAACTAAAAGTGGGAGCGGGGGCCAGAAGTTCTCTCGTCCTCCATGCTGTGGTATTCCGAGCTAGCTGTGGGCCTCGGATTGGAAATGAAGTAGGGTATTCTATCCCCTCTTCCGGACAAGTCTGGTCGTGGCCAAACTGGCGCCTCAATCGGAATGGGAAGTAAAAGACACAGTGTGTCAAGCCAACCAATTGGATGCCAGGTTGTCGGGACATGCTATAGCTCATCTCAGGCAGATCAAACCAGGGGCAGCGCCAAGCAATATCAATTGTAGATCTGCTGCACATCCAGTGGCACCACCATCCCTCGTTTGGAAAGTCAACTAGCCGAGGGCAAAAGAAATAGCCGCGCGCTGAATATGCAGGATAAGCATCCACTACTTTCAACTTATCCACCAGCCATACCTGGAAAGGGATGAAAAATAAGAGAGACTAAAGAATGGAGAGGTGTACGAGGAGAGAAAAGTGAGAAAAGGGTTTTGAGAAAAAAACAGAGCCTGAGGGCCGAGTGATGTGAGAAACACATGTGAGATGGGTGGGAAACACCTGCAGCAGTAGTGGACTTCCTGCAAACTTGGTTGTCTCCCGATGGTGGAAGGCGTCTAAGCCCATCAAAGTCTCGGCAAGTGTCAACCCGATGCAGCTTTTACCCTCTTTCAAGCCTTGGGCAACATCGATCAAGCGCATGCTAGACCCTCCAAAGCCAGGGGCAAGCAAAAAATGGGCCAACATACACAAGCAAAGGGCATGTTGCCGAAAACTTTGCCATAAATGGTCACTGCGGTTGCTAGTGTCGGAAAACCGATGAATCAAGCTAGGGATGTCCAACTCCCCGTTGTGAACCAAAGCTCAAGCATCATGCAAAGTGAGCCCGCACATCCTTCTGAGAGCTTGGACATGGCCAAAACGAGACTGGGGCAAAATCTCCTTGTCGCGCCGAGATTCCATCAAAGCTTGGAATTCTTCGATTGTGGGACATATCTCTTGTCTGCCAAAGCTAAACACATGTGTAACCGGGTTCCAACACCTACCTACGGCATGGAGGAACAGAAAACACAACGGAGTACGGCTCAATGAGAATAGTGCATTTAGCCCGAAACCCCAGAAATTCAACTTTTCCGAGCCATCCAAAGTCGCAATTCAAGTGGAGAGTTTTTTGGCAAAGAATGGTTCCATTTGGGGCAAAAATGGAGCTGAAATGAAGAAACCACGAAGCTGGAACCCTTGTAGAAGATAAGGCAGTGAGTGGAGGCCATGTGTCAACATTTCAGAGGTTCTGCCATCGATGGCCGGCACTGGCTCATTGATCGCCGGCAGCCTCTCCCTAAGGCTCATTGACCTCCTTTGTGAAGATTCAGTTGTTTGCTACAGTGGAGTCTTGTTATTTGTACCTTGTGAGGTCTGGTTTTGGTCCTTTTAGACTTGAGTGTGTTTTGTTTAAGACGTAATAGTCTTCGTTTTGTTTATCAAGTTGTAATTGTCTCTGTTTGATTATCGAGTAGTAATCATCTTTGTTTTGTTTATCGAATTGTTACCATTTGCTTATCGAGTTATTTGGCCTGTCAGGGCCTTGTGTTGTTTATTGAGTTGTTTCGTTCTTTTCAGTTGTTAGTCGGTTCACTACCTGATTAAGACAATGCAATTTGACTATGTAGTTTTCAAAAACTCAGGGGGTGTTTGGGAAGTGAATTTTTATGTAGGTTTTTTTAGTTGTAGGATATTATTGGATAAAAAATTTTTGGTGTGTGGAAAGATAGTTGGGTTTTTTTGTGGTTGGATGTGATGTTTGTGAGAGAAAAAGTAAAATGATTATGGGGTTGGATGTGATATTTTGTTTGGATTTGTTTTTTTTGGTTTTGCAAAAAATTTGTCTTTTAGTGTAAAAACCCAACACACAAACTTCCCAAACAACATCATTTTCATGTTGTGCGATGTTATGCGATGCTCAGAATATAAATGCAACACTTTTCAATAAAAAAGCTGAATTTTCATTCCATCATGGTTTCTTTTTGCAAAAGAGTACAAGTTTTAAAGAAAATAAAACTGCCTAAGGCTGTACGATGTACTAACACTACTAGCAAAAAGAAAACAAAGCAAAAAGCATCTGAATCGGTGCAGGCTAGCTCAAGCTCGGGAAGCCCTCTTCGTCCTCTTCCTCGGCGGAGCGGACTCTAGAGCACTGTCGCCATCGGCACTACTGTCTGAAGCTGGATCAGAGCCTGAACTAGAACCCTCCTCAGCCTCTCCAACCTCGCTACTAGCAGAATCCGAGCCGGCGTCGTCGCCTCCCCCATCAGATGACTCTGACTATGAACTCGCTGCCTCAGCCTCCTCGCTCGTCTCGTCATCATCATCGCCCAGAATGGACTCTAAAGGGCCACTCTCGCTGCGGATGCCCCTGACGCTACCTCGGCTGCGTGTTTGAGCCTGTCTCACTCTCCTCTCTATTGTTGGGGAAGGAACTGAAGGTCCTGCTGCTGCTCTTGCTGGGGCGTCTGATGGGGCGGGCATCTCGAAGGGAATCTGAAAAGGGCAGTTTATGAAGATGTATTAGTTATGGTGTATATTACATGCAAAAGATAATGTGCCGTGAGCAGTAACTGATTGCAGTATATGTATGTCGTGCATAGTGTATGGGAACAATGTATCTATGTAGTGTTTTAGTGTAATGTATCAGATTAGTGTAGTGTAGAACAGTTGAAATGCTAACGTGTTAGCAGAGAGTTTTATGGCATGAAGTGCAAGTTGAAAGAAATTACCAGAATCCTGTAGAGGCTGAGCAGATCCAGGTTCGTCTGTACCATCTCCGTCAAGGAAGCCACTAGCTCAAGGGCCTGCCCTGTGTACTCTATGGGTGCCTGCAAGTGTATTGAAGGGATCAGTATTCTATACAACATAATTGAAATGAAGTAAGTATGCAAAATGTAAGGTTTGGTGTATACCGGAGTCGGGCCTCGAACTCTGACGAGCGCATGACCAGCTGGTGCAGGCTCAATGGGGATCTGGCAAGTCTCCCCAAAACGTCTCCGTTAAGCCACTGAGGTAGGCATCTCTGGCCATCCCGGTCCCTGTCTCTACCTCTCCCCAGAATCTCTCCTCCTACGAGACCTGGTTGCTCTGGCCCCTCTGCCTCTCTCTCTCACAGCAGGAGCTCTCGCTCTCTCACCTTCGCGAACGCCGATCAGAGGTGGCATCAGATGAGTCTAATAAAGGTCGCGTAGTCACCCTCTGCACGGAAGTAATCCGTCTCGAGCCCTACCATGAACTGGATCACCTTCTCAGCAGAAAGCCTGTGAGTCTCTCTCATCGATACTGGAGGTGCCATCGGTACGAATGGGGCAAGCAGTCCTAAAGTCTGGCGTGTGAAGCGCTCGTTCAAGAACAAAGCACGGAAGATCGGGCTCTCGAGGAGGATATGATAGCAAGCGACGACCCTGGCTGTGTTGTACTGGGCTCGGAGCCCTGATGGTATCGCCTTCCACGGCTGCCATCTGATCTGAGAATAAGAAAATGAACAAGTGATTAGTCGCCATCAGTTGATTAATGGGTGTATCAAGTTAATTAAAACAACTTTGTTTTGGGTTACCTCGTGTGCCGCCACCATGTCGAAGTACTGTCGGAAGAACATAAAGTTCTCTCGTCTTACGGCAGAGCTGGCTGTCGTATACCCGAGAGAACGGGACTGTCACCGGGGTCTCCTCTATAGGCTCTGGAGCAAGAGCCGGGAAGTATGCGTACACCCACAGCTGCAAGGAAAATATGGTCAATACAGTGTATGAGCAGATACAGAATGCAGAGCAGAAAATACAAATGTAAAGCAGGAAATGCTAAGCAGAAATGTGTAGTGAAAAAGGGGAACTGAGATGTGTACCTCCCAAGCCCGCCAGTAGCCGCCGATCAAGGTCCTGCACATGCGAGAGGTCGAGCTCATGTATCTATACAGAATGGTGAGGCCGCTCCTCCCCAGTCGTAGAACTGAACTCTCTGGAGTACTACCAATGCGCTCAGCAGATATAAGCCTACTATATTCCACCTGTTCGAGAACAAAGTGGTACCGAAAAGGAACATGAGAAAGCCCTTGGCATACTGCTCTGCCTCCTCAAATGTCTCAGGCTCCTCTTCTCTAAACCGCTCCTCGAACCAACTATATCTGACCATGCCAGCCCGAAGTATCGGGGGGCGTGCCCCAAGCAGTGCGGTCCATGCAGCCTCCCACTCTCCCATGTCAGGGTCGAGAGGGATCGGATCACCTCCCACGCCTAAGCCAGTGATCATGGCGAAGTCGTAAGGGGTCATCATCATCTCCCCCGTGGTGGAGAAATGGAAGGAGTTGGTGGTATCCCACCACCTCTCCACGAGAGCCCCTAAGAGAGGGCGGCTCGCTACGATCCGTGTCAAGTTGGAGCAAAACAGACCAAAGCCGGTCTTGTCGATGATGTCACGGACTCTGGCTGGAAGCTCGCCATACCAATCCTGAGCTGTCATAGTACCACAGCCTCTGAAGGAGCGGGATCCGTCCTGTAATAATGCTTGAGATGCAATCAAATCAAGTACAGTTGCAAGTACAGTTGAAGGTACAGATGAAAGTATAGTTGAATGTGAAGCTGTGATGTATGAGATACAGTTAGATTAATGCAGTTTGTATAGTCAGATCAGAACAGTGCAAGCAGTTAAAGGTAGTACTACAGAAAACCGAGGTTCGTACCTCCACGGCGATAGCTGATAAGTAGACGTAGGCTCTCTTAGTAAGAGGTCGTCTGGCATGTCCTCGGCAAAGTCAGTGAAGGCCTTGATGCCTCCCGCAGTAGGTACTATGTGAGTGTTGGGGTGATACCTTGCCGAATCAAAAGGGCGCATGCTCGGCAGTAATGGCTCAGGCTCGGCCTCCAACTCGGCCGCAAAGTCCGCTGCAAGCTCCATCGGAGGAAGCGCGGAGAAGGCCCCGTCATGTGGGACATCATCTGCCATCTGAAATGGTTGTAAAATGAGCAAAAGTGAGGAAAAAATGCGGAAAATGGTGAAACTTTGAACAAGTCAAACCCTAGGAGAGAGGAAAAGTCAAAGAAAGCCAAAACCCGGAAAAGTGTACTAACCTTGGGTGAAACTCGAGGGGAATGAGTCTTAAACGGTGGAAATGACCGAAGAAGCGTCGAAATCAAATTCTGATCGATTCAAAGTGAAGAGAAAAGAGGGTTTTCGCGAAGAAAATGTTTTTAGAGTGTTGGGAAACGCGTAGAACGCGCGGATGTAGAGAGAAGAGTACCTAGAGAGCAAGGGAAAGCAATTTCGTGCAAAGGGTTGTGAGGAAATGAAGTGTCTTTGCCTCTACTTAAACACCCATGGATCAAAAGACAAATTTGCCCCAATCTGCCATCGATGGCTGGCAGTGGCACATCGATGGCCGGCACTACTTCATTGGTGGCCGGCAGTGGCCGTTGATGGCCGGTAGGGGGCCGGCAGCCTCGTCTGATGGCCGGCATGCTTCCACAAGCTTTCCCTGCCTTTTTTCCCTTGATATGTGTCCTTGGATTCCAAGAAATACAAGGTGTGCTCAAAGTTTGACTCAAAATGCCTCCGCGGAAGCTTAGAATCGCGTTTCCAACGCACGGCGATCATCGCTCGTCAACACACACAAGGTGTATCCTTTTTTTTGACATGTTGCAAATCTCCGAGAGGTAAATCAGGCGTTGCCTTTGAGCCGTTCTTACATTGAACATGCTTTCACCATTGCATTGAACATGAGTGTGCATCGTGCATTACCATGTTTGCATGGAATATGCATCGTTGATTATCTTGCATTGATTATTGCATCGAACTTGCATTATCATGTTTGCATAGAATATGCATTTTGCATTGAATTTGCATTGTTAATTATTTTGCATAGAGTATGCCTTTGTTTCATTTCTTGCATGATGTGCATGAAACATACCTCAAACATCATGCTACGGTCATTCATTTTGCATGAGGCATGCATTGTATTGCATTGCACCTATCAAGTTTCTTTCTCATACATGCACGATATTGTATGTACAGTTCATTTAGAGGAATTCCGGGTAACACCATTCCTTTTCCCCATCTTGTTGGTTAGAGACATTTGGGTACGCCCGATGTCTACACTGACATCTCGTTGGTTAGAGACATTCGGGTACGCCTGATATCTACACTGACATTCTGTTGGCTAGAAACACCCGGGTACGCCCGGTGTTTATACTAACACCCTGTTGAAAGTGTCTGGGTCATGTGCCCGATGCTTCCTTTCCCTCTCTCGCGTGTGATACGCTGAGAGGTGCTTCCTTTCCCTCTCTCACGTGTGATACACTGAGAGGTGCTTCCTTTCCCTCTCTCGTGTGTGATATGCTAAGAGGTGCTTCCATTTCCCACTCTCGCGTGTGATACGCTGAGAGGTGCTTCCATTCCCTCTCTCGCATGTGATACGCTAAGAGGTGCTTCCGTTTTCCCTCTTGCATGTGATACGCTAAGAGGTGCTTCCTTTTTCCCTCTCGCGTGTGACACGCTAAGAGGTGTTTCGTTTGAGACTTCAGATATTCCTCGTAGTTGCTTTTAGCCTTTCTTGCGTGAGGTGCCATAAAGATTGCATAATTTTCTTACATCCTTTCTATTGAAATGTGTGAGGCTGCTGTAACTTGTCGGTTTGCTTAAAATGTTATATTTATTTTGCAGAAATGCTCCATTATAGCCCTCTTTGCATAATCATAAGTTATGCTCTTGCATCATGCATGTCATTTGCACTTTGCCCCAGCCTGCGGGCGCATCTATATTGTTACATTGAATGTTTGTCTAAGTCTTCGGCCTTGTCAAAAATGGGTCGTCTCTGGGCTTTGACATTCACTCCCGTCATTTCATGACTTTCGAGTTCTGTCAAAGAGGGGCAACTGTAGACACCCCATTTTTTACCGTCCTCAAGACTTGGATGTTCTTGCAGGGTACATCCAGCAACAAGTTTTATCGCTCGTTGAGTACTCGACTTTCGCGACGAAATGCTCCAGGTTTGATCCTTCCAGACCCTATTTCCGTTCTGTCTCATATTTGGACCATGTGTTGGTCTTTGCATAGTGGTGTTCTTGATGGCTTGCCAGCCATCATTAAGGGCTGTCGGCCATGGGCTTTGCCCTGCCGGCCATCAATGAGGCATTGTCGGCCACCACTGATGGCCGGTCGGCTACCAATGCTTTAATAGATATTTTGACAGCTGTTTGCACAGATTAGCCCATCTGCTTGCACGTGGATGGCTGGATTTGTTTGAAGGCTTCTTGTATCTCCTATATATAGAGCTAATCTATATGCATGTAAAGGGTTACAAGTTTTGAGCTGAGCTAGAATTCTCTTTCTCTCGCTCTCTCCAGAATACTCTCTCTATATATTTTGTGCTTGAAAGTGTGTTTTCTCTTCACCTTTGCACTATCACCTGTAGCCAAACACCTTCACCGTAGTGTTGAAGATCTTGGAGGCCTTATTTGAGCTCCTTTGAGTGGTTTTGGCTTGGTTTTGGCTCAGAAGTTTTCTGATTTGTTGCTGTGCTTCAAGGGTAAGAACCTACCTCTTTTAAGCTTTGTTCTAGTTCATAGCTTGGCCACTTTTGTATGCTACTTTAAAGCTGGTTTTAGCCTCTAAAAAAAATCTGTTTTTAAGGCTTAAAAATGTTGGTTTGAGCCTTGTGTGGTTAGGGGGTGGTTCCCCTCCTTTGCTCTTTTGCTTGTAAAGCCCTTTGAGCCATCTTTGGTAGCTTTTGAAATAACCTTTTGCTTGGCCTTCTAACCACTAAAACTCAAAGGTTTTTCAGTGCTAGAAAGTTAGTTTTGAGGACCAAAATAGGAGGGGGTGGTCCCCTCTCCTTGTATCTTGTTTGCATGTGTTGATGGCTTAATAGTTGAGCATGTTTCTCTATCATCACATGAATTAATCTCAACATGTTTTTGTGACTTTTTTGACCTACTTGAGCTCTGTTTTTGGTTAGTTAAGTCACCTCTTGTTTGCTTCTTACACTTGTAGTGTAATCATGCTTACTAGTTTAACTTGCTTAATTTGTTAGCCTATCATCTTAGCTGGTGTTAGCTCCATCTCAGCATGTTTTTGCTCATATTTTAGCATGATTAAACTCTGTTTTGAATGGTCTTGATCATATGAGGCTTGCTTTGCATAGTCATAGCATCATTTCACACATGATTTGAATGCATGTAGCCTTGTCACACTCTTACATATTCCACTCTTTCATCACTTTTGAAAGGTGTGCTTTGTGCTTTGTTTATGAGCCCATACATGAGCATGATTTTCTTGCTTTTCATGCTACAATCTCAGCACATTTTGGCTACTTCTTTGGCATGTTTGAGGTCTGTCCATAGCTGGTTTGGTTGTTTGAATTTGATATTGCATGGTTCTAGTGTAAAGCTCTTCACTGGTTTTAATGCTTAAGTCTCTTAACATGTTGTACATGAGTTGTTTGCATGTTAGAGTCTTGTGTTTCATACCATTTCAGCACTGAAATTCTGCCACCTCCCTCATTTTTTCACTTTTGATTTGTTTTGAGGGATGATTAGTCTTAAAGTTGTGTTTAAGCTTGGGATTGAGGCTTGTGCTTAAATGGCTTTAACCCTTTTTTTAGGGTTCCTCCTAGTCAAAGGCATGGTTTCTCTCATGTCTTAAGTCATCTTTTGGATTGACCTCTTTCTCATTAGAGGACTTTCACATTGGACCAAATCAATTAAAGAATGGTTTGGTAACTTAAAATGTGTAAACAAGAATTGTGCCAAGTAAAACATGTTATGTATGCATTGCATTGTGTTCAATCGGACGTTATATTGAATACAAGGAAGATTGGTTCATTTCATACTTGAAGTGATGAAATGAGCCAATCTCCTTTGTCTCCATTGCCTTTGATCTCTTATGATGAGGTAATGGACTTGTGTCTTTGTTTTGTGCATTCATTGAATTTGTGCAAGTTGGATCCTTGGTCATCATGCATTGAAAATGCTTGATTGGTGGCTTTAGACCCAATGGTGCCACTCCTTGATGTTTTGAGATAATAAGGAGTGGCATAGTACAAACATGTCCCTAGAAGAACCTCCATTTTTCTCTATTTTGTGCTCTATTGCAGTTTGGTGTCACAGCACAGTAGTGGCCAGTAGTTCTTCATTGTTTGCCAGCACCCTTTCATTGTTGGCCGGCAGAGGCACACTTTTGGCCGCAGCCACCATTCATGGCCGGCAGGCCACTGGTGCACTCCCCAGCATGGTTTTGGTAAGTTTCAGCAGAAAGTTCTTGAAGACACCCTGCAAACAGAACCTCTAAAGAGCAAATCGGAGAGCTTTTTGGGACGGAAGCCGAGGCATGCATGTTCAACTTCTTCAAACAGAGCTGAGCCAGCCTAGCTTACATGTTTTGCATGTTTAGCTGGTTTTGTAATTTAGCTAATTTGTTAATTAGTTAAAGTGTTGTAATAATTAGTAGTAGTTTGCTAGTTATTAAATTTGGTTACGTAATAATTAGTCTAATTAGTTTAATTAGATTAGCTGATTAGCTTAGCTTAGACTAGCTTAGCTTATTTATTCGGACCCTCCTTCGAGAGGGCGTATTGTTGTAATAAGGGTGCGTGTGTGTGTGCATGTCTTCCAACCCCCACTTTTTTCTCCCTTTTGCTTAACCGCTTTCAATGGTTAGATTAGGGCACGTTTTGATTAGCATACCTTATGCATTGCATGTTTGCATCATTCATTTGTCTTGCATGCACCGGGTTCGGTGCATCATTCAAACTGCATTGTATTTCAATACACTTACTTCAATACATGTTTCAAAGCATGTTATCAAGTGTTGCATTCATATGTCATCTTAGATAGCTGAGCCTATTTAGTTGCATTATTGCATGCCTTGCATTAGGCATCTTAAACATAGTTAGGATCATGCATTGTTTCTAACTAGTTTTCTATTTTGGCTCGGAGTACACTGTAAGTGTTTACGCTTTAGCATACTTGCATGAGTGTAAGTGTTGCCATGATCGTATGCTTGCCATGAGGCTATTTGCTTAAGTGATTAACTGCATGAATGCCTGTAGGTGAAGGCTTGATTGCCTGAATTAGAACAATTCGATAAATGCGAGTTTTAAGCCCACTTGAGGGTGGCAAATCCGCGCTTTAGCCTACTTGCGAGTAGCACTTTCAAATCATTTTCAAAAACAAACATGAGTTGTTTTGTTCCAATTCTCGTGATTGAGTCTATATTTGTATGCTGTGCACATCACATAGTAAGTTAGCTAATAATCAGAATAAGAACACGTGTTTATAAAACAACATATCATGCTTAGTAGAGGCCGATCCTTTGATCGGGTGAGCAGGGGTGCTCATTTCAGGACCTTCCCCTCTCGTACCCAAGTTCCCGAGCCGAGGCAACTTTGGTGATGACGGACACATGGCCTTTGGCACGAGTCAAGGTTTCCTAAATTTCCCACAAATAAAATATTTAGGTGGCAACTCTGTAATCTGGCAAAGCAGTCCATGTTTGGCGCTTTTTATTCAAAATCGATTTTCCAAAATCGATTTCCCAAAACGATTTGCTGAATTTGGACTCTTTGGTGTTTATCAATCTCACATTGCACTTTGTGAGATTAGATTCAGAACCATGACAGGAGTCCGAACTGTAGTAAGACCAATTCGCGCCTCTCCGAAAGGGGGGCGCGCGAAGAAAGTCGGGTCTATACTATCATGCATGATCAAGGGCAATGGAGACCAAGGAAAGTAGCACATTTCATCACTTTTGAGTACAAAATGTCCCATTTTCCTTATGTTCAAACTAACGTCCAATTTGAACACGTGCAATGCAACACAAAGAATGCTTATCTTGCCTCTTTTACTTGCCAATTTTGTTTACTCATTTTAATTACCAAATCATTCATTAATCCGTTAAGTCCATTGGTGAGTGTCCTCTAATGAAAGGAGGGCTCCAACCACGAGTTGCTTTGGCATGAAAAAGGATTTACACTGTTGGTAATGAACCCCCTAAGGGATTAAACCATTAGGTGTAACACCTCTATTTCACACTTAGGCAAACAAGTGGCTTGAAACCACTTTCAAAGAAAAACCAAAAGGTGAAGAAATGAGGGAGATTGAAAAAGTTATAAGTACTGAAGTGAAGTAGAAAAAGCACTAAAACATGCAATCAACTCACACCAATGATGGTTAAAGCCTTAAAACACTAAGCTAGTGAAAGGGGGTTACACTATAACTATGCAAAACAAGACTCAAACGAAGTAACCAGCCCAAAACAGAGCTAAAACATGTTATTTCAGAGGCTAAAACATGCTACACTTAGCTAAGTTAAGCTAGAAAAACATGCTAACATGTGAAGCTAACTAGGCATGCAAACATGACACAAGAAGGGAAGCCTGACCCCTCCAATTTTGGACTTCAAAATAAGTTTTTTTTGCCACTGAAAAACCTCTGAAATTCAGTGGTTAAAAGGCCTAAAAAAGTTGATTTAAAAGTGATGAATAAAGGCACAAAAGTTTTACAAACTAATAAGTAAGAAGGGTGAACCACTCCCTAACTAAAAAATGGGCTCAAACCAGCACTTTTAGGCCACAAAAATAGAACTTTTTACAGCTCAAAACCAGTCCCAAAATAGTAAGAAAAGATGGTAAAACAAGCTTGCAAAACAAAGTAAACAAAGCAAGTAAACTACCTCTTGAAGCAAAGGACAATTCCAGGCACAAAACCAAGCTAAAACCACCTTCAAGAGCTCCAAGAAGACCCCAAGTAACCTCAGCTCAAAGGTAAGAGGATTTGATTTAGGATGTGTATGCAAAAGTGTGGAGAAAACAAGCAATTAGGCACAAAATTTTAAGAGATAGAGAGAAATCTAGAGAGAGAGAGATTTTTTTGCTCTAAATTTTTTAACCCTCAAAAATGGGAGAGGAACCCCCCATTTAAATAAAAACATGCCTTTAGCTTAGAAACATCCCACCATACACGTGTAAAGAGATGCAGCTCAATGTGCTAACAGCTGACACAGCTGTCAACAAATATTTGGAAAAAGAGACTGGTGGCCGACAACCAAGGGCCATGGCTGATAGCCTCTGGTGTTGGCCGACAGGTCACCACAAGTTCTAGGCACCAAATTTTGATCCAAAACAAGGCATAGAAAGGACTAAGTCTAAAGGCTCAAAGACAGGGCGTTCCGCCGAAGACTTCGGGCACTCAAAACGAACACATGCGACCATAATCGTCAAATGCACAAGTAATAACGTCCAAGTCTTGAAGACGGTCAAAAATGGAGTGCCTACACTCCATAATATGAAACACAACATTTATAGGAAACGCATATTGAGGAAACATTATTTTATCTCCTAAATTTTTATGCATTTTTTTAATTTGATTCTTAGATTTCGATTAATATTAATTTTATATTTAAACTTTTAAAATTTTGATCAATTTAGCATTTTTCATTAGGGATGGCAATTTGAACCCGACCCGACGGGGACCCAGGCCCCAACCTCGATTAGAATGGTTTTTTCCCGAAAAATACCCCCGACGGGTCAGGATGGAATTCGAAAATGAATGCCTAACAATTTTCGGATAGGAGAGGGTGATACGTTCCCCGTCCTCGTCCCCGTTTCCCTCGAACTGAAATTATTATTATACCCTTTTATCCATTCATATATACACCCCTCTATTATACTTCTCTGTTACTCACTCACTCTCTCTCTCTCTCTCTCTCTCTCTCTCTCTCTCTCTCTTCTCTCTGCTCTCTCTTTTCTCTCCGCAGCGACGCAGTCACCATTGCCTCATCTTCCATGCCACCGCTACTATTGTGATGCCAGAGTCGCCGAACCTCTATACTCCAACGTCAGTTCCCTTTACCACAACAGATCTGAGCAGACGTGAACATAAGTTACAAACGTTGCTGACGTTGATTCACTTTCTCTCACACCTCACGTCGTCCTTCTCCATCACGTCGTCCTTCTCCGTCGTCCATCGCTGTCGACATACTGCATAATCTCTTTACTCAGATCTCTCTCTCTCTCTCTCTCTCTCTTTGTGACATACACTCAGATACACAGATCTTAGATCTGTTTGATGACACACAGAGATCTTAGATCTGTGTTGATGATATGCAATCAGAGCTCATGTATGTGTGCATGTATACATGTATGTGTGTGTGTCTCTATTGTCTCCATTTTTTTTTTTTTTTGGGTAGTTGATTTGTTGTGTATGTGCATGTTTATGTGTAATTGTAGTTATTTTGGTTGTTGATGTTGATTTTGATAATGTTGTTGTTGATGATGTTGATGTTGATGTTGATGAAAATGAAACAGATCGGGGATGATGTTGTTGTTGATGATTTTATTGTTTTTGTATGGGGATTTTTCAGAGTCGAGGAAACCGATCCCCGTTAGGGGGTGGGGTTGGGGACCGGAAATTTTATACCTTCGGGGATCGAGGATGGGGGGAGTGTAATCCCCGGCCCCACCCCGACCCGTTGCCATTCCTATTTGTCATCACATTTCGTCTGTAATTGGATGGATTGTGCTGACGTGGCACTAAAGTTCACTTGAAATTTTATTTTATTTCCCAATCTATACCTTAAAAATCAATTTACCCCCAATATAAAAAAATTAAATTTAAATATCTAATAAATAATTTTTTTATCTCAATAATGAAAAAATTAAATTTTAAATACTTTGCAAAAGCTAATAAAAAAATATAAAAATTCTCATTTATAATTATCTTGAGGCTATTAAGCATGGTTAGTTTGACAAACATATCGTACCCGCATCGGGTACGATCTGAATTTTGAATTTTTTTCCCCACTCAATTTTAGAACTGCTATTAGTCGATTGGGTAATAAACTAGTTACAATGTGTTTCTTCATGATCGATTCGAGATAATTGAGACATATGAAGCACAGATACGAGTATGAGTATTAGTATTGGTACGATACGGGTACGTCAACACTGTAAAATTCAAAAAAAAGTAAGATATGGGTACAACTTAATACGTTTATAAAAAAATATTTATTTTTAATTTGAAATAATACAAAAAGTGATTAAATAGTTTAATTTCTTAAATCCAACATACAATTGACATTTAATGTCAAAAGTATAGGTATAAGATAAACTAAAATTAAATGTTATTATATTAAATAACTTACAAACTATAACTTAATTTTAAAATCATGCTAAGCACAAAATGAAAAATGAAAAAAAAGTCTAGTAAAAGGAATTTTGTCTTTATAGTAGAAGAAAATATTATTTCGACTGGGGTACAATACAGCTTGGGTATTTATTAGATATGTCTGTATATGCCAAAAATTAAGAAGGAAAAGTTTGAGTACGTATTTTGTGTATCCAATACGTATGCAAAAATACGATACGTCAGTAAATACTTGTGGTGAAGTAGTTTGGAAATACTCTAGAATCCAGTTAGATGTCCTTGATCCTTTGATTGCTACCTGAAAAAGGGATGAACACTTTGGTCGGGGGTGTCGGAATTAGCACTCTGACAGACAAGTCAATATTCTCTTCATTTACTTCTATCTCAAGTTATCTTGTATATTCATACATCCCTCTCTTTGGCTGATGCTTCTCCTTTTTATATTGCTCTCCAGGGGCCCACCCTTTCATTATCATATCTGGGACCCCCAGATACGTTAGAAACTGTAGACACCCCATTTTTGACCATTCTCAAGACTTGGACGTCATCGTTTGAATACTCGATAATCATCCATGCTCGTGTTCGTTTTGAGTTCTTGAAGGTCCCGGCTGTGTGCCTTGCCTTGGAGCCTCTCAACTTGTCTATTTTGTGCTTGGTTGTGGACCAAGGCTTGTGGCTTTGTTTCTAAGGGAAGGGGGTGGCTTGCTGGCCATCCCTACAACCCATCGGCCAGGCCCCGTGCCCATCGGCCGTGCCCTCTTTCCATCGGCCATCAGTGGTGGTCGGTCAACCTCACTGATGGCCAGTCGGCCCATTTAATGGCCGGTTGGCCATTTGTTTTTGGCCGAGGCCTTTTTGTTTACTTTTGTAGATATTTTGGTGCCAGCTGTTGGGCACAGAAAGCATCCTCCATACACGTGTATGGAGGGATTGTAACAAGCTTCTAGCTTCTCCAAGAAGCTTGAAGCTTGTGATTCTATATAAGGGGGGCTTCTCTCCCCTTCTAGAGGTTCTGAATTTTGGAAGGCAAAAACATATCCCTCTTTCTCTCTATATTTCTCCCTCTCTTTCTATATTGTACTAGTTTGTGCCTTAACGTGAGTTTTCTTCACACTTTTGCACTAAAGCAGCTAGTGAAACACCTTCACTCTTGAGCTGAGGTTCTTGGAGGTTGCATTTGAGTGTTTTTTGGCTTAGTTTTGCCTCAGAAGTGGCTAGTTTTGAAGTTGTTCTTCAAGGGTGAGTAGTTACCCTCTTTAAACTTTGTTTTGCTTAAGTGTTTAGCCATCTTTGCATGCTTCTTTTGGCTTAGCTTTCAAGTACAAAAACCTTTATTTTTAAGTTCTTAAAATGGTTGTTTGAGGCCTCTTTGGTGTTGAGGGTGTTCTACCCTCTTGTGTGCCTTATTGGCTCGAGCTTGGTGCCATCTTTTAAGGCCTTTGAGTCAACGTTTATTTGGCCTTTTAACCACTGAAATCCAGTGGATTTTCAGTGGTAGAAATGTGGTTTTGAGGTCCAAAATGAGAGGGGGTGGTCCCCTCTCCTCTTGTCTTGTTTGCTTGCCTTGTTGGCCTAATTATTGAGCATGTGTTTCTAGCGTATGTTGGCTTGTTCTCAGACTATTCTTGGCCTTATTTCAGCATGGTATAACTCTGTTTTGGCTTGGTTGAGTCACCTCATGCATGCTTTTTACACTTTTAGTGTAATCTTGCCATTTAGCCTTGTGTGCTCAATACTTTGATCCATCATGTTAGCCTATTTTGGTTCTATCTCAGCATGTTTTTGGTGTTATTTTGGCATGTTGTAACTCTAATTTTGGTTGGTAGAGCCACCTCTTGCATGCTTCTTACACTTGTAGTGTAAACCTTGCTCACTAGCCTAGTATACTTGGTGTTTTGGCCCATTATTCTAGCATGTTTTGGCTCCACTCCAGCAAGTTTTTACTCATGTTTTAACATGCTATAGCTCTGTTTTGAGGCTTCTTGGTCGTATGATGCTTGTTATGCATGCTTGTAGTGCAATAGCCTTGAATAGCTTTGAGTTTTGAGGTATCTTGCATGCTTGGCTTGAGGTATTTGCATGTTTTGGCATCATTTGGCATGTTATTTCAGAGCATATAGTGTTGCCACACTTCTATGTTTTTCACTTTTTAGGTGCTCTTGAGAGTTGCACATTTATGCCTTGTTTGTGAGCCAATGCATGAGCATCATTCTCTTGCCATTCATGCTATCATTTCAGATCATTTTGGCCACTGTTTTGGCATGCATGAGGCCTGTTTGGTGTTGGTTTAGTCCATTGAGCATTGTGTTGCATGGTTCTAGTGTTGTATCCTTCACTAGTGTTTAATGCTTAAGTGTTCTAGTATGTTGTGCATGAGTGTTTACATGTTAGAGTCTTCTGCATACCATCTTAACATGTCAAGATTAGCATGTTGTTTAGATAAACATGTTGTTTGCATGTGTGTTACATTATATTGTGTTTGGATCGGATGTTAATCCAAACACGAGAAACGAGGAGCGTTTCATACTTGAAGTGATGAAACGCGCCACATTTCTTTGTTGTCGTTCCCCTTGATTGTGTATGATAGAGTGGAGGCCTCTCGAGTCCTATGTGTTATTTATGCATTCATCAACATTGTGCAAGCTTGACTCTTTGGCCATCATGCATCGAAACGCGTGATTGGTGGCTTGAGAGCCGAGCACTACACTCCTTTGAGCTTAAGACATGATAAGGAGTGTGGTTGCACACATATTTCCTTGCAAATACACTGCTATGCCTCTGTTTGTGCTCTGTTGCAGCAAAAGGAGAAATTGCAGGAAGCAGTGGCCGACCGGCCATCAAAGCTGCCGATTGACCACCAAGGCTGCCGATCGGCTATCAGAAGTGGCCGATGGCCATCAACTCTGGCCGATCATTCTTTAGCATGTTCCTGAGATGGGTCAAAAGCAATCTAGAAGTCGGCACAATTTTCAGAAGTCCAAAAGAGTGCAAATAGAGGCATCATGAGGCACGGTAGTGGATTTCCGGGAGGAAGCCGACCGAGCATGAATGTCCGTCATCCTTAAGGCCATTTAATCACTTTTGCTAACTTAGAATAAGTTAGCTATTTCATTCATGCAAGTGCTGTAATTAATTAGCTAGAATAGTTAGTTAATTAGTTGGTTTGTAATAGTTAGCTTAATTAGCGTAACTAGTTAGCTTTCTTCCATTCGGACCCTCCGTCGAGCGGGCAAATGCTGTAATAAGTGTACGTGAGTGTGTGAATGTCTTCCAACCCCACGTCTTTCTGCCTTTTATTATTACCAGCTTTTGATGGTTAGTTTTAGGGCATATTTCAATTAGCATCCTTATGCTTGCATGTGTGCATCATTCATTTGTCTTGCATGCACCGGACTCGGCGCATCATTCAAACTGCATTGTATTTCAATACTTACTTGAATACGTGTCAAAACATGTTATCGAATGTTGCATTCATATGCCATCTTAGATAGCTGAGCCTATTTAGTTGCATTTTGCATGTGTTGCATTAGGCATTGTTGATATAGTTAGGATCATGCATATTTCTAACTAGTTTCCTATTTTGGCTCGGAGTACACTGTAAGTGTTTACGCTTTAGCATCCTTGCATGTGTGTAAGTGACTGCCATGATAGCATGCTTGCCGTAAGGCTAACTGCTTAAGTGTTTAACTGCATGAATGCCTGTAGATGAAGGCTTCATTGCTTGAATTGGAACAATTCATCAAAATGTGCGTTTTAAGCCCACTTGAGAGTGGCAAATCATGTTTTCTAAGCCCACTTGAGGGTGGAAAATCCGCGTCTTAGCCTATTTGAGGGTAGCATCTTTCAAACCATTTTCGAAAAACAAACATGAGATGTTTTGTTCAAATTCTTGCGATTGAGTCTATACTTGTGTGCTGTGCGCATCACATAATAAATTCTAGATTAATAACTGGAATAAGAACACAAGTGTTTTCAAAAACAACATATCATGTTTAGTAGAGGCCGATCTTTGATCGGGCGAGCGGGGGTGCTCATTTCATGACCTTCACCCCTCGTACCCAAGTTCTCGAGCCGAGACAACTTTGGTGATGACGGACACGTGGCCTTAGGCACGAGTCAGGGTTTCCTAAATTTCCGAAAATAAAATATTTAGATGGTGACTCTAAAATCTGGCAAAGCAGTCCATGTTTGGCACTTCTTGATTAAAATCGATTTTCCAAAACGATTTGCCGGATTTGGACTCTTTGGTGATTTATCAGTCTTACATTGCACTTTGTGAGATTAGATTCAGAACCGTGATAGGAGTCCGAACTGTAGTAGCTATGAACCCAATTCGTGCCCTCTCCGAAAGGGGGACGCGCGGAGCGAGTTTCGGGCGATCTACAGAAACTATTCGGCATATTCGGACCATGGGCTAGATTTTACTCGGCCTTGTTCTTGTTCAATAGGTTTGATCACGCCGAGTTGGCCTTACCATCATCCTCGCACTCTGTTTGAACCTCTCGAGCACGTAATTATTTGGCCCCCACAATTGCCCCCCCAAACAGCCGAATAAAATATTTACTCAGCGTGTTTGGTTTCTCGGCCAATCAAAGCAAGAACTCTCGAAAAACAGATACGGCGGTTTCACTCCTTTTCATACTGATTCGTTAGAACCGTCAGAGCAGACACGCTACTTGAATCATTACAGCTTCCTGCCCCTTCGTATTTGACATTCATTTAATACGTTTTGAAATTTGTACCTCCGTATACTTTTGAATCGAAAAGCCATTGACATTTTTTACACCTGTATACTCCTGAATTGGAAAGTTATTGTCATCCTTCGAGCATCCTTCATATCAACCTCCTTCCAGACCTCTGCAACCCCGCCTCTTACTGTTCATCTCCTTCCTCATCCTATAAGTCCCCTCTCTCTTCTCATTCTATTCCTCATTCCAATTTCCTTGCGTGTTCTTGCTTATGTTTTTTGTTTATGCTATTTTTGTTTCATCTCGAATGACGAGGCATTTGAAATCCCTTCTCTTTGAGGATCAAGTTGCAGCATTCCGTCGTCACTTTTCCATTCCAGATGACGTTCATTTATCTCTTGTTCCA
This sequence comes from Camellia japonica, assembly GCA_030407325.1. Taxonomy (NCBI): domain Eukaryota; kingdom Viridiplantae; phylum Streptophyta; class Magnoliopsida; order Ericales; family Theaceae; genus Camellia; species Camellia japonica. Next base: position 44,492,294 of record JAPPVO010000036.1, read on the forward strand.
GAAAACGTAGTTGACATGGAGAGGGCTGACACTAGCACCATTAACTTTCTTCTTTTGGCAATCGCAGAGGGTGGAGTTCGATTCCCCCTCCATCCTCTTCTCAGGACAGTCCTGCATTACTGGGGATTAATTCCCTCCCAGCCAAACGTGAACTTTTACCGTATCATTATGGGCATTGTGGAATTGAATTGCCGACTGGGTCTTAACCTAAGAATCCCAGATATTCGGCATTGCTACGTTATGGAAAAATCAACCGGTTTTTTAAGAGCCAAGAACGTTGACCATCATTTGGTAACCATGGTTGCCAGCTCTGGCAAAAGGGTTGATGATGTCATGGTCGCCGTCTGAGGTAATTGAAAATTCGGCGAGGAAGAAGACCGCTAAGACCCAATTCCCAAGCAAAAGGGCGAACCAGGTTGCTGGATAGAATTGTTAACATGTCTTAAAATAAACAGTTTATTCAGCTTAAATACTATTCTGATGATTTATCTCTTGCAGGCAACAATTTAAAACAAGCATTGCCGTCCGCAGACGAAGTCGTTTTGGATCGAGTGAAGACAGTCCTCAATTATAAAGGCCATGCAAACCTCCAAGGACAAGTGCGTGCAACCCACGTTTTGCTGAGATACGACCCAACTTACTTCACTTTTTCAGCTGCAAATAATACCCCTGTGCCGACACACAAATGGCAGCTTACTGTGCTCATCTTTCCTAGCTACAAAAGTCTAAGGGACATTGGCATTGAAGGTTCTAACACCGATGAGAAGGTCGGTGAAAATGCACAATCAGAGGGCCATGTAGGGTTCAAAGAGTTGAATAGAGAAATCAAATTGGCATTTGAGAACATCGGCGCAAATCAATTCGTTGACCTTCCTTCTACTTCTGGCCGAGTAGATTTAGTTACTCCTAAGGAGGATATCTTCAACGGCTTAGAAAATCTGCCTGGAGCTAAATCTGAAGCTTGAGCTCGGAGTCGCTTGCCTAGTTTGCCAGGTGACGAAATGCGGAGAAAATGGTGGCCAGGAAGCTGGCCGGCGGGTCAGGGGGGAGTCAAATAACGCCAACTCGTGAGGTGCGTCAAGAAGAAATGGCCAGCGAAACAACATTGGCCGAGTTAGTTCCAGAACAAAGTCAAGTTAAAGTCCTGGAAGTCGATCTCACAGGGCAGAAACGTCTTGCTAAGACTGTGATCGACTTGCAAGAGGCGCTGATCAAAAAACGGCCGAGGGTGGATACGCCGCCTGTCGAAGATGATTCGGCCGAGGCATTCGTCATCCAAACAAGGATGAAGAATGCGCCGGTGCTCACCAGTGGCTCGCGATCAAAGATCCCGCCGTGGCTCTGAGTGTAGCTTTGGCCCTCTCATTGCCTTCAGACCGAGTGACTTTCCATGTTGAACTGGACGTAATCTCAATCGCTTTGGCCTCTTAGTCAGCTATTTTGGTAAGTTAAAAACCTCAAATTTCCAAATAGCTTAAATACATATTCCTGTCCAAACTAATCTTCTTGCTTTTCCAAACGGTGGGAAAGCTCGCAGAGATCGGCCGTCGTCATTACGACGTTATGGAGAGATTTGGCATCCTTGAGCGTCAGTTGGAGGAAGAGAAGGGCAAGGTCATTGCAGTCCTCTCCGATCTGTCTACACCGATTGCAAAAGCCGAAAAAGAGTAGGCGAGAGTAGTGGCTGCCTAACAGAAAGCTGAGCATGTCGATTTGCTCTACAGGGTGATCGAACAAAGAGCAAACTTGATGGATAGCTCTCTGAAGTTGGCTCAAGAAAAAGTCTCAGTGCTGAAGGCCGACCTTGATTTTGAGAAAAATGTAAAGGGGCTCAATGAGGTGGAGGCGACCAAAGCCTTCGAAGCCGGCCTGCTGAAGGCTAGAGAGATTTACACTGATGAAGCCTTAAAGTTCGAAAATTGAGGCTTTAAGCATGGATGGCCGAAGGCTTTAGCGGCCACTAAGATGACTCTAGATCAGCCGATTCCTTATGAACAACTGGAAGTCAAACCGCTAGAATCAGATCTAGAGGATTTGGACCTGTCACGACCCAAACCCGCCCCTATAGGTTTAGCGTCGTAACCGGCTAGTAATCCTTACATTACCAAAGGCCTCTTAATAGAATAACATATAATTAGGGGCTACAGAAGCAAATATACCAACAATACATAGTCTATAGAGCTGTGCAGCCATACATGGAACAGAAATTTAAAACCTTATATAATATATATGCATATACGCAACATCATAATGTAGTAATCTTCGGCACATTTAATACAGTTGTAGCCCAAAAGGGAAATACCCCAATAAATACAAAAATAAAAAGACTTGAACGTATTAATTATTTAACACTAGGTCGTAACTTATGTTGTTTAGACTTGACTTGTGCACAAAAGGGAAACTCCTCGGAGGCATAACGGCTGGCTGACAAAACAGAGATACCCGATCCTCAACTTTGGGTCTGGTCACGCGCCTGGTCACCTACATACGTAATATAAATAGTGAGCGGAAGTCCAATGAATAATAATAGAGTAAAGATTTTAATGAATGACGCCCGGAACAGATTTCAAATCTCAAAGCAAATCAAAATCATAATTGGATTTATAGCAGAAACAGAGTCATAGTCTTATTCATATTCAAATCATGTGTGGTACATCCGTTAGCATAAACATGTCTCTTTGGTCAAGCATATCAAGTTCCAAAAAGGAACCTCCGGTATCGGGTAACATATCTCATACATGAGCCACGGTATTATCTCCCCCGGGCGAGGGCCTCATGACCATAAACCACAGTATTATGTCCCCTGGGCGAGGGCCTCTGCTAAGGATATCACAATTATTTTTCAAAGAAAATCGGACATTTATTCATTCACACAAAACATAGCATTTTCAGAAAAACTGATCATTTCATATTATTAGAAAATAATTAAAGTCAACATAACTTTACAGAGTTATTACTCACAGATAGTCTTGGTAGTAAACAGATGAATCAACCGCTCACAGCATGTGACCTATACCAAACATATCAGATATGTATAATGAAACACACACTTGATTGATACTTAACTTCTTTCGTTTCATTCTTAGTATGTTTCTATGTCTTTACCTCTTATTGAGTCTTAATCATGGCCGAGGAGTGCCTAGGATGCAATAAGGATACTAAAATATACTTGAAAACACTTAACAAAAATTGCTAAAAATATGGGTCTTGCTCGAGCGTAGCCTTCTTCGCTCGAGCGGACATGCAAAAATGTAGTGGTTGCTTGAGCGCACATTCCTTCACTCGAGTGGCCTGCAAAAGTTCTGGTTGCTTAATTTTTTCGCTCGATGCTTGCTCGACGCTCACTCGAGCGTGAGACTGAAGTCCTCGCTCGAACGCAACTCTTGTCGCTCAAGCGGTCAGCAAGACACTCTGACTTCTGGAAGCATGCATTTCACGCTCGAGCCAACCTTTGGTCGCTCGAGCAGAGGTGCAAGACACAGAGTGGTCGCTCGCTCGAGCGTAGACTCCTTCGCTCGAGTGTAGGAGCAGAATTCTATAATTTCCATATTCGCTCCCAAGCTTAAAATTCAATTTCTAAACCTTCAAAACTCATTCTTTTGAGCCAAAACTTAGTAAAACATTAAGAAACTCATAGTACATGATGAATTACAAACTATTTTGCAAAAGTAAGCCCCAAAGCTAAGCCAATTATACTAAACAAAGCTTGAAACTTAAATAACATAACTTGTATGTAATGTCATGAATTTCAATTCCCCAAAACATGATCAAGTGAGTCATTAAGCTCAAAAACAAGTTGAATTCTTTTAACAAAACCAAGATATGAACATGCATGTGGTAATTCTTGTAAAAACAACTTCAAGACCTCATGATATCAATGCACATGCATGCATGAGTTATGTTCAATTCTATCATCTAATCTCAATTCTCTTTGAATAATGCATAACAACTTCAGTTTTTGTTGATTTCACATGTAATTGAGCCTAAGGTTAGAAAATATGAGTTGAAGTCTTACCTAAGGCTCAAATTATTCAAGTTGGAGTTTAATTCCTTTGAATTCACTTCAATCTCCTCCAAATTCTGACAGTCTCTCTTCAATTGAGCTCAATTTCCTTCTCTCCCACTCTCACATGTTTTTGATGGTCAAGCAAGAGTAAGTAGAAGTGTAAAAGTGTGTAAGAGGTAATGAAGTGGCCTTATATAGGGTTGATTAATAAATTCATTAATTTGGGCTTAATTGAGCATTAATTATTCTAATTATTTCGTTCTAAACTGAATTTTAATTAAACCTACTATAACTGAATTTTAATTAAACCTACTATAAAATTCTAAAAATTCTAATTAACACATAAATCAAGCCAATTTCTGAATCGGATGCAAATAAGGCCTTCAATTCGTAAACCGAAACGGAAACATGAATAGATTTTTCTACGTTAAACAGATATAAACACAAATAAGACAATGTATGGTGCAAAATTTCACTTTAATTTCTTATTAGGCATAATTAAGCATGAATTAACGTTAATCATGGGTCGGGGTTGTTACAAGACCCATGATCGGCAGTTTTGTAATAGATAGCCGTTATTTGTTAGCTTTTATTAGTTTTTTGTTAGCAGTTTATTTCAGATGTATGACATTTTCATGTATAAAGTGGATGTAAACAGTTTATTAATAAAAATGTCCATTTTGTTATTGAATGTTATCATTAAATGTTAAAAAACAAAAATGTCATTTCAATTGAGATCATGACCTGTACATCTCAATCCGGCAAAATGCCAAGTGTATAAAGTGGATGTACACAGTTTATTGAATCTTTTGATTAAATGTTGAAAAACGTCATTTCAATTGAGATACGCCGAATATAATAAATCTGTCCTTGTCCCAAATGATCACTGAACATAACCGCCGAATCTGTATAGTTCATGGGATTGGGTGGGGCATTGTAGTTATTCGGCGAAATGCTTTGAAAATTGGCCGAATAGGTTAATAATTCTATCCTTGCCCTAGCTGATCATTGAATATAACCGTTGAATATGTATAGGTCATGGGATTAGGTGGGGCATTGTAATTATTCGGCGAAATGCTTTGAAAATGGGTCAAATATATTAATAATTTTTCCCTTGCCTCAGCTGCTCATTGAACATAACCGCTGAATATGTATAGTTCATGGGATCGGGTGGGGCATTGTAGGTATTCGGCAAAATGCGTTGAAAATAGGCCGAATAAATTGATAATTATGCCCTTGTCCCAGCTGATCACTGAACATAACCGCCGAATATGTATAGTTCATGGGATCGGATGGGGCATTGTAGTTATTCAACGAAATGCTTTGAAGCGGTTACTTCGGGAACGCTGCATCCGTAATTAATAAGCTGGGGAGGAGGGGGCTAGGCGTGCGTGGGTCCTATGTAGTCGTTAAATATATTTTGCTCAAATTCAACAGAGTGCGAGAGGGAAAAGAGCATTGTGTCGAACTGATGAAATTTGTATGTCAAGAAGAGTATTCTTTAACAGCAGAGAGAAGGGTAGGATGCTAGCTGAACTGGATTTAGAAATGAATCGATGGGCTAGTGACGAACCTGCACGAACGAGTAACAGGACGTCGGAGGAGCGTGAGAGGCGTCACTCCCCCCGTTGTCGAAGTAGGTCTCCAAGAGGGGGCGGGGTAGAGAAGTCATAAAGAAAGGAGAGGCAGCAATGAGGGAGCTCCTCCCGTTCGCGAAATGAAACCAACAGGCCACCACACCCGTTGAGTTTTCAATTTTTGTTGGAAATAAACCGATGACCGAAGTAGATTCGATTATCCACAATCCAAATGTGGGAGTCGAGTTTAATAGACAAATTTTTCTGGCTGAAGTCCAATAATCAATTGTCGGTTGGCCGGATTACCAAAATTTTTTAGAGGGCGTCTATGGAGTAGTAAAAGGACTATACACCTCTTACAAAATCGGCATGCGCCTTTGTGCCGCGTGAAAAGAGATAGAACAGAAAAACGGCCGCATTCGGGGTTTGGAACATCGCACAACAAAGGCCGAGACCGAGCTGAGAAAAGCTAAGGCTTTCGAGACGCAGTTGGCGGGTCAAATGAACCCGATTGTGACAGAAAGAGTAAACCAACACCTTCTTGACCATGCCATTGTCGATTGTGATACAGCGAGCATGTTCGCAAGAGAAGCGATAAGAACGAGGGCCTACGAACAACGCTTTTTTGACGGCCAAAAAATTGGTATTGAAAAGACTAGGGAAAAGTTAGCTGATGATGTTTGCTGATGTGAAAATCGTGGATTTAAGCATGGATGGATCGAGGGTCTACAAGTTGCGGGTGTCGATTCGGCGTCATCTCTTTTTCAAAATTACAAGTTTCCCTTCGAAGCTTATGACGCCGAAAAAATCGACGACGAAGAGGATGCCGAGCCAGAGCAGACTTAGATATAAAAAAACATATTATTGTACTTTTAAATTTGTTGAAAGCCATGTATTTGTACCTTTTTCGTAAAAATAAATAAATATTTGTTACACTGCTTCGTTTAATGTTTGTACCAACTTATGATAATTGCATATTTGTTGGTCCATGCCGCTGTATTGCAAAAAACAAACGGCGTTCCAAAGTTGGAGGTTTATTCGGCCGTTCGTGGTCATGCACGAAGGTCGCTCCGAATTCAGAGTTTGTTCAATCGTGATATCCACGAAGGGCGCTCTAACTTAGGAGGCTTATTCGGCCTAATCGTGAATAGGCATGAAGGGCGCTCCGAATTTGGAGTCTTATTCGACCCAAACATGACATCCACGAAGGGTGCTCTGAATTCAGAGTCTGTTGGCCAATCGTCATACACAAAGGGTGTTCTGAATTTAGAGTATTTGTGTTGGCCAATCGTGACACGAAGGGTGCTCGGAATTCGGAGTCTGTTGGCCAATCATGATACACGAAGGGTGCTCAGAATTCGGAGGCTTATTTGGCCCAAACGTGATATCCACGAAGGGCGCTTCGAATTCGGAGTCTTTGTGTTGGCCAATCGTGACATGAACGGAGCTTTGAATTCGGAGGCTTATTCGGCCCAATCGTCAACAGGCACGAAAGGCGCTCCGAATTCAGAGTCTTATTCAGCCCAAACGTGACGTCTACGAAGGGTGCTTCGAATTTGGAGTCTATTGGCCAATTGTGATACATGAAGGGTGCTCTCAATTCAGAGTCTTTGTGTTACCCAATCATGACACGAAGGGCGCTCCAAATTCGGAGTTTTATTCGGCCCAAACGTGATATCCATGAAGGGCGCTCCGAATTCGAAGTCTTTGTGTTGTCCAATCGTGATACACAAAGGGCGCTTTGAATTCAGAGTCTTTGTGTTGGCCAATCATGACATGATGGGCGCTTCAAATTTGGAGGCTTATTCGGCCCAAACGTGACATCCACGAAGGGCACTCCAAATTCGGAATCTGTGTTGGCCAATCGTGACACGAAGGGTGCTCAGAATTCGGAGGCTTATTCGGTCCAAACGTGATATCCACGAAGGGCGCACCGAATTCGGAGTCTTTGTGTTAGCCAATCATGATATACGAAGGGCGCTCTAAATTCAGAGGCTTATTCGGCCCAAACATGATATCCACGAAGGGCGCTCCAAATTCAGAGACTTTTTTTCTATTCAACCATTATTAACGAGACGGCGATAAAAATGGGCATTGCGTTGCGAAATTTGTAGATGTGTACATGTCAACATAATAGCAAAAATTAGAGACAAACTAACACACCGTACAAATTGGCTTAATGATAAAATTTACATAAATGTGTAGAATTCCAGGGGCGTAGCAAACTTCTGTCAGCCGTGTCTGAAAGCCGATACACCCCTATTCCAACAATTGAATCAATCTAATAAGGGTCATCCCAGTTAGGGCCTAATTTACTGTCTGCCGGATTCTTAGTAGCAAGAACCACTTTCTTGAGGACTAGTTCTCTAGGCGTATAACGATATAACTGCATGGGCTGGTTATATGACTTGGCGAGCTGTTGCTGATACTGCGCCATGCACGCAAGAACACGATCTCGGCATTCTTTAATCAAAGTCAGATCTAAGGCCAACATCATGTCATTACGGCCCATGTCAAAAGCCTTAGATTTCAGTGTGGGTAGGCCGATTTCAAGAGGGATAATTGCTTGTGTCCTAAAGCACAAAGCAAACAGCGTTACCCTAGTAGATCACCTTGGAGTAGTACGATGAGCCCACAACACACTGGGCAATTCTTCAACCCACCTGCCTTTGGCTTTTTCCAACCATTTCTTGATGCCATCTAGGATCACTTTATTGGAAGCCTCCGCATGACCGTTGCTTTGTGGATATGCTGGCAAGGAAAAGTAAGGTCAGATACCATATGTGTTCCATAACTCTCGATAGACGCCACAATTGAATTGGGTGCCGTTGTCGGAGATAAGTGCTCTCGGTATGCCGAATCGTGTTATGATGTTTTTTCATACAAAACGTTTTACATTGACATCTCGAATGTGTGTTAATGCCTCTACTTCAACCCACTTTGTAAAATAATCTGTTGCGATGATCAGGAATCGCTTGTTCCCTGGAGCCCAGGGTAACGGTCCGACAATATCAAGTCCCCATTGAGTGAATGACCAAGGAATAGTAATAGAATTTAATTCTTCGGTAGGCAGATGAGTTAAAGGAGAAAACTTTTGACATTGTTCGAACTTCTTTACATAGTTCTCGGCATCTGTTCGCATAGTCGGCCAATAATACCCCTGTGTTACGGCTCGGTAGGCCAATGAGCATCCTTCAAAATGGGCACCACAGCTACCTTCATGTATTTTGGCCAAGAGTTCCTCAACTTTATCTAGGTGAACACATTCGAGGTACGGCCCAGAGAGAGGTCTTTTGTAAAGCTTTCCTTGCGGATTCAGATAGTATCGCAGGGCTTTATTTCGTAGCTTGTGGGCTTCTTTCTTATCTGTTGGGAGCTGTTCTGAGGAAAGGAATGCAGCAATAGGGTCCATCCAACTTGGTCCTGGTTCAGTGATGTTAATCTGAATTGGTTTAGAAGAGGTGTTGCTTAGCTCTAGGATGAACCCTACTTCGATTGTTCGTTTGACTTCTGACTTAATGGCAGAAGCTAAGCAAGCAAGGGCATCTGCATGCGTGTTTTGATCCCGGGTTATCTGATTCAATTTGTGGTGGTCAAATTTTATGAGCAAGGAATTCGTCGTTTTCATGTAGGCTGTCATGCGGTCATTTTTAGCTGCATACTCCCCTTTCAACTGGTTGATGACTAATTTCGAGTCATAGAAAACAAGCAACGCTGTGCACCAAGAGAGCAAGGATGAGCTTTTCCAGTGGTAGATATCACGTTTCAGCGTCGACCATGGCCTTGCTTACATAGTAAATTGGTTGCTGTTACCCGAGTTCTTCCTTTAGTGGCATAGCGCTGACCGCTACGTCAAATACCGCCAGATACAAGATGAGCAGATCGCCTGCTGATGGAGTTACCAAGAGTGGTGTTGATCGGAGATAAGTTTTCAAGCCGTCCAGCGCATCCTGGCACTTGAGAGTCCATTCAAATGCTTTGTCCTGCTGAAGTGTGTGAAAATTGTCTGTAGCGATCTGAGGAACGACTGATAAACCAATTCAGGGCAGCGGCCATCCTAATGAACTTTTGAACTTCTTTGACCGACCGAGGGGATTTGAGTTCTAGAATTGCTGTGATCTGCCTCAGGTTGGCCTCTATTCCGCGATGGTTGACAATATAGCTGAGAAATTTACCAGATCCGATGCTAAATGCGCATTTCGTGGCGTTCAATTTCATCTTGTAATTTCAGAGATTACCGAAGGTCTCTGCTAAATCGACTAGATGGGCGTGCTTTTCCTTGGACTTCACCACCATGTCATAGATATATACGTCCATGGTGCAGCCGAGTTGTTCCTTGAACATAGTGGTAACTAGTCTCTGGTAAGTTACCCCCGCATTCTTCAATCCGAAAGGCATGACCTTGTAGCAATAAGTTCCCCTTGGGGTGAGGAATGCGGTCTTTTCTTGATCATCCGAATGCATGGCAATTTGGTGATAACCTCTGTAGGCGTCCAAGAAGCTCATGTGTTGATGATGTGCCGTTGCGTCTACTAGTTGATCGATTCTGGGAAGAGGAAAACAATCCTTAGGACAAGCCTTGTTCAAATTCGTGAAATCCACACAAACGCGCCAAGATCCATTCTTCTTCTTTACAACCACGGTATTGGACAATCATGTGGGGTACGTTACTTCACGAATTGCTCCAGCATCAAGTAATCTGTTAAGTTCTTCAACAACGACTGAAGCATGCTCCGCGGCTAACCGCCAACTTTTTGAATGATTGGTTTGAATTTTAGATCAACGTTTAAACAGTGCTAGGCCACAATTGGATCCACCCCCGGCATCTCGTATGGTGTCCACGCAAACACGTCGAGGTTGCCGAGTAAAAAAGATACCAGCTCGCGTCTATCAACTTCGCTCAGGAAGGTGTCGATCATGAAGAATTTGTCAGGACTCCCATTGATTTTGATCTGATCAAGATCTTCAGTTGCCTTTTCACTGGGGATTTCCCAATGTCCTCGAGGCTCCCGATTCGGCACTTCAATCGAGTTCATTTCCAATTCCTTGGGCCTCTTTGCAGCAGCAATAAGATAGCATGCCTGTGCCGATTTTTGAGAACCCTGAATTTGTTCGATGCCATACTCAGTTGGGAAGCAGAGTAGTTGATTGTAGATGCTCGACACAGCCTGCATAGTATGCAACCAAGTCCTTCCCATGATGAGATTGTATGGTGACGGGAGTTTGACGACCAGAAATTCTACGTCTATTGATCTGGTACCCGCCCGTACTACTAGTGTGATCTTACCCAAGGAATACTCGGGGTTGGCGTTGAAGCTGAACAATGGGTAATCAGCTGGCAACAAATCTGAATTAGTGAAGCTAAGTTTAACAAACGTCTTGTAATACATTATTTCCGAAGTACTTCCTTGATCGATGAGAACATGTTCAACTGTGAATCTGTTCACGCATAGCTCGACGACGAGGGGATCGGCGTGGGGGAGAGTTACTCCATCTAGGTTGGTGTCATCAAAGCTAATCCTTCTAGTTTCATGGGGCTGTTTGGCTGGTGTGATTGGCTTGGGCTGGCTAGGTTGCAACTGAATTGTATGTACCTCGGCTAATGATGATAGGCTGTATATCATGTGAATTACACCAAGTGGAGGTGAATCCGACCGTAGGGTTATCGTGTTCGATGGATTATTCTTTTGGACGTGTTGCGCCAGCTGACCATCTTGTACCAATTCCTCCAAGTGGTCTTTCAGTGCATAACAACTGTTAGTATCGTGGCCATAGTCCTTGTGATATTCGCACTGTTTATCCTTCTCCTTGTATCAGGAGGCCCCATCATCTTGGACGGCCATTTAAAGAACGGAAGATGTTGGACTTTGGACAGGATCTTACTGATCGGCTTTGCTAATTTTGTATATTTCTTGTCCGAATGTCTTGTGCGCCTGCTATCAACTTGATATTGTTTGTTTGAATGGTACGAACACTAATAGCTTGAACGGCGCAAATCACACCTTTTATCTCATTTAGCCTGAGACTGAGGTTCAGGGCTCCTTGATGGCACGACACTTATTGGCTGAACTCTACCACATGGAGCCGACTTAATGACTTTCTGTCTGGCCTTGATGGGCAGGGCATCGTCTTCCACCTTATAGTATTCTTCAACTTTCTTCATTAGCGCCCAAACTGTTTTGGGAGTCCGTCTGGTCAATGAACTACAGAGAGGACTATTAGGATGTAATCCCATCTTAAAGGCGATAATGGCCATGGAATCATTGCAGGCATCATCTACTAGGTTGAAACATTCCTAATAGCGCCGAATACTCATGGAGGGTCTCTTCTGGTTTAATTTGCATTGCCCACAGAGTTCAGCTTGCTTTGGCTGAACTTCGTTGGTGACGAATCTTGGCCTAAAGGATTTTTGGAGTTGATGAAAGCTTCTTATGGACGCCGGCTCTAGTTTATAGTACCATCTGACGGCTAATGGTCCCAGGCTACTTGGAAACATTCAACACATGAGGGCTTCATCATTAGCATGCAACGTCATCGCTTGTTTATAATGATGAATATGGTCAATGGGATCTGATTTTCTGTCATATAGGGTGAACGTTGGTGCTTTGAACTTTTTAGGCAGCACAGCCCTCACAATGCATCGTACGAAAGGGTCGTGCTTGTCTTTTTCATTCGAATCATCACTGTCTTTCCCTCGCATGTGCCGTACATATGGACTTCCTTCGGATGAGCTAGATACATCAACTCGTCCCTTCTTTCTGGGTTCCTAGGATGGTGAGTCAGAATCACTACCATTATTATGTTTCCGAAGTCGACGTCGTCGATCATCCTTCTTTCTTGGAGATCGAACCCGGTCATGGCGTGCGACCTGTTGGGATTTGGCTAGCTCTAGGGCCAATTCCTTATGCAAGCGCTCGTTCTCAGCCATCATATCTTCCAGACGCTATTCATTTCGCTTTGCTTGATCTATGATCGTCTACACAGTCTCTTGCACAGAAGTTGAGGGTGAGGTTTGAGCTACTGGGTCGAAGTTCAAGGCCCATCGTACGGTGATATTCTCCGGTCCAAGCATGTTTCTTGGAGTGATGTCATCTCTTGGCGTAACATCATCAGCAACTACCAAAGGATCTCTGTTACGCTTGCCATGGATGTACTTGAGTATTCCCACAGACGGTGCCAATTGTGGTGAAGTGGTTTGAAAATACTCCAGAATCCAGTTAGACGTCCTTGATCCTCTGATTGCTACCTGAAAAAGGGATAAACCCTCCGGTCGGGGATGTCGAAATTAGCACTCCGACGGACAAGTCAATATCCTCTCCATTTACTTCTATCTCAAGTTATCTTGTATATTCATACATCCCTCTCTTTGGCTAATGCTTCTCCTTTTTATATTACTCTCCAGGGGCCCACCCTTTCATTATCATATTTGGGACCCCTAGGTACATCAGAAACTATTCGGCATATTCGACCCATGGGCTAGATTTTACTCAGCCTTGTTTTTGTTCAATAGGTTTGATCGCGCTTAGTTAGCCTTACCATCATTCTCGGCGCTCTGTTTGAACCTCTCGAGCACGTAATTATTCGGCCCCCACAATACCCAATACGGATATGACATGTTTGTCGAATTATTCATACTTTATAGTCTCAACATAATTCTAGATGAGGATTTTTATATTTTTATATATATATATTTTTTTTGTAGAGTATATATTATTTAAAATTTAATTTTTTTCATTATTAAGATGAAAAATTATTTATTAAATATTTAAATTTAATTTTTTTATATTTGGAGGGTAAATTTATTTTTAAGGTATAATTTGAGAGGTAAAATGAAATTTTAAATGAACTTTCATGTCATGTTAGTGCATTTCGTACAATTGTAGATAAAAATGTGAAGACAAAAACTAAATTGATTAAAATTTTAAAAATTTCAGGACAAAATGATATTCGTTCTATGTATGTTCATTCTTTGAATGAAGATGACGAAGATAAGACATTTATTTTTCTAGGACGAAATTTCTGAGAAATTAGCCTCACTCGACGGCTTCAATGAAAAAAGAATCAGAAGTTTGGTCAAGAAAAAACAAAAGTATATATAAAAAGGGTAAAGTATGAGGGGGCAAGAAACGATAATTGGGGAAGGTAAATCTTAAATATAAGACAAGTTGTGACGTGGTCTGAACAAGACGATTGCTAAACCTTAAAATTGAAAAAAAAAATTGTATACTAATAGGATATTAAGTGACATTATCTTTTCACTAATCATAAATATATATGTTGTTTAACATTCTCTAAATACCTAACAATATAACACATATTCTATTACTTTCCACCAATCATAATATTGGAAGATACTACATAATATATCTTATCCACATATAAAAATCAATCCTTAAAATCAATTATCAATTTAATTGGAAAACACTATAGTGCACATCATATACACCTTATAACTAAAAAGAAGAAAGATATAACTCAAATTTTTTGAGACATTATTAAAAAAAAAATGTCATAACTAAACACAACATTAGACATAACTAAAAAGCTCATGAGTCATAACTAAAATAATATTATAATTATAAAAAACTAACATAATTAAAGATGCATATGATATATTCTTTTTAAAAGAGTATATATTAGAATTTCCTAACTTTTTTTTATAGGAAATTGAATGTAGTCAATGTGAGTATATTCGAGTGGCATAGATCTTAGAGCATCCGTATCAAACTAGCTAAACTCATTTTTAGCCAGATTAGTGATACTGTTCATGAAAAATGGTTTGCATCAATCTCGCTACTGTTTACCGTTAATAGACGAGTGTTACAGTACCTCGCTACAATAAGCGAGGTACTGTTCATCGCTAATTGTGTTACCAGACGTCCTCTCGGAAGTTCAGCCGGTACACCGGTCAACGGCGATTTTTTTTTTTTTTTCCACAGTTCCTCTAGTTTTACTTTTGTAAAATATAAAATTGTTTGATTCATAACTCATCAATTTAATTATAAAAAAAAAAAAATAAAAAATATTTTAATAGAATTGAGTTAAAATAGAGAGTTTGATGCAATGGGATGACTAGTTAAAATAGAAAAATAACTTTTTAAGTTATAATTTGATTAAAACTTCGAAGAGGCTGACACTGATGCTCTAATCATGTGCTAAAATCTTGAAAATCATTTAAGAACGGCTAATTGCAAAAACTAAGGCAAAGAAAGTGGTGACTTACATTTGGCTAGTCATTTCATGCGACGCAACCTGGTCCATTAGTTCTTTTATATGATTGAGGGATAGAACGTTGGGATTCAGTGGATGGTAAAGAATAGAAGGATCATAACTGTAAATAATTTTTTAAGACCAATTTATAAAGGGCTTTGTCATTATTTTAATCGGCCACCTGTCAGTGAACGATGATATTAGTCTCTTAGATTAGTTAATTTATTGGGCCTAACAATGTTCAAAACTGATTTTTAATTTTTTGTATTTTTTATATTTTAATTTATATATATATATATATATAGATGCACTTAATTTAGATTTATTGAAAAAGTAAAAAACTTTTGTAAAGTTTTCATAAATTAAAAAAATATTAAATACAAATTAAAAAATTAAAAAAAATTCTAAAATCAAGACATTGAAGCTTCTAGCCAGACCTACCGGATGGAGGGGGAAGGAAGAGGTACCTCATGTCATTTAGGCACTCCATACACATTGTAGTTAATTTTATTAAATGGAAAGTTACGTTTACATTTCTGATGCCTAACTGTATCTTATGGAAGACATCAAAATTAAAGATTGGAGTCAGAAATATGTACATACACGAGAGTTATAAATATTGACTATTACGTACTACGTACTTAAAACATATTTTAACATTCTCAAACCTTTATTCACTTTTATATATATATATATATATATACTAGTAGTTACTTGTGCGATGCACGAAATTTTAGAAAGTCAATAATCACTAAAAAAATTACTATTTGATCGTATTTCTTAATAATTTTATTTAATTTGTCTATATAAATCATATTTCACATCATTAAAAATATTTCATATTTCACATTACTGAATTTTTTTAAAAAGCTATCATTCTGTGGACATCTCATTTTTGACCGTCCTCAAGACTTGAGCGTCATCACTTGTGCATATGGTGATTGTGATTGCACATGTTCGTTTTGAGTGCCCAAAGTCCTCAGTAGAACACCTGTCTTTGAGCCTTTAAACCTTGTCTTTTCTATGCCTTGTTTTGGACCAAAACTTCGTGTCTGGACCTTTTGGTGACTTGTCGGCCACCGCCATAGGTTGTCGGCCATGGCTCATGGTTGTCGGCCATAGGTGGCCGATGGTCACCAGTGTCTTTTTCTAGATATTTGTTTACAACTGTGACAGCTGTTAGCACACTGAGCTGCATCTCCCTACACGTGTATCGTAGGATGTTTCTAAGCTCAAGGCATGTTTTTCTATATATATAGGGGTTCCTCCCCCATTGTTGAGGGTTAGAAATTTTGAAACAAAACCTCTCTCTCTCTCTCTCTCGCTCTCTCGCTCGCTCTCGTAATTTTGTGCTTAGTTGCTTGTTTTCTCACACTTTTACATACACTACCTTAATCAAAGTTGCTTCTCTTTGGGCTGAGGTTATTTGAGACCCTCTTTGAGCTCTAGCAAGTGGTTTTAGTTTGGTTTGGTTCCTAAACTTGAGCTTTGCTTCAAAGGTATAACTCTTGCCTTGTTTACTTTGTTTCAATATACTTGTTTTACCATCTTTTCTTACTATTTTGGGGCTGGTTTTAAACTGTAAAAAGTTCTGTTTTTGTGGCTTAAAAGTGGTGGTTTGAGCCCTTTTTTCGTTAGTGGGTGGTTCACCCTTCTTGCTTCTTAGTTTATTAAGTTTTTATGCCTTAATTCATCACTTTCAAACCAACTTTTTTGGCCCTTTTAAGCACTGAATTTCAGAGATTTTTCAATAGTAAAAAACTCATTTTGAAGTCCAAAATTGGAGGGGTTAGCCTCCTCTCATTGTGTCTTGTTTGCATGCCTAGTTAGCCCCATGTATTAGCTTAATGTTTTAGCTTTTTGTGGTTCAAGTCCAGCATGTTTTATACTCTGTTTTGAACTGTTTTGCCACTGTTTTGGCTGTTTGGTGCCATTTGAGCCTTGTATGGCATAGTTGTATTATAAGTTCCTTCACTAGCCTAATGTTTTAAGGCTTTAACCACCATTGGTTTGAGTTGGTTGCATATTTTAGTGCTTTTATCACTCATTTCCAGCACTTAATCATCTTGCAACCTCCCTCCTTTCTTGATTTTATTTTTTCTTTGAAAGTGGTTCAAACCATTTGTTTGTTTAAAGCATAAAATTGAGGTGTTTGTACTTAATGGTTTAATCTCTTTTGGGGTTCATTACCAACGGCATGAGGTCTTTTTCATGCCAAAAACAACCTTCGGTTTAAGCCTTCTTTCCCTTAGAGGACACTCACCAATGAACAATTGATTAAAGGATTACTTGGTAATTAAAATGAGTAAACACAATTGGCAAGTGAAAGTTGTAAGATAAGCATTCTTTGTGTTGCATTGCATGTGTTCAAATCGGACGTTAATTTGAACACAAGGAAAATGAGACATTTCATACTCAAAAGTGATGAAATGTGCCACTTTCCTTGGTCTCCATTGCCCTTCATCATGTATGATAGGGTGGACTTTTTGGTCTCATTTTGCATTTATTGAACTTGCCCAATTGGTTTCACAAGCCATCATGTATGAAATTGCTTGATTGATGGTTTATGAACCATATTTTATTCCTCCTTTGATTTCCCCTTGAAAAGGAGAGGCAAAGTGTGCAAATAACCCTAAGGAATACACTATTTTGCTCTCTGTTGTAGCAAGGAAGTTCAGGACACCAGTGGCCGACCCGCCACCACCAGTAGCCGACCGGCCACCAATGGTACCATTGGTAGCCACCGGCCCCTTGTTGGCCATCAGTGAAATTTGCATAGTGTGTTGCCCCTTGTCGACCTTTAGTGAAATTTACACAGTGTGTTGGTAAGATGGAGCAAAGGTGTTCTGGAAATGGGCAGAATTGTTGGTGTTCAATGTGCAAACAGAGGCATTTAGCAGCAAGGCAGTGGCTTTTCGGGTGGAAACCAAGCATACATGGGCCTCCCTCGCTTCTCAGGATTAACTAATTAGTTTAATTAGCAATATATCAAATATGTGTTGTAATTAATTAGTTGTAGCTAGTTAAGTGTTGTAAATAATCAGTTAGTTTAACTAGTTATTCAATTTCGTTTTGCAATTAGTTGACTAGAATAGTTAATTAATTTGGTTTGTAATAATTAGTTAGCTAGTATAGCTAGTTAAATTAGTTTCAAGTTTTGTATTAGTTAGCTTAGTTAGCCTAGTTAGCTAGTTAGCTTTCATTCATTTGGACCCTCCTTCGTGAAGGCGTAATGTTGTAATAAGTGTGTGTGCGTGCGTGTATGTTTTCCAACCCCACATCTTTCTCTCTTTTATTTAGACTCTTTCGATGGTTAGATTAGGGACATGTTTCAATTAGCATACCATATGCTTGCATCCATTCGTTTGTATTGCACGCACCATGGATCGATGAATCATTCAAACTGCATTGCCATTTCAATATATTCTTTGAATACGTGTTTAACCGCATGTTGTCAATTGCTTCATATGCCATGTTAGTAGCCAGCCTATTAATCGCATATTGCATGTGTTGCATTAGGTATCTTGTATAGTTAGGAATCATGCATATTTTACTAACTCATGTTTTCCTAGCTTAGAGTACTTGGTGAGTTTTTATGCTTTAGCATACTTGCATAAGTGTGAATGTTGCCATGATTAGCATGCTTGCCATGAGGCTATGTGCTTAAATGCTAAACAGTTTGAATGTCTGTAGATGAAGGCTTGTTGTTTGAATTGGAACGATTCAACAAATGTATATTTTAAGCCCACTTTGTTAAGTGGCAAATCATGTTTTAAGCCCACTATGTTTGGTGGCAAATCCGCATCTTTAAGCCCACTTGAGGTGGCGAATTCAAACTATTTTCGCAAACAAACATGAGTTGAATTGTTCCAAATTAAAAAAACTAGTCTATACTTGCTTGTGCGCATCACATAGTAATGCTAGTTTAACAACCGAAACAAGAACACATAATGTTTATAAAAATCATATCATGATTAGTAGAGACTGATCTTTGATCGGGCAAGCAGGAGTGCTCAATTCATGACCTTCCCCTCTCGTACCTAAGTTCCCGAGCCGAGGAAACTTTGGTGATGACAGACACATGGCCTTTGGCACGAGTCATGGATTTCCTAAATTTCCCCAAAATAAAAAATATTTAGGTGGCAACTCTGTATCTGGCAAAGCAATTCAATTTTGGCATTTTTGATTCAAAATCAATTTTCCAAAACAATTTGCCAGATTTGGACTCTTTGGTATTTATTAGTTTTATATTGCACTTGTGAGATTAAATTCAGAAGCACAGGAGTTCGAACTGTGAGACCTTTCTTTCAAACCTTCCGAAAGGGGGTGCGAAAAAGGCGAGCCACAGTTTCTGGCGACTCTGCTAGGGATTTAGAGAACTTGACTCGAACTCATGATATGATATTTTATCTACACTTACGTGTTTCTTTGCATTTACATTTGCATCGGTGTGCCTAAGTCACAGTGTTTACCACCTACTATTCCTGAACGGTTTGTCAGAGGCTTGCTTGGAAAAGCTTGCCAAAAGGCTGACCGGTTGCGGGTTCTGCCACGATGGGAACACAACCTTGGATCTGGACTACCGCTGTACCATTGACCCTCCTTTCACTTCTTGGTGTTAGGTGTGAGAGGTATATTAGGTAGTCTTGCTGAGGTACCATTTTTGACTAATCGGCCTAGTTGCATGTTGGAAACCATAGAGACTATTCCAAACTAGGACATGTTGCTTACCCGAATACAAGAATTGTGTGAAGCCACTTGTTTTACGTAGTGAACCCCTAGCTCTTCACAAAATTATGACAGGGTAACCCTACCCAATCACAGGGTTGTTTTGGCTCTAACTTGCTTGATATGTGCTTTTAGAGTGAAACTCTACAGGAATGTATGCATCAATTGCAAGTCTAGGTATTAGTTTTGGGAGGCAGAATTCAGTATTGCGCATGGTTCTACCGCTTTGATTACATCAGTGTACTGATTAGAATCTGAGCAGAGGTGTTGTGCGGTTTCTAATTTTTGTTTTTCTTTTTGCTTTATTTCTTTTTGCAAGGTAATTTTTCATCATTGCTTCAGACGATTTTGTTACCCCCGAAGCACTCTGGACCCGAGTGAGAAGAATTTGTAGATCCGGGGATCTTGTCAGGGGACAGCCAGTGTTTGTTTCAGTCCCACCAGTTACCAGACGGAGGAGGATCAGGCAGATTTCATCGATCCAGCAGTCAGCTTTTACTTCGCCTGTGCCCAGTTAGGCCTAGTCTTCTACTTCTACTCCAGAAAGAGAGTATTCGCCAGTTTTGATAGCACAACATTTCCCAGTCAGCATGGAAGATATGCTCTGTCAGCTTCAGCAGACTATGTAGCTAGATGCTGCCTGCCAAGCTGAGGTCACAACCCGCAAAGCTGACGTCGTAGCCTGCCAAGTAGAAATGATAGAAAGGCTTCAACAACAACAACCACAACCGGTAGTAGCCTCTGCATCCCATACACCCCCAGTAGGAATTCTGACACCGGGGTCATAGTCACTGTCCAAGAGAATATGGGCATCCCGGCAGATCCGATTCCACCTCAAACCTCAAAGGCACCAGTTTACCAAAAAGGCACCAGTTTACCAAATGGAGGAGCCATTTGAATTCGAGGTTAACCCCACCACATTGAAGGTCAACAAACTAGAAAAGGTCTTCAAACGGCTCAGGGCGTGAATTCAATCCCTGACATTGAGAATGGATACACAGAGGCCGTAGTGATTCGCCGGACATATTCAAGATGCCCCATATAGACCGGTTTGATAGCTCCGGGGATCCTATGGTCCATCTACGATTATTCTTTGATATCCTACGACCAATGGGTCTTACCAAACTGCAGAAGCTGTTGCTTTTTGGCCGGACCCTATCGGATATAGCGGCCATTTGGTATGCTAAGCTCGAAGGCTCTGTGAAGAGAAATTGGGAGGAAATGGCCGAGGCCTTCATCACACAGTACTCCTACAATACCCAGATCAAGGTCACTACTTGTGATCTTGAAGCGACTCATTAGGAGCCAAAGGAGGGCTTCTCAGATTTTGTGACAAGATGGAGGGCCAAGGCTTCTATGATGACCATCAGGCCATCTGAAAAGGATCAAATCGGAATGGTGGTCCTCAACTTGCAAGGGAGATTATTACAGAAGATGATAGTCTTTCCTTTGTTTATATTTGCTGAGCTCCATCAAATAGGGGTTCAAATTAAGGACGCGATGAAGCAGGGCCTGATAGACCATGAGAAAGAATAGCCCAAGAGGCCCTTTACACACAGCTCCAATGCAAACACGAGTGGTAGCACTTTTGCACGAACTTCGGATGTGAGCATGGTCACCGCCACACCAAAACTGCCACCCCTTTTGTCGGTGCATCCAATACAACTTCACAAACCTCGAGCCGTCAAGCCCGAAACCAAAGGGTCTTCACCCCGCTCTACATGACTTTGTCCAAGGCCTTCAGGGTCCTAATCAAAAAGGGGCATCTTAAGCTATTAGAACAACGCCCACTACCCGATCCTCTCTCTCCGAAACGCAACCCAGCCAAATACTGTGCTTTTCATCAGCAGCATGTCATGATACTAATCAGTGCTACAGACTGCATCATGAGATTCAGGATCTCATTGACAATAAGGTGATAGCACCTCCTCAAAAACCCAACGTCCCTACAAATCCTCTTCCACCACATAACCAAGTCCCTCTACCCCGGCATATAAACCTCATTCATACACTGGCCTTCCTTTATGACCCCAGTATATACATCACCCCTTCCCACCTACCTAAGCCAGCGTTGTTCATCCCTGAGAGCATGGACTTGTGCATGATGAACACGTCTATACTCCAACGTGAACCAGTGGTGGTGACAGTGGAAGATGAAGGGAGGTCAGCCTTGGTGGAGAATATCAGTCCATTGCCTGAGGGCTCAGAGGACTTATCTGAAGAGGTGTGCAACCCGTGCTGTTATATCATTCTAGTGGACCAAGTTAAGCCAGAAGTGGTGTTGCCGACTAGGATGGAGGTCAGTGTAGTTCGAGAGGATGGGCCAAGTCGGGGATTAGATGATCTAGCCGACCTAGAGGAAGACATAGACAATTTGCAGTTCTTTGATGAGCAAGATCAAGGGGACGTGCATTTTGATTGGTTCGATCTGAACGGGTCGATAGACAATTCTGGGCAACTAAGTGATGAACCCGATATAGATAAGGGAACTGAATCAAACATGGAAGAACAGAAAGTGGGAACCGTTGCAATGGCCAGAATGGCCGATGGGAAGGGTAAACTACCGGAAAACACCGGTGAAGAATAATTGGCTCAAGAACTGGGCATTGTTAGTACTGTACATATAGAACAAAAAGCCGCACTGGAGCGATTTGGGCAAGAAATGAGTGAAAATGACATAAAAGCTTAAAAAGCTCAACACCCTGCGGGGAATGTTTGTGACAATAGAATGATCCGAACAGAGTCGGACGAGTGCTTGTCGGCTGCCGAAGGGGTCTGGTGGGATGACGACGACCTGCACTTGGCCCATATTGATGAGGATTGGGGTAAAGATCTTCCTGACAATACCTGGTATGTGGAAAAAGTTGACCATATGACAAGAAGTGGCCGATATTTCAAACCACCGCATTTGGACCAACTTGAGGATCCGGGAAGGATAAAGAAGTTGAGAAACAGAAGGAAAAACAATTAGAGGAAGAGGTTGTGCTGAAATAGTTGAAGAAGATTCAAGTTGACATATTTATCTGGGGCTGCTTATGGCTTCGCGAGTGCACAGACAGGCTACACTGACGGCAATGGATAAAACTAAGTTGTCCATCGACACCACCCTAGAACAACTGGTGGGGTTAGTCTTCTCAGGAGGCGTTGCGCCAACTTTGACTTTTTTAGACAAGGAATTACTGCCAGAAGGCTTTGCACACAACAAGCCTTTATACATATCCGTAAAGTGCCGTGAAAAGTCGATACCATTGGTATTGGTTAACACCGGGTTGGCAATCAACATCTGTCCTTGTCGTACGGCTTATGCTATTGGTCTGAAATTGGTCAATTTTGTGCCTACAGCCCAGGTGATCCGGACGTATGACAATACAAGCAGAGAGGTGATGGGAACAATGTAGATTAGAGTACAAGTTGGCCCAGCTCAACAGGACATCGAGTTCCATGTCTTGGATGTTCCAGCCACTTTCAACTTACTACTCGGGCGACCCTGGCTGCACCAAGTAAAAGCTGTCTCTTCCACCCTCCACCAAATGCTGAAGTACCCCCATAGGAAAGGGGTAGCCATAGTCTTCGGGAATTCATCTATACATCCTCCGCCAGAGGTCACTACACCTGTGCTGGAGATTGTGCATGGTGAATAAGATGTCTTCCTTTCTGAGTTTACCTTGGCTGAAGCCCGGGCAGTGCAGAATATCTTAGCCATCGATGAGGGCCTATATGTCAGCGCCCAATATGTATACCTCATGAACAAACTACAACACATGCCCGAATGGGATTAGGAAGAAGTGCCCGGAAGGGCATTACTGTATTGGCTGATGTGCCACATAACCTGCACGCCTTTGGTCTTGGCTATACGCCCACCAAAGAGGACTAGGTGAGAAAAGGGAAAGAAATGGCCGGAAGAGCCAGAGCTAAACAGACCGGGAAGCACTATGAGCTTGTGCACCGATCAATTCGGGGAACCTTGAATAGCTATTTTGTTCGAACGGAGGAAGACTTCCCATTTTGTGGCTTCCCTGGTTCAACTCTAAGAGGCAGCGAGTTCCCGGCTTTGATATTTTCTTTGACTTGCGGCTGCAAGAGAGTGATACAGAGGAACATACTGAACTAATCGCTGAGACTGCAAAGAGCACAGGAAGTGATTCCGATAGCAACGAACTTGAAGTAGGAGTAGCACTGGCATGTCTGCTTTCGGATCCTCAGATCAACTCAGAGAGCTTGGGGGATAACCTGACTGTTTCCATGATCGGAGACCAACCGGGTGCGAACCTTTCTAGCAGTATCTTGGATGCATCTAACGCACCATCCCTCACTTGGCAGCTAGAAGAGGGCTACCTGTCTAGCAGTTCTGAGTCAGGTAGTGAACCAGAATCTAATTCCACAGGGTCAGTGGGGTCAGAATCAGATTCCGATTCTTCTGAGTCTGGTCCGGTATTCTTGGGGTTGATAACCTGGATGCCGAGGTTTTGTCCAGGTCGTCTTTTTCCTTTTCTTTTGAGTCGGTTGTAACTGAGGAATTGGATGAGTTGGATATTTTGAATGAGAACGCCACTGCAGATTCTGAGTACTTCTCTGTGCCTCTTGTTTATTGCATTGATCATGATTTTCAAAATTTTGATGAAAATGATGAGGAAGGACTTCCTTTGGTTTTGAAACATTTGATTAATCGAGAGAGGAGAGATTTGCAAAACCCCTTGCTGATGAAATCATTTCTATTAATGTGGGTACTAAGAAGGATTCACGTCTGGTCCAGATCAGGTCCACGTTATCTTCGAAGGAGCGCGAGTGCTTAGTCGCTTTATTAAAAGATTTCAAAGATGTTTTCGCGTGGTCTTACGAAGACATGCCTGGAATTGATCCTGAGATTGTACAGTATCAGATCCCTCTTGACCCCGTGGCCCGACCCATCAAACAGAAGTTGCGGAGAATACGCCCGGATTGGGCTTTGAAGATTAAGGAAGAGGTCACCAAGCAGATAGACACAGGGTTTTTGTTAGTATCTGAGTATCCGACTTGGTTGGCCAATATTGTTCTAGTGCCGAAGAAAGATGGCAGAATTCGGGTGTGTGTGGATTTCAGGGATTTGACCAGAGCCAGTCCAAAGGACAACTTCCCTTTGTTGCACATCGATGAATTAGTAGACTTCATTGTGGATGCATTGCTATCCTTCATGGATGGGTTTTCCGGGTATAACCAGATTCTAATGGCGCCGAGGACAGAGATAAAATTGCATTTACTATGCTGTAAGGTACCTATTGCTATCGGGTTATGTCATTTGTGCTGAAGAATGTCGAGGCTACCTATCAAAGGGCTGCGACCATTATT
The DNA here is from genome assembly GCA_030407325.1 of Camellia japonica. Lineage (NCBI taxonomy): Eukaryota > Viridiplantae > Streptophyta > Magnoliopsida > Ericales > Theaceae > Camellia > Camellia japonica. The sequence continues at coordinate 44,517,140 of JAPPVO010000036.1, forward strand.
CTGCACGATATGATCCACAAAGAGGTCGAGGTGTATGTAGACAACATGGTTGTCAAGTCCAAAGAAAGAGAGGGCCACTACACCACCTTGAAGAAATTCTTTCAACGGATCAAAGAATACAAGTTGAGGTTGAATCCGCAGAAATGTACTTTCGGCGTAACAGTAGGGAAAATGCTGGGCTTTTTTATCACACAGAGGGGCATCGAAGTTGATCTTCCAAAATCAAGGCCATCCTAGAAATGCTACCACCAAGGACTGAAAATGAGGTGTGAGGCTTTCTGGGTAAGGTGCAATTCATAAGACGGTTTATTTCCAAATTAACCTTGACTTGTGAACCACTTTTTGGTCTCCTGAAGAAAGGAAAAAAATTTTGATGGGATGATCGATGCCAATTTGCTTTTGAGCAGATTAAACGGTACTTTTAGAATCCACCTATGTTGTCGCCGCTAGAGCTGAGGAAGCCTTTGATTCTATATTTGTCAGTCACAACACCACAATGGGATGCATGCTTGCTCAGGAATCTGAGGATAGGGTGGAGAAAGGTATCTACTATTTTAACAAGAAAATGCTGGATTATGAGACCCGCTACACTCCGTTGGAGAAAGCTTGCCTAGCTTTGTATGGCTCCCCTTTTTCCACCCCCCCCCTTTCGGAAGGTTTGAAAAGAAAATGGCCTCACAGTTCAGACTCCCGTGGTTCTGAATCTAATTTCAGAAGTTTAATGTGAAACTGATAAACACCAAAGAGTCCAAATCCGGCAAATCTTTTGGAAAATCGATTTTTAATCAAATAATGCCAAAATTGGACTGCTTTGCCAGACACAGAGTCGCCACCTAAATATTTTATTTTTTTGGACAAATTTAGGAAACCCATGACTCGTGCCGAAGGCCATGTGTCCATCATCACCAAAGTTACCTCGGCTTGGGAACTTGGGTACGAGGGGAGAAGGTCATGAATTGAGCACATCCGCTCCCCCGATCAAAGATCGGCCTCTACTAACCGTGATATGATTTTTTTATAAACATTATGTGTTCTTATTCCGATTATTTAAACTAGCTTTACTATGTGATGCGCACAAGCCAGCACAGACTAGTTTGCTCAATTTTGGAACAATTCAACTCATGTTTGTTTGTAAAAATGGTTTGAATTTGCAACCTCAAGTGGGCTTAAAGTTTGCAGATTTGCCACCAAACATAGTGGGCTTAAAACACGATTTGCCATTCAACAAAGTGGGCTTAAAACGCACATTCGTTTGAATTGTTCCAATTCAAGCAACAAGCCTTCATTCACAGGCATTCGAGCAGTTTAGCATTTAAGCACATAGCCTCATGGCAAGCATGCTAATCTTGACAACATTCATACTCATGCAAGTATGCTAAAGCGTAAAAACTCGCCTAGTACTCCAAGCTAGGAAAATATGAGTTAAAAATAATGCATGATTCCTAACTATACAAGATGCCTAATGCAACACGTGCAATATGCAATTAATAGGCTCGGCTACTAATATGGCATATGATTTGATTTGAATATGCGGTTAAACACGTATTCAAAGAATTATCGAAATAACAGTGCAATTTGAATGATGCACCGAGCCTCAGTGCATGCAAGACAAGATGAATGGATGCAAGCATAAGGTATGCTAATCGAAATACGATGCTTCTAATCTAACCATCAAAAGCGATTAAATAAAAGGGAGAAAGACGTAGGGTTGGAAAACATATACACACGCACGCACGCACACTTATTACAACATTACGCCCTTGCGAAGGAGGGTCCGAATGAATAAGAGCTAACTAGCTACGTGAATTAATCTAATCTAATTAAGCTAATTAGACTAATTATTACAAATCGAATGAATAACTAGCTAAGCTAATTACTAATTATTACAACACTTTAATTAACTAGTAAACTAATTAATTAAATTACAAAACAAATGCACACAAAGTAAGTATGTAAGACGTTTAAACTATGCTGCCACTACTCCATCTCAGGAAGTGGAGGATGCACATGCTCGGTTTTTGCCCCGAAAAGACCACCATTTTGCTCTCGGAAGCCTCTGTTTGCAGAGTTGAACATTTCCAGAATCTTTCTGCTCTACCTTACCAAATATTCTCTGAGGCTTACATCAGTGACCTGCCGGCCCTCAGCCGACCAAAAAAGATGTACTGCCTACCAGAAATGATGCACTATCGGCCACTGGTGGCGCATTGCCGGCCACTGATGCATTGGATCACCATGCTAAAATAGAGGACAAACAAAGCAAAATGGGGGATTTTCCAAGGATTTGTTTGTACAGTATCCCTCCTTATCATCTCAAAATCTCAAAGGAGTGACACATTTGGATCCAAAAACCACTAATCAAGCAAGTTCATTGCATGATGGCCAAATATCCAAGTTGTACAATTTCGATAAGTGCACAAATATGACCAACAAGACCACCACCCTATCATGCATGATCAAGGGCAATGGAGACCTAGGAAAGTGGCACATTTCATCACTTTTGAGTATGAAATGTCTCATTTTCCTTGTGTTCAAATTAACGTCCGATCTGAACACATGCAATACAACACAAAGAATGCTTATCTTGTCACTTTTACATGTCAATTTTGTTTACACATTTTAATTACCAAATCATTCTTTAATCACTTAGTCCATTGGTGAGTGTTCTCTAAGTGGAAAGAAAGCTCAAACCAAAGGTTGGTTTAGGCATGAAAGAGACCTCATGCTGTTGGTAATGAACCCCCAAAGGGATTAAACCATTAAGCACTAACATCTCAATTTCATGCTTTAAACAAGCAAATGGTTTAAACCACTTTCAAAACAAAAATAAAATCAAGAAAGGGGGGAGGTTGCAGATATGATTAGGTGCTGAAAATGAGTACTAAAAGCACTAAAACATGCAACCAACTCAAACCAATGATAGCTAAAGCCTTAAAACACTAAGCTAGTGAAGGAATTAACACCACAACCATGCCGTGCAAGGCTCAAATGAAACAATAACCCAAAACAGAGGCAAAACAGCCTTAAATATAGTTTAAAACATGCTGGACTCAAGCCATAAAAAGCTAAAACAATAAGCTAATAGATGGAGTTAACTAGGCATGCAAACATGACACAAGGAGGGGAGGCTAACCGCTCCAATTTTGGACTTCAAAATGAGATTTTTGCCACTGAAAATCCTTTGAATTTTAGTAGTCAAAAGGCCCAAAAAGGTTGGTTTGAAAGTGATGGATAAAGGCACAAAAGCTTTACAAGCAAGGAAGCAAGAAGGGTGAAACACCCCCTAACTAAAAAAAGGGATCAAACCACCATTTTTAAGCCACAAAAACAGAGTTTTTTTTTTAGTTTAAAACCAACCCCAAAACAATTGAAAAAGATAGAAAAACATGTATTGAAAGCAAGATAACAAGACTAGTATTCTACGTCTTGAAGCAAAGAACACTTTTAGGCACAAGTTCAAGCCATAACCACCTTCATGAGCTCCAAGAAGGCCCCAAGGAACCTTAGCTCAAAGGTGAGAGGATATGGTTTAGGAGAAGTAGGCAAAAGTGTAGAGAAACTAGGCAAATACACACAATTTTGTAAGAGAGAGAGAGAGAGAGAGAGAATTTTTGTCTCAAATTTTCTAACTCCCACACATGAAAGACAGGGGTCCTATATATAGAAAACAAAAAATTTCTCACAAACATCTAGCCACACATGTGTAGGAAGATGCATGAATCTGTGCAAACAGCTGGCACAAAATATTATAAAATATCTGCAAGAAAAACTGGTGGCCGACCAGCCATTAGTGATGGCCGGCAAGGCACATCAATGGCCGATAGGACAAAAGCCCTGGCCAGCAGCCCTCATGGATGGTCGGCAGGCCACCAAAGTCTGCAAGGGAGAGAGGCCAAGACATGGTCCAAGAAGAAGACAAAAAGGATGCAGGGTTTGGAAAACTCAAACCTGTGGTGTTCCGCTGAGGACTTTGAGTGCTTGACGAGCAATTAGACTCGTCATCGGATGCACCTGCAAGAATATCCAACTCTTGAAAGGTCGTTAAAAACGGGGTGTCTACACCTTGGTATGGGCTACCAGGAAGTTAAGGCACTACTTGTTAGCTCACTCCATAATTCTGGTTTCGAGATTAGATCCCATCAAATATCTCTTTGAGAAACCAGCGCTTACGGGTTGGCTAGCCAGTTGGTTGCTTCTCCTCTCCGAATTTGATCTCAAGTATGTCACCCGCAAGTCGGTCAGTGGGAGAGCTGTGGCAGAGTTCCTGGCAGATCACCTAGTAGAGGAGAATGAAGCGGTGGAATACCTGTTCCCAGATGAAGCCATTTTGCAAGTTGAGGAGGAGACTTGGACAATGTACTTTGATGGAGCGTTTAATCAATATGGTTATGGGATAGGTGTGTTGCTGATAGTACCCGACAATTCCCATATATTTATAGCCTTCAAACTCTAGTTCAAGGTGTCCAATAACGAAGCAGAGTATGAGGCGTGTATCGCCGATTTAGAAGCCGCCCTGGAACTAGGGGCAAAAAGGTTGGATGTTATCGAGGACTCGAACCTAGTTGTTTCTCAAGCAAATGGAGACTGGAAAGTCAAAGAAGAAAAGATGAAGGTTTATCACTAGACCCTAGACGTTCTGATTCCTAGGTTTGAAAAGCTGACTTTCACGCATCTACTGAGAGAGAACAACAAGTTTACTGATGTTTTATCAACTCTATCTTCTATGATAGACATCCCGCTTGGAGTCCAAATGCGTCCAATTATCATTAAGCAGAGATATACGCCGGCCTACAAGTCTATCGCCGCAATAGATGAAGTGCAAGATCAAAACCCTTGGTTTTATGATATTTGGAACTTCCTGGAAAAAGAGGTTTATCCACCAGGGGAAAATGCCAAAGATAAGAGAGCAATACGGCGGATGCCCGTTCAATTTATCATCTGTGGAGGTAAACTATACAAGAGGGGTCATCTGGGAATGCACAAGTTGTGTGTCGACACAGAGGAGTCAAAGCGCCTAATGAAGGCCATCCATAGGGGAGAATGCGGAGTACACATGAACGGGGTAATGTTAGCCCGGAAGATTCTCAAGCAAGGTTACTACTGGTCTACTATGGAGGAGGATTGTATCAGTTTTGTTCGGCAATGCCACAAATGCCAAATTCTTGTTAATCGCATGAATATTCCGCCGTCGAAGCTATATAACATGGCTTCACCATGGCCTTTCTCAGTCTGGGAAATCGATGTCATTGGTGCAGTCACACCAGGCATGATTACATTTTGGTGGCAATTGATTACTTCACAAAGTGGGTGGAAGCCTAGTCTTATGCAGTATTGAAAGCAGCGCATGTGGCTAAGTTCATTCGAAACAACATCATTTGCCATTATGGAGTCCCAAACAAGATTATTTCAGATAATGGCTTCCATTTCAAAAAAGAAGTAATTGACTTGTTGGAGAAATACAACGTGGGTTTTCATAAGTCGTCTACATACCGGCCACAAACCAACGGAGTTGTTGAGGCCGCCAACAAGAACATTAATCATATTTTGCAAAAAATGGTTAAGACTTACAGGGACTGGCCAAACAAATTGCCATTTGCACTCTGGGGCTGTAGAACTTCAATTCAGACATCTACTGGAGCAACACCTTACTCTCTTGTTTGTGGGATGGAAGCCGTTCTACCGATCGAAATAGAAGTTCTGTCGTTGCGGGTTATGGCTGAATGTTAGATAGCAGAGGCAGACTAGCAGCAGAGCAAGTTCGAAGAACTGATGCTGTTTGATGAGAGAAGGCTAAAGCACTGTACCATGTTCAGGGATATCAACGCAGGATTGCCAGGGCTTTTAACAAGAAGGTTAAGTCTCGAAATCTCAAGGAAGGGGATTTGGTGCTGAAAGACAACTGAGCTCCCATCCATGACCCTAGGGGCAAGTTCAAACCCAATTGGATTAGTCCTTACATCATCAAAACTATCTGGTCGGGTGGAGCTGTTATTCTTATGGACCTGGATGGCCTAGAATTTTTCCAACCGATCAACATAGACAACTTGAAGAAATATTACCCCTAAGAGGCTCGCTAGGCTGAAAACCCGAAAGGGCAACCTAGGCAAAAGTTAGAGCACAAAAAATTAGAAATAAAGAAAAACTGAGCTCGCAAGGTTGAAAACCCTAAAGGGCGGCCTTGGCAAAAGTTAGAGCGCAAAAGGAGAGCATTAATACTCGAGTGAACCTGAACCGAACTACGTAAGGCCTAATTCCCATCTTCGAGATATATAGGCAACTTCAGTCTGATGTTCGGCCGTAAACACCTCCAACTCAACTGTCCTGTCCATGTGTTTGATCAGGTTATCCTTGTCCGTTTCTTTATCCAAATGTTCGGTTGTGATCCTTTCTAGGAGCAGGTTACGATGCTGAGCAGTGTTATTCAGACAAGGGGCAATTTGTTGTCTTCAGATTCGGGGTCGTACATCTCGAGGATAAATTCCACGTATGTCAAGTTGTGATCCTTATCGAAAATGGTTTTGAAAAGTTTTGATAAAAGTTGATTTTGTTCAAAATTTACCTTTTACAACTTAGACCATTTTCGGACCAAAAGGAAAACTTTCAGTGCTCACAACTTTAATTTCATTGATTTCAATATAAAGTTCTCCAACTCTCGATATAAATCAAAGCTGCTTTTATTACATTCACAAAACTTGAAAAGTAAAGATCAAAGCAATAAATTTGGGGCATAGCTGAGTCAGGTGTTCCTGCGTCCCCTCCCTGTGCTCGTGGAAGCTTCATATGCTAAAGTAGGCCCAGCCTGTGCCTCGTCTTCAAGCCAAGCTATGCACTCGCCAAAAAAGTGCGTAGCTGAAACTGGGGGTAGGAGCCAGAAGGTCTCTTGTCCTCCAAGCAGTGAGGTACCTAGCCAAATCCAAGCCTCGGACGGGGAATGAAACCGGGTATTCTACCCCCTCCTCTGGGCAAGTCTGATCATGTCCAAATTAGCACCTGAACCAGAACGGAAAGTAGAATACACAACGAGTCAGGCCGATTAACTCAATACCAGGTTGTCGAGCCATGCTATAGCTCATTTCGGTCAGATTAAGCCAGGGGCAATGCCAAGCAATGTCAGTAGCAGATCTGTTGCACATCCAGTGGCACCACCATCCTTCATTCAGAAAATCAACTAGTTGTTGGCGGGAAAAGTATGCTTGAGCTGAGTATGCAGGGCAAGAATCCACTACCTTCAGCTTGTCCATAAGCCATATCTGGGGAGGAATGAAAGAAAAGAGAGATTAAAGAATAGAGAGGTGTATGTTAAGAGAAAAGTGAGGAAAGGGCTTCGAGAGAAAAATGCAGCGTGAGTGCTGAGTGATGTGATAAACACATATTAGAAAGGGTGGGAAACATTACCTGAAGAAGTAGTGCACTTCCTGCGAATTTGGCGGTCTCTCGCCGATGAAAGGCGTCCAAGCCTATCAAAGTCTCAGCCAACGCCAAGCCAATGTAACTCTTGCCCTTTTTCAGGCCTTGCACCACTTCAATTAGTTGAATACTAGACTCGCCAAAACTAGGGACAAGGAGGAAATGTGCTAGCATGCACAAACAAAGGGCGTGTTGTCGAAAACCCCGCCAAAGAAGGACACCGCGGTTGCCGGTGTCAGAAAATCGACGGATCAAACTGGGATTGCCCAGCTCTCCGTTGTGAACCAAGGAATGGGCCTCGTGTAGAGTAAGCCCGCATATCCGTCCCAAAGCTTGGATGTGACCAAAATGGGGCGAGGCAAGATTTCCTCATCGCATCGGGACTCCATTAACACTTGAAATTCTTCAATTGTCGGGCATAGCTCTTGTTCCCTGAAGCTAAAGACGTGTGTAATCGGGTTCCAACATCTAGCCGCAGCATGTAAAAATGGAAAACAAAGCGGAGAACAGCTTAACAGGAATAGTGCATTTATGCCGAAACCCCAGAAATTCAGCTTTTCCGAGCCATCTAAAGTTGCAATCCAATTCGAGAGCTTTTCGACAAAGAATGGCTCCATTTTGTGAAGAATTTGTAGTTGAACTGAAGAAATTAAGAAGCTCAATCTTTTGTAGAAGATAAGGCAGTGAGTGAAAGCCAAGTGGCAACAATCTAGAGGTTCCTCACATTGATGGCCGACTAGCCATTAGTGATGGCCGACAAGCCACCTTGGTAGCCGACCGGCCACCACTAGTGGCCGGCAAGCTCTATTCATGGCCGACAGCCTTCTTGTTTGTTCTGTCGTCTACCTGTGCACTAAGAATGCTGAGTGTGCTGAGAATGCTGAAAGCATGTGTTTTGTTCTGTTCTTTATGCATTTTATGGTCTTGTCTTAAGTCTTTAGTTTTAGCAAGTTTGTTGAGTTGTATTTGAGTTGTTTTGTTGTTTATTGAGTTGTTTTTTTTGTTTATCGAGTTGTTTTGTTTTGTTTACCGAATTGTCATTATTTTGATTATCGAGTTGTATTACTTTGTTTGTTAGTGTTGGTTGGTTCATTACCTAATTAAGATTGTTGTGGCAATACAAGTGTCCAGTTTTCATTATCAAAATCAATCTCGTTTTCATGCAATGTGGTGCTCATGATGCAAAATACAACACTTTTTTAAATGAAAACCGATTTTCATTCCAATCATGGTTTCTTTTACAAAAGTGTAGCACAAGTTTTTAAAGAAAATAAAACATGTCTGAAGCTATACATATGGTAACGCTACTAGCAAAAAAGAAACTAATCAAAAATACAATAAATTAGTGCCAGTCGCCTCAGGTTCATGATGCCCTCTTCGTCCTCTTCCTCGGAGGAAGGGACTCTGGGACACTGTTTCCATCAGCGCCACTGTCTGCATCTGAACCAGAGTCTGAGGTGGCACCATATTCACTCTCTGTCTCTAAACCTGCCTCGGCATCGGTATCTCCACTCACGGAACCAGAGTCGCTATTTTCTCCACCCTCAGAGGACTCAGACTGTGGACTCACTGCCTCCTTAGAGTCACTCGTCTCGGCGTCATCATCGCTCAGAATGGGCTCTGAAGGGCCACTCTCATCTCGGGTGCCCCTGGCTCTGCTCGGCTGTGTGCCGGAACCTGTCTCTCTCTGCTCCCTGCTATTGGAGGAGGCATCGTTGGTGCAGGTGCTGCAGCTCCCGCCGGTGCTATTGGTATGGGTGGGACCTGAAAAGGCAATTGTCATATTTCAGCCACAGTATGCGTATTAGATACATGTATGGTATGCAGAATGAGTATATGCAGAAGTCAGGTACAATGTATGAATACAGTATGGAAGTGCAGTATTTCAGATGCAGTGTATCAGTACAGTGTGGGGAAGTTTTCAGTTGAAATGTTAGTTTTAGTGTGTCAGTGGAAATTTGATGACTGGAATGTAAGAAAACTAAAGAAATGACCTGAATGCCGTGGAAGTCGAGCAGTGTGTCCCTTCTCAATATCATACCCTCAAATGAGGCTAATAGATCCAGCAGATCCTCAGTATATCTTGGGGGTGGCTACAACTGCATTGGGAATTATCAGTGTCCAGAAGGAACAAATATCAGAAAGAGATGGGAAAACTAAAAAATATGGTACATACTGGGAGAGCATCATGAGCTCTGACATATCTATGCCCCGCAGCGGCAGGCTCAATCAGAATCTGGTATGCCTCCCCAGTATACCTCCAACATGTGAGTGCAGTAGGCAGCTCCGACCAGCTGGTCCTCTGTCCTGCCTGGGTAGCCCCTCTGCTATGCGCTCTGGTTGCCCTAGTCACCCTGGGCACTCTAGCTCTCTCCCTCGCAGCTGTAGCCCCTGCCCCCTCACCTCCACGAATACCGATCAAAGGAGGCATGAGGTGTGTCTTGATGAATGTCGAATAATCCTCCTCCCCACAAAAATAGTCGGTCGTTAAGCCCTCCGTAAACTGAAGCATTTCCTAGAAGGTGAGTCTCTCTGTGGCTCTCATAAATGGTAGAGGCGCCACGGGAACTATCGACTTAGGCAAGCCCATGGTCTGGCGTAAGAACTGCTCGCCTAGGAACTAGGCTCGACAAACCGGGCGCTCGAACAAAAGCCAAAAATGGGAGGCTCCCCAAGATCCATCGAACTGGTACCTGACTCCGGCCGACATCATCGCCCAGGGCTGCCAAGTGATCTGTAAATAGAGAATGCACAGATTGTTAGTGGCCATCAGATATCGAAGTATGAATTAGAGCCCACGTGGAATAAAAGTAACTGTGAATTTTGAGTTACCTCTGCCATGGTCACTGTGTCGAAGTACCGACGAAAGAGTGAAAAGGTCTCCCTGGTCCTCCGCAAGCATCTCCTGTCATACCGGTGAGAGTATGGCACAACAGGAGGCATCTCCACATCTGGCTCTGGAGTGAGGGTCGGGAAATATGCGTATACCCATAGCTGCAAGGAAAAGCAACAGTGAGTATATAGCATATAAACACAGAGAATGCAAAATGCATAATGTAAAAAACAGAATGTGTGTACAGTGTACAGAAAGTACAGATACATAGTGCAGGAAATAACATGTGTTTGTGAAGTGTACAGAGAATGTAGAATACAAATAGCAGAATGTATAGTACAGTGTACAGAAAGTGCAAACATAGATACAGAGGATACAAAGTGTACAATGCAGAAAGCGCAGTATATGGGTGTAAACAATGCAGTACGCAGTGTACAGAAAGTGCAAAGCAGAAAGCACAGATACAGAAAGAAGAAAATGTAAAATAGAAATGTAAGGCGCACCTCGTAGGCTCGCCAGTAGCCTCTGACTTTGTCTCCACACCCGCAAGATGTCAAGCTCATATAGCCATACAAGGTGGCTAGGCCAGCATCGCCCCAATTGTAGAGTCCGACCTGAGGTAAATCTACCAAGGCGCTCAGAAGATACAATCCTACAGTGTTCGCCCTGTTTGCGAACAAGGTGGTGCCGAAGAGGAACATCAAGAAGCCTCGGGCATAATGCTCGGTCTCCTCTGGGGTCTCTGGCTCGGTCCCCCAAAACTACTCTGCGAACCAACTGTATCGTACCATCCTTAGTCGGAAGTGAGGCGGGCATGTCCCTAACAGGTAGATCTAGGCGGCCTCCCAGTTGCCCATGTCCATATCATAAGGGATCGAGTGACCCCTTACTCCTATGCCGGTGAGCATAGAGAAGTCATAAGGAGTCACCGTCATCTCCCTGGCGAAAGAGAAGTGGAAAGAGTGGGTGGTATCCCATCACCTCTCTACTAATGCTCCAAGTAAGGGCTGACTCGCGATAAGGCGCGATAACCCCGTGCAGAATAAACCAAAGCCAGCCTAGTCAATAATGTGGAGGACATCGACAGGAAGCTCCATGTACCAGTCCCTCGTGGACGTGGCTCCATAGCCCCTGATAGCACGAGAATCCTCCTGTGATCAGAACAATGATGTACAATGGTATAAGAACAAGCAGATGAAAAGGTAGAGTAAGAAATATACTGCAAGAGTGTGATTAGGGCAAGAAATGCAGTGTAATCAATACAGTTGAAGTAAGAAATGCAATGTATATTGAAGAGAACATGAGAATACAGTGCATACCTCGATGGTGCCGTATGGTAGATGGGAGTCTAGCTCTCGTAGCAAGAGGTCCTCTGGGGCACCTCGCGCAAACCCTCTGAAATGCCGGATGCTGTCGGGTGGTAGCACATACATCCGAGGATGATATGTCATCGGATCAAAAGGTCGAATCCTAGGTGGCAGTAGCATTGGCTCAGGCTCTGCCTCAATCTCTAGAGACAACTGGAGTGGGATCTCCGAGAAAGCTCCGTCATGGGGTAGATCATCCGCCTTGTTGGAAAGAAGACAGAAAAATCCGCGAGAAGTGAAGGAAAATAAGGAAAAAAGGTAGAAAATGCCAAAAGTCAACCCTAAGAGAGAGAAAAGGATAGAAAAATGTCAAAGCCTCGAAAAGGCACCAAACCAAAGAAGAACTCAAGGGAAACAAGCCTCAAGTGGTGAAACTCCAAGAAAAAACACCGAAATCAAATTTTAATCGATTCAAAACGAAGTAAACTGAGAGGGTTTAGCGAAGAAAATGTGCGGGGGGCATTGGAAAACACGTATAAAGCTCAAATCTAGAGAGGGAAAGTGTCTAGGGAGAGAAAAGAAGGATTTTCAGCTTTGGAGGAGTAAGGAAATGAAGTATGGGTGAGTCTATATAAACACTCGTGGTGAAAAGACTAGATTGGCCTCGATTTGCCATCGGTGGCTAACCGGCCACCACTGGTGGCTGACAGGCCACATTGGTGGCCGACAATGATCAAGGGTGGCCGACAGGTGGCCGACACCTTCCCCTTCCAGCCGTCCAGGGCCCAGTGCTCCTCCATTGAGTTTTGATGCTGTTTTGTATGCTTATTTTTCAAAAAATGCATACAAAGTTCACCTTTAAGTTCAGATTGCCTCTGCGGAAGCTCCAAATCGTGTATTCAGTGCATGATGTTCCTTGCTAGTCAACATGAACGAGGTGTATCCTTTTAAAACATGTTGCAACTCTTCCGAGAGGTAAATCGAAAGTTGCTACTCAATTTGTTTGGTTAAGAATGCGCTTTCATCCTTGGATAGAATATACATTGTGCTCATGCATAGAATGTACATTTTATACATATGGTCTTGCATAGAATATGCACTTCTCCCTTCATGCATAGAACATGCTTCCAATTTCTCTTGCATAGAACATGCTATTAATACGTTTGCATAGAACATGCCTTAACATTATTGCAATTGTGTATTAAACATGCACCCTTAATATGTTGTACTTGTTGAGTTTTTTTTCTTACGCAGGTACGACATTGTATGTATGGTTCATTCAGCGAAGACAGCATAGTCAATGACATTGTATGTACGGTTCATTCAGAGGAGTTCCGTGTGAAATCATTCATGCCCTTCGAATCACATCCTTTTATTCCCTCTCCTCGTGAGTGAGACGCGTTAGGACTACTCCTTTTGGTTAAAAACATTCGGGTGCGTCCCGGTTTTCACACCTCCCTTCGGTTAAAAACATTCGGGTGCGTCCTGGTGTTTACACCACATTTTCCCCTCGCACGTGAGACGCGTTGGGATTGTTTGTTTTGGTTAAAAACATTCGGGTGTGTCCTGGTGTTCACACCTCCCTTCGGTTAAAAACATTTGGGTGCGTCCCGTTCTTTACACCACCTTTCCCCCTTGCGCGTGAGATGTGTTGGGATTGTTTGTTTTAGTTAAAAACATTCGGGGGCGTCCTAGTGTTCACAATTCCCTTCGGTTAAAAACATTCGGGTGCATCCCGGTGTGTACACCACCTTTTCTCCTCGCGCGTGAGACGCGTTGGGATTGTTCGTTTTGGTTTAAAACATTCCGGTGCGTCCCGGTGTTCACACCTCCCTTCGGTTAAAAATATTTGGGTGCGTCCCAATGTTTACACTACCTTTTCCCCTCGCGCGTGAGTCGCGTTGGGATTGTTCATTTTGGTTAAAAACATTCGGGTGCATCCTGGTGTTCACACCTCCCTTCGGTTAAAAACATTCGGGTGCGTCCCGGTGTTCACACCTCCCTTCGGTTAAAAACATTCGGGTGCGTCCTGGTGTTTACACCACCTTTTCCCCTCGCACGTGAGACGCGTTGGGATTGTTTGTTTTGGTTAAAAACATTCGGGTGCATCCCGGTGTTCACACCTCCCTTCGGTTAAAAACATTCAGGTGCGTCCTGTTCTTTGCACCACATTTCCCCCTTACGCGTGAGATGCGTTGGGATTGTTTGTTTTCGTTAAAAATATTCGGGGGCGTCCTAGTGTTCACACTTCCCTTCGGTTAAAAACATTTGGGTGCATCCCGGTGTGTACACCACCATTTCTCCTCACGCGTGAGATGCGTTGGGATTGTTCGTTTTGGTTTAAAACATTCCGGTGCGTCCCGGTGTTCACACCTCCCTTCGGTTAAAAATATTTGGGTACGTCCCAATGTTTACACTACCTTTTCCCCTCGCGCGTGAGATGCGTTGGGATTGTTCATTTTGGTTAAAAACATTTGGGTGCATCCTGGTGTTCACACCTCCCTTCGGTTAAAAACATTCGAGTGTGTCCCGATGTTCACACCTCCCTTCAGTTAAAAACATTCGGGTGTGCCCCTGTGTTCACAGCTCCCTTCGGTTAAAAATATTCGAGTGTGTCCCAGTGTTTACACCACCTTTTCCCCTCGCGCGTGAGACGCGTTGGGATTGTTCATTTTGGTTTAAAACATTTGGGTGTGTCCTGGTGTTTACACCACCCCTTTGGTTTAAAACACTCGGGTGCATCCCGGTGTTTCCACTGTCCTCTTCCTCCTTTCGTGTGCAACACATTAGGATCTCAATTGAGACCTCGAGTGCGCCCGACAGTTATGTCGCTCTTCATTTTTCCTACGCGTTGCATGGTTAAGTTTGCATAATTTTCTTACATCTTCTCTGCATGAAATGTGGTTTGGTTCGTAATTCCCACGTGTGGCGTGCTTACTTACTTTTGTGTTTGAGGTTGCTATACCTTGTTTCGATTGGTTTGAATGTGGCATTTTCATTGCATAGAATTTGCATCTAAATGTTTCATTACAGCCTCATTGTATGATCATAAGTTATGTTCCTGCATTGTGCATATCACTTGCATTTCGCCCCAGAACTACGCTGGTTTGATTCCTTGCAAAGGGATACGTAGGCAGCCTGCGAGTGCAACTGTTTTTGTCTTGCTTGTTTGTTTGTCCAAGTCTTCGGCCTTGTCAAAATGGGTCATCTTTGGGCTTTGACATTCACTCCTGTCACTTTATGGCTTTCGAATTCTGTCAAAGAGGGCCAACTGTAGACACCCCATTTTTTACCGTCCTCAGGACTTGGACGTCATCACTTGTGCATATGGTGATTGTGATTGCACTTGTTCGTTTTGAGTGCTCGAAGTCCTCGGTGGAATGCCCTGTCTTTGAGCCTTTAAACCTTGTCTTTTACATGCCTTGTTTTGGACCAAAATTTGGTGTTTGGACCTTTTGGTGACCTATCGGCCATGGCTCATAGTTGTCGACCATAGGTGTGGCCGGTCGGCCACCAGTGTCTTTTTCCAGATAGTTGTTGACAGCTGTGATAGCTGTTAGCACACTGAGCTGCATCTTCCTACACGTGTATATTTTTCTATAAATATGGGGGTTCCTCCCCTATTGTTGAGGGTTAGAAATTTTGGAACAAAAAATCTCTCTCTAGATTTCCCTCTCTCTCTTGCAATTTTGTGCTTAGTTGCTTGTTTTCTCACACTTTTACATACACTACCTTAATCAAAGTTGCTTCTCTTTGGGCTGAGGTTATTTGAGACCCTCTTTGAGCTCTAGCAAGTGGTTTTAGCTCGGTTTGGTTCCTAAACTTGAGCTTTGCTTCAAAGGTATAACTCTTGCCTTGTTTACTTTGTTTCAATATACTTGTTTTACCATATTTTCTTACTATTTTGGGGCTGGTTTTAAATTGTAAAAAGTTTTGTTTTTGTGGCTTAAAAGTGGTGGTTTGAGCCCTTTTTTCATTAGGGGGTGGTTCACCCTTCTTGCTTCTTAGTTTATCAAGTTTTTGTGCCTTTATTCATCACTTTCAAACCAACTTTTTTTCCCCCTTTAACCACTGAATTTAAGAGATTTTTCAATAGTAAAAAACTCATTTTGAAGTCCAAAATTGGAGGGGTTAGCCTCCCCTCATTGGGTCTTGTTTGCATGCCTAGTTAAGCCCATGTATTAGCTTAATGTTTTAGCTTTTTGTGGCTTAAGTCCAGCATGTTTTACACTCTGTTTTGAACTGTTTTGCCACTGTTTTGGCTGTTTGGTGCCATTTGAGCTTTGTATGGCATGGTTGTAGTGTAAGTTGCTTCACTAGCTTAATGTTTTAAGGCTTTAACCACCATTGGTTTGAGTTGGTTACATATTTTAGTGCTTTTATCACTCATTTCCAGCACTTAATCATCTCTACAACCTCCCTCCTTTCTTGATTTTATTTTTTCTTTGAAAGTGGTTCAAACCATTTGTCTGTTTAAAGCATGAAATTGAGGTGTTTGTACTTAATGGTTTAATCCCTTTTGGGGTTCATTACCAACGACATGAGGTCTCTTTCATGCCAAAAACAACCTTTGGTTTAAGCCTTCTTTCCCTTAGAGGACACTCACCAATGGATAATTGATTAAAGGATGACTTGGTAATTAAAATGAGTAAACAAAATTGATAAGTAAAAGTTGTAAGATAAGCATTCTTTGTGTTGCATTCATGTGTAGACTCGACTTTCTTCGCGTGCCCCCCTTTTGTAGAGGCGCGAATTGTTCTCCTACAGTTTAGACTCCCGTCACGGTTCTGAATCTAATATCACAAAGTGCAATGTCGAACTGGTAAACACCAAAGAGTCCAATCCGACAAATCATTTTGGAAAATCAGATTTTAGATCAAATAATGCCAAAACTAGACTGCTTTTGCCAGATTACAGAGTCGCCACCTAAATATTTTGTTTTTGAGAAATTTAGGAAACCCTGACTCATGCCAAAGGCCACGTGTCCGTCATCACCAAAGTTGTCTCGGCTCGGGAACTTGGGTACGAGAGGGGAAGGTCTTGAAATGAGCACCCCCACTCGCCCGATCAAAGGATCGGCCTCTACTGAGCATGATATGTTGTTTTATAAACCTCATGTGTTCTTATTCTGATTATTGGCTAACTTTACTATGTGACGCACACACAAGTTTAGACTAAATTGTGAAAATTGGAACAAAATAACTCATGTTTGTTTTCGAAAATGGTTTGAAAGTGCCACTCTCAAGTGGGATAAAGCACAGATTTGCCACCTCAAGTGGGCTTGAAAACATGATTTGCCACTTCGCAGAGTGGGCTTAAAATTCACATTTATCGAATTGTCCCAATTCAAGTAATCGAGCCTTCACCCATAGGCATTCAAGCAAGTAATCATATAAGCAAATAGCCTCATGGCAAGCATGCGAAAACATGGCAACACTCACACTCATGCAAGTATGCTAAAGCGTAAAAGCTTACAGTGCACTCCAAGCCAAAACAAAAGCTAGTTAGAAATATGCATGATCCTAACTATGTTAAAATGCCTAATGCAAAACATGCAATAATGCAACTAAATAGGCTTGGCTACCTAAGATGGCATATGAATGCAACAGTTTGATAACATGCTTTAAAACACATATTCAAATAAGTATTGAAATACGATACAGTTTGAATGATGCACCAAGCCGGTGCATATAAGATAAATGAATGAATGCAAACATGCAAAGCATAAGGTATGCTAATCAAAACATGCCCTAAACTAACCATTAAAAGCAGATAAATAAAAGGGAGAAAGACGTGGGGTTGGAAGACATGCACACACGCACGCACGCTTATTACAACATTGAGCCCTCTCGAAGGAGGGTCCGAATAAATAAGCTAAGCTACACTAAGCTAAGCTAATTATTACAAACCAACTAATTAACTATTCTAGATAATTAATTACATACCGAATTGAATCTAATTAACTAACTTATTCTAAGCTAATTAATTACAACAAATGAAATTGAATAACTAGTTACACAAACTAATTAGATAATATTACAAAACGAATTAAATAACTAGCTACGCTAAACTATTTAAAACAATTTAAATGAAGTGAGTAAACGGCCTCGTAGGCAAGGAAGACATGCATGCTCGGTTGCGTCCTCCTGAAAATCCATCGCCGTGATCTTTGTTGCCTCTGTTTGCACTCGCCTTGATCTCTGAACATTGAACCAACTTCCAGACTGCTTCTGCCCTAACTCAGATATACTTTTGCACAAAAATGGACTGGTGGCCGGTCGACCACAAAAGGTGGCTGCCGGCCACCTTAACTGGTCAATCAGCTAGTATAAGTGGCCGGTCAGCCACCCCTTTTTCAGGCTTCTGGTTTTGCTGCAACAAAGAACAACAGAGGCACAACAGTGTATTTTTCAAGGAATGTGTGTACTGCCACCCTCGTTATCATGTCTCAAGCTCAAAAGAGTAATGCACTCTTGGATCCAAAACCACCAATCAAGCATTTTCAATGCATGATGGCCAAAGATCCAAGTTGTATACTTTCAATAAATGCACAAAGCAAGACTCTAAACCACCACCCTATCATGCATGATCAAGGGTGATGGAGACAAAGGAGATTGGCTTATTTCATCACTTTGAGTATGAAATGGACCAATCTACCTTGTGTTCAATATAACATCTGATTGAACACAATGCAATGCAAACACAACATGTTATCTTGTCTATGTTTTACTTGTCCAATTCTTGTTTACACATTTTAGTATTACCAAGCCATTCTTTAATCGGTTAAGTCCAATGTGAAAGTCCACTAATGAGAGAGGGGTCAACCAAAGGATGATTTAAGACATGAGAGAGATCTTGCATTTGGCTAGGCGGAACCCTCAAAAGAGGGTTAAAGCCATTGAGCACAAGCTCTATCTCAAGCTTAAACATAATCATAAGGTTAACCAACCCTCAAAACAAATGGAAAAATGAAGAAATGAGGGAGGTTGCAGATTTTTCAGTGCTGAAACAGCATGAAAAATAGGAATACAACATGCACGCAACACATGCACAACATGTTAAGAGCCTAAAGCATTAAAGCTAGTGAAGAGCACTACACTAGAGGCATGCAATATCTCAAATGACTAAACCAGCTCAAAACAGAGCTAACACATGCCAAAACAATGGCTAAAACATGCTGGAATTGAAGCATAAAAAGCAAGAAAAACATGCTCATGTGTTGGCTCACAAACAAGGCTCAATGCACAACTCTCAAAAGAAATGAAAGAGTGAAATATGTGAGAGTGTGATAGAGCTATATGCACTGAAATCACATTTTAATTGATGCCATAGCATGCAATCATCTCAAGCAAAGCATGTTAGGAGCCTTAAAACACAAAGCTAGTAAAGGCCATTTGCACTACAACCATGCAAGACAAGGCTCATATGACCGAAAAGGTTAAAGCATGCTAAATCAATAGCAAAAACATGCTGAGATCAAGTCACCAATAGGTAGAAAAACATGCTCACATGCTAGGCCATCTACACATGGAAACAAGACACGAGGAGGGGAGGCCACCCCCTCTTATTTTGGACCTCAAAACCAAGTTTTTACCACTAAAATTCCCCTGGAATTCAGTGGTTAAAAGGCCAAGAAAAGTTGTTTTAAAAGCTTTGCAAAAAGGCACAATACTCTAGCAAACAAGCTACAAAAGAGGGTGGACCACCCCTAACTCCAAAAAGGCCTTCAACTACCATTTTTAAACCTTAAAAATAGAGGTTTTTGTAGTTGAAGAGTAGGCCAAAAATAGCATGCAAAGATGACCAAACAAGTGTGCAAAAATAAGCTTAAAAGGGGTTAATCCGATACCTTTGAAGCACAGCAACAAACAGCTACTTTCTGAGCCAAAACCAGATTTGAGAGCTCAACTAAGACCTCCAAGAACCTCAGCTACAAGGTAGTCTAATTTGGTGAAGGGGTTGTATGCAAATATGTAGAGAATTCCCACTTTCAAGCACAAAATAGGAAGAGAGAGAGAGAGAGAGTTCTAGAGAGAGAGGCAAAAATTTTGCTTACCAAAATTCTGTAACCCCTCAAAAGGGGGAGAGACCTCCGTTATATAAAAATACATGCCAAAAGCTTGCTTTCATCCCTCCATACACGTGTATGGAGGAGGTTTTCAGTGATCAACAGTTGGCACAGCTGACATATAAAATATCTGAAAAAGGAGAAAAATGGTCGTCGGCCACTTTAGGTGGTCGGCCGGCCACCTCCCCTAGCCGATCGACCAACCGACCACTTCAAGTGGCCGACAAGGCCCTACCCTCATCCAGGTAAGAGGCACCAAGGTTTGGCCCAAAAACAAGGCCAAAACACAGAGGGTTTAGAGGCTCAAAGACAAGGCGTTCTGTCGAGAACTTCGGGCACTCAAAACGAGCACAAACATGCACAATCATCGAGTGCGCAAACGATGACGTCTAAGTCTTAAGGTCGGTCAAAAATGGGGTGTCTACGGCATGTGTTCAAATCAGACATTAATTTGAACACAAGGAAAATGGGACATTTCATACTCAAAAGTGATGAAATGTGCCACTTTCCTTGGTCTCCATTGCCCTTGATCATGCATGATAGGGTGATGGACTTTTTGGTCTCATTTTGCATTTATTGAACTTGCACAATTGGTTTCACAAGCCATCATGCAATGAAATTGCTTCATTGATGGTTTATGAACCAAATTTTGTCCCTCCTTTGATTTCCCCTTGAAAATAAGAGGCAAAGTGTACAAAAAACCCTTGAGGAATACACTGTTTTGCTCTCTATTGCAGCAAGGAGGTTCATGACAGCAGTGGCCGACAACCACCACCAATGGCCGACCAGCCACCACCAGTAGCCGTCCGGCCCCTTGTCGGCCATCAGTGAAATTTGCACAGTGTGTTGGTAAGATGGAGCGGAGGTGATCTGGAAGTGGGTAGAATTGTTGGTGTTCAATGTGCAAATAGAGGCATTCAGCAACAAGGCAGTGGCTTTTCGGGTGGAAACCAAGCATGCATGGGCCTCCCTCGCTTCTCGGGATTAACTAATTAGTTTAATTAGAAATATATCAAATATGTGTTGTAATTAATTAGTTGTAACTAATTAAGTGTTGTAAATAATCAGTTAGTTTAACTAGTTATTCAATTTCGTTTTGTAATTGGTTAACTAGAATAGTTAATTAATTCGGTTTGTAATAATTAATTAGCTAGTTAAATTAGTTTCAATTTTTGTATTAGTTAGCTTAGTTAGCCTAGTTAGCTTTCATTCATTCGGACCCTCCTTCACGAGGGCGTAATGTTGTAATAAGTGTGTGTGCGTGCGTGTATGTTTTCCAACCCCACGTCTTTCTCCCTTTTATTTAATCGCTTTCGATGGTTAGATTAGGAACATGTTTCAATTAGCATACCTTATGCTTGCATCCATTCATTTGTATTGCATGCACCGAGGCTCGGCGCATCATTCAAACTTCATTGCCATTTCAATATATTCTTTGAATACGTATTTAACCGCATGTTGTCGAATTGCTTCATATGTCATATTAGTAGCTAAGCCTATTAATCGCATATTGCATGTGTTGCATTAGCATCTTGTATAGTTAGGAATCATGCATATTTTACTAACTCATGTTTTCCTAGCTTGGAGTACTAGGTGAGTTTTTATGCTTTAGCATACTTGCATAAGTGTGAATGTTGCCATGATTAGCATGCTTGCCATGAGGCTATGTGCTTAAATGCTAAACTGCTTGAATGCCTGTAGATGAAGGCTTGTTGTCTGAATTGGAACGATTCAGCGAATGTACGTTTTAAGCCTACTTTGTTGAGTGGAAAATCATGTTTTAAGCTCACTATGTTTGGTGGCAAATTCGCATCTTTAAGCCCACTTGAGGTGGCAAATTCAAACTATTTTAGCAAACAAACATGAGTTGAATTGTTCCAAATTAAGCAAACTAGTCTATACTTGCTTGTGCGCATCACATAGTAATGCTAGTTTAATAACCGGAACAACACATAATGTTTATTAAAATCATATCATGATTAGTAGAGGCCGATCTTTGATCGGGCGAGCAGGGGTGCTCAATTCATGACATTTCCCCCTCGTACCTAAGTTCCCAAGCCAAGACAACTTTGGTGATGACAGACACGTGGCCTTTGGCACGAGTCATGGGTTTCCTAAATTTCCTCAAAATAAAAAATATTTAGGTGGCGACTCTGTATCTGGCAAAGCAGTTCAATTTTGGCATTTTTTTATTCAAAATCAATTTTCCAAAACGAGTTGCCAGATTTGGACTCTTTGGTGTTTATTAGTTTCACATTGCACTTGTAAGATTAGATTCAGAACCACGAGCGTCTGAACTGTGAGACCTTTCTTTCAAATCTTCCGAAAGGGAGCACGAAAAAGGCGAGCCACACATACATTTAGTAAATCATCACATAAATAATAGCTAATTTATCTAGGAATTACTTTAGACAACCAAAAGTAGAGTAACAAAGGCATATTATAATTAATCAAAATGACTAATATTAAATAGAAGTAACACTAATTTTCTTTAATCAATAGTAGATATTACATTAATCATCCCACATAATATAATGAATTAAAATAAAATTAATTTAATTCCCATTATATTCAGTTAATGGTTAAAATTTTTTTTACATGGTATTTGTTTTTTAGTTATATTGATTCATTAAACATAAATAGGTTTGGAATGATTTTATAAAAAAAAAAAAAATTGAAAATGCATAAAGTTGAATTGACAAACATAAAGAATATAAATATTTAAATTATTCAAAAAAATTAACATTTTTAACATGAGCTCTCTTCCATTTGCTCAAACTCTGAATTTGAATAAAAAAAAAAAAAATTTAAAAAGAAGAAATTTATGGTTTAGTTCTCAAAGGAAATCAATTCTTGAAAATAAATTTAATCATGAGTTATTTCAATAGGATAATCAACAATAAAAAATCAACTGATTAATATTTTTAAAGAATAAACCCATATCCAATAAATTTTGATGTGTTCTTCATTTTCAATCTAATATCTGCGCTAAAAAAAAATTAAACATAAATAGTCAATAAGTGAGAGAGTTATAAATTGATAATAATAAGAGAGAGAGAGAGAGAGAGAGAGAGAGAGAGAGAGAGAATAAAATCTCAATTAAATGATACATTATTAGCAAAAAGAAAGAAATGAAGAATAAAACATATTGTAACAAAAAATTTAAAATAAAATAATAATATCCATTGTAGGGAAGGTAGTTCGGAAATACTCTTTGGATCCAATGGGACGCTCGAGATCCTCAGCTGGTAGCTTGAAAAAGAATGAACACTCTGGTCGGGGATGCCGAAATTAGCACTCCGACGGATAAGTCAATGTGTGCTCTCTAGATTGCGTGTGTCTTAAGTTAAGCGTACTAATTCTCACATACCTCTTTTTGTTTGTCGTTCTTCTATTTATAAACGCTCCTGGTCTTCTAGGCAAGGCCCGCTCTTGATCTGTCATGTACTTATGCACTCGACCCACCTATTATGCCGTATTCCAACTTTTAATCGGCCCCCTGCTCAACTTATTCGACATCTGAAACATTAGGGGCGGGGCCGAATGCATACTTTACACCGATTGGGAAAATATACACTACCTATTTGCGTCCACTTTTATTCGGCTACCACAATTGCCCCCCGAACACCCCACTGACTCTGTTTAGTCGGCGTGTTTGGTTTTGATCTTGAAAAGTCAAAAATTCGGCGGTTAACCTCATTCCAAAGCGTGTCAGAACGCATACGTTTTCTAGTCATCATTACAAGTTCCAGCCTCTTCGTACGCTTCCTCTATTTAATGTGGTTTAAAACTTTGTCTCTTCGAATGTATACTTTGAATACTCAACATTTTTTGGTTCGCCTTCTAGTACAACTCCTCCACCTCGCGACCTCTGCAACTCTCTTCTATCTCTCATTATCCCTTTCGCTCCCTGTAAGTTCTCTTCTCTTTCACTCCCAATACCATTTTCTTGTTTACTATTAGTTTTGCATAATCCTTAGGCCGGCTACAATGGCAAAAAATTTGAAAGCACTCTTTTCTGCGGATCGGATTTCTGGCTTCCGACGCCATTGTTCCATCCCCGATGACGTTCATCTGTCACTCGTGGAAGACAGCACCACCAATATACAGAGGACTGACGAGAGCACATTCATCTTTCCTCTCCTATCGATTGTTGAAGGCGGTGTAGATGCGCCCCAAGGGCTTCATGCTACTATAGTTTGGACTCAAATGTCACGGTTCTGAATCTAATCTTACAATGTGCGATGTAAGACCGATAAATCACCAAAGAGTCCAAATCCGGCAAATTATTTTTTGAAAAAACATTTTTGTAAAGAAGTGCCAAACATGGACTGCTTTGCCAGATGCAGAGTTGCCACCTAAATATTTTATTTTTAGGGAATTTAGGAAACCCTGACTCGTGCCTAAGGCCACGTGTCCGTCATCACCAAAGTTGCCTCAGCTCGGGAACTTGGGTACGATTGGGGAAGGTCATCTATGAGCACCCCCGCTCGCCCGATCTGAAGATCAGCATGTACTAAGCATGATATCTTGTTTTTGAAAATACATGTGCTCTTATTCCGATTAATTAGCTAGAATTACTATGTGATGCGCACAACACACAAGTATAGACTAGATCGCCTAATTTGGAACAAAGCATCGCATATTTGTTTGTTTGAAAACGGTTTGAAATTTGCTACTCGCAAGTAGACTAAAATGCGGATTTCGATGAATTGTTTTAATTCAAGTAATCCAACCTTCACCCACGAGCATTCAGGCAGTTATATCACATAAGCAATTGGCCTCATGGCAAGCATGCTGTCATGTTAACACTCACACACATGCAAGATGCTAAAGCACAAACACTCACAGTGTACTCCGAGCCAAAACACGAAACTAGTTAGAAATCAAGCATGATCCTAGTTCATATTAAAATGGCTAATGCATCGCATGCAAAGTGCAACTAGAAATAGGCTCGGCTATTCTAAAATGGCATATGAGATGCGACAATTCGATACACGTATTCAACTTGGAATTGAAATACAATACAGTTAGTATGATGCGCCGAGCCCGGTGCATGCATACAGATGAATGATGCAAACATGCATAGCATAAGGATGCTAGTTGAAATATGCCCTAGGACTAACCATTGAAAGCAAGTAAGTAAAAGGGAGAAAGAAGTGGAGGTTGAAAAACATGCATCACACACAAGCACGCTTATTACATAATTGCGCCCTCTCGACGGAGTGGCCGAAAGAATAATACAAATTAACTAATTAACTAACTAACAAGCTAATTAATTAATTACAAAACCACTTAACTAATTAAACAAAATAATTAAGCTATGAAAACAGGTAAAGAAGCCTCGGGAAGAGGGACAAATGCATGCTTGATCGGCTTCGTTCGGAAATGCTCCTGTTGCTGCAGTAGAGGACAAACAGAGCATGGCAATACATTTGCAAGACAATGTGTGCACAACCACCCTCCCTATCATGTCATGAGCTCAAGGGAGTATGGTTCTCGACCCTCGGACCATCAATCACGGATTTCAATGCATGATGGCCAAAGGAGCCGAATGTGCAATTAATATCAAATGAAATGCACAAAAACATACAAAGGGCCCCAACCTCTGTCATGGTTGATCAAGAGACAAGGGATGCACACACAATGCTATGCAACCTAAGCATGCAGGCAAGCATGCAAGCAACTCAAGCATGATGCAAATCCAATGCAACATAAGCATGTTAATGACAATGCCATACAAGGCTAATGGTGACAAGCATGCCAAATGCAATGCAACCTAAACAAGTATGCAAGATGCAACATGAACATTCAAGCATGCAAGGCATGCAAAGGTGGACAAGTATGCAACAACATACAAAATGCGACAGGCATGTGACAACATGATAAAGGGATAAGCATGCAACATACTAGCATGCAAGGTAACAAATATGCAACAAGCATGCGACAACATGCAAGGCAAGCATGCAACAACATGCAAAGGATGGACTTAAACCAAAATGGACAGCTCTCAAATAGGCCCAAATCAGTGGCCAAAGTGATGAAACAAAGGCATGAAATACACATACAAACATGCATGCTAATTAGCCTAAAGACTAAGGCATAAAAGGGCAACTCTTAAGCACACTTAAAAGAGACAAATATGGACATGTGACAAACATGTTAAGCTCTGAAATCATGCAAGGGATGATGCCAAATCAACCAAACTACACAAGTAAAGCATGCAAGAAAACCCAAAGCTTGAGGCTAGCCAAGGGACTCAAACCATGGCCACACAAAGCAAGCTTCAAAGGGCCAAGGGGACCTAAAACAGTCCCAAGGCAGGTGGTCCCAAAACAAGCTTGAAACTAGCCACAACAAGCTAGAACACAACGCCAAAAACATGAGGCATGCAAGGCTACAAAAGGGTGTGTTACACTACACCTATCAAAACCAAACATGGCATGACTTAAACCAATAAAATCAGAGTTATGGCATGTTAGAATGAGCCCAAAAACCCACTTAGATGGCATCCCAAAGGCCTAAGCATGATGGCATATGCAATGACCCACTTATGAGGCATAAAACACCAACTCTTCAAAGCATAGAAAGGATGACAAATGCAAGTAAACAAGCATGAAACATAGACTGAAATAACATAACAAATGATGCCAAATCGTTGAAATGAGCCAAGTAATGCATGCTAGAGACTTGGATACTCAAAGCTAACAAGCTAGATTGCATGGTGGCTATACAAGCATGGCATATATGGCCAAAGAGACCAAAATCAGAGCTTAAGCATGTTACAACAAGGCTAAAAGCTTCATGGAGGAGTTGAAGAAAGAATCATGCTAGAGACATGTCAAAGCATGATGCGTGTTAGGTAAATAAGAGGATTGCAAGGCAAGTACATGAAGCATGTAAGAGGCCATCAAACCAACTCAAAATAGAGGTGTATTATGGCAAAACAAAGCCTAATACATACTGAAATGAAGCTGAAACAAGCTAAGCACACATGCTACTTACATAAGCCATTTATGCAAGCATTCAAGACAACAAGGAGAGGGGATGACCCTCTCCTATTTAAGACCTCAAAACCACCTTTCCACCACTGAAAATCCTCTGGATTTCAGTGGTAGAAAGGTCATGCAAAGCTAAGAAAAAGGGCCAAAAGGGATGGCCTAAAACAAGGCCTAACAAGGCCTTGGAGGGGGTAAACAACCCCAAATCAAAAAGTGACCTTAAACAAAGGTCTAAATCAAGTAAAATCAGAACTTTTATTAGTTAAGAGTTAAGCTTAAAACAATACGCAAGATAGGCTAAAAGCTTAAGCAAGAAAGGGGTATCTAAAGCAAGAATGCTCACCCTTGTAGAACCTCTTCAAGAACAAGGCTCCAGCAACTCTTTCAAGCCTAAACCACCCCCAAAAACTCTGAAATCAACTCCCTAGTGCCTCAGTAAAAAGAGGATGGTGTTCTAGTGTGTGTTTGTGTATAATAGTAAAACAATACTACACTTTAGAGCACATTACACACACAAATATAAAGAAAGGGAGATATAGAGATAGATAGATATAACTCTTCTAACCCTAATTTTTCTGAACCCTTGAGGAGGGAGGGGGAGCTCCCTTCTTATAGGAATTCAATTTCTAAAGCTTCTAAGAGAAGCTAAGCAAAGGGAAAATCCCTCCATACACATGTATGGAGGAGGTCAATTGTGCATGCTAGTTGTGCCAGCTGGCATAAAATATCTGCATAAAGCAGATGAACAGGGTTCGGCCAGAAATATGGCCGATCGACCAACATAAGTGCCGATCGACCAAAAAGAGTACCGATCGGCCAAAACTTTTGGCCGATGGCAAGAAAACAAGGCCGATGGCTTCAAGCCTTGGCCGATGGGTTTAGGGGATGGCAAACAAGCCACCCTCTTCCCTCAGAAGCAAAAACAAAAGTGCTTGGTCCTCAACCAAGCACAAAACAGACAAGTTGAGAGATCTTGAGGCAAGGCGCGCGGCCGAGACCTCCGAGAACTCAAAACGAACACAGGCATGGATGATCATCGAGTGTTCAAACGATGACGTCCAAGTCTGGAGGACGGTCAAAAATGGGGTGTCTACAGTTGCCCCTCTTTGACAGAACTCGAAAGTCATAAAAATGACAGGAGTGAATGTCAAAGCCCATAGACGACCCATTTTTGACGAGGCCAAAGACTTAGAGAAGCATACAAGAAGCAAAGATATGTGCCCGAAGGCAGAGGCAAAATGCAAATGACATGTACGGTGCCGAACATAACTTATGATCATGCAAAGAAAGCTGTAACGAAGCAAAACATGCAACAGTTTTAAGCAGGCGAACACAAATCTAACTACATTACATGCAGAAAGGATGTAAGAGAATTATACAATTCTCGCTACGTCTCACGCGGAGAATATACAATACCTGTCCGGTTCGTCTGGTCTCACCAACTTCAAATGAACCGTACATACAATATCGTGCCTGCAAAAGAAAGAAATTTAACAGGTACAATATCGTTAGAAACATGCGTAACAACGGAAGTGAAAAGTGCGTGACAACGCAAGTGAAGTGGTGTATGACAATGCAACCTAATCGTGCACATAACAATGTGAAAAGGGGTGCAAGACAATGCAACCTAAGGGTGACGCATAACAATGCGGAATGGATGCAAGACAATGCAACCTAAGTGTGACGCATAACAATGCGTAATGGATGCAAGACAATGCAACCTAAGTGTGATGCATAACAATGTGGGAGGAATGCAAGACAATGCAACCTAAATGTAACGCATAACAATGCGGTGAAAACAAGCATAACAATGCAAGTGAAGTATACATAACCATGCAATGCACTAACAAGTGCAGGTAAGGTGCGCAAAACAGCGCGAGCAATGTGTGGACGCGCCCGAATGTCCCGGGAGGGAAATCCCGTTTCGTTCATTGGGCTCACTACAGTTCGGACTCACTTGTCACGGTTCTTAATCTGAACCAAAGAGTCCAACTCTAGCAAATCGTTTTGGAAAACAGATTTTTGTAAAGAAGTGCCAAACATGGACTGCTTTTCCAGATACAGAGTCGCCACCTAAATATTTTATTTTGGGGAATTTAGGAAACCCTGACTCGTTTGCCTAAGGCCACGTGTCCGTCATCACCAAAGTTGCCTGGGCTTGGGAACTTGGGTACGATTGGGGAAGGTCAGCTGTGAGCACCCCCTCTC
The DNA here is from genome assembly GCA_030407325.1 of Camellia japonica. Lineage (NCBI taxonomy): Eukaryota > Viridiplantae > Streptophyta > Magnoliopsida > Ericales > Theaceae > Camellia > Camellia japonica. Next base: position 44,545,964 of record JAPPVO010000036.1, read on the forward strand.
GCCCGATCCGAAGATCGGCCTCTACTAACCATGATATCTTGTTTTGAAAACTATGTGCTCTTGTTCCGGTTATTAGTCTAGATTTACTACGTGATGCGCACAACAAAACAAGTATAGACTGAATCGCCTGAATTGGAACAAAACATTTCATGTGTTTTCCTTTTTTGAAAGTGGTTAGCTACTCGCAAGTAGACTGAAAATGCAGATTTTGCCACCCCAAGTGGACTTTAGAAAAAGATGGTTTTTGCCACTATCTAGTGGGCTTAAAAACTCACAATCGATGAATTGTTCCAATTCAAATAACCCAACCTTCACCCACAGGAATTCAGGCAGTTTATATCACATAAGCATTTAGCCACATGGTAAGCATGCTGTCGTGGCAACACTCACACTCATGCAAGGATGCTAAAACATAAATGCTTACCGAGTACTCCAAGCCAAAACAGAAACTAGTTAGTAATCATATGCATGATCCTAGTTCATGTTAAGATGGCTAATGCAACACATGCAAGATGCAACTATGATAGGCTCGGCTATTCTAAGATGGCATATGATGATGCTACAACTAACAAGTATTCAACTCGAAATTGAAATACAATGCAGCTAGTATGATGCGCCGAGCCCGGTGCATGCAATACAAATGGATGGATGCACGCATGCAAAGCATAAGGTATGCTAATTTAAATATGCCCTAATACTAACCATTGAAAGCTAGTAAATAAAAGGAAAGAAAGACGTGGGGTTGGAAGACATACACACACTCACGCACACTTATTACACAATTGCCCTCACTCGGAGGGTCCGAATAAATATTACACAACCAAATGAATACTACTAAATTAATTATTACAGAATTTCTAATTAATTAACAAATTAAATGCAGGAGGGTGGCCGCAGCCCTGCCTTGGAATGCGTGGAATGATGCATGCTCGACTCGCCCCACTCGAAAATTCGTGCCATGCCACTGTTGCCTCTGTTTACACTGCCTTGCCCGTCTGAAAGTTATGAAAGTCTCTAGACTCCTTCCGAATAACTCCCTGAGTGTGCTAGAATGTCACCGGCCAGAGAGATAGGTCACCGGCCATGGGAAAAGTCTTATCGGCCAAAACTTGTGCCACTGGCCAGCCACTGATGGTCGGTCGGCACTTCAAGTGGCCGGCCGGCCATTTCTTGCTGCAGAATCCTGCAGTTGACAGCAACAGAGGGCAAGCAGTGTATGGCATGGAATTTTCAAGCAAATATAAGCATGGCCACGCTCTCTATCATGCAATGGACTCAAGGGAGCATGACCCTCGACCCTCGGGCCATCAATTATGCATGATGGCCTAAGAAGCCAAGTTTGCCATTCAATGTAAAATGCATGCAACAATCAAATGAAAGCTAACACCCTATCATATTGAGATCAAAGGCATCGGCGACCGAGGATTGAGACGTTTCGTCACTTTGAGTACGAACACTTCTCAATCCTCATGCTTAGTTTAACACCCCAAACCAAGCAATGCAATGCATGTATGCAAATATGGCTAAAAATGCAACATGAGGCTAAGATGCAAAGCGTGCCAAATGCAATGTATCCTAAGCATGCAAGCTAAGTTAATGCGATATAAACATGCCAAATATGCATGCGAGTATATGAGAGGCAATTAGCTAAACACTATGCAAACATGCAAGTATGATACTATGCAAGCATGAACCCAAAGCAATGCAACATGATCATGCAATGATAGGCCTAAACCATAAAGGGCAGACCTCAGCCCACTCCAAAAATAGTGACCAAAAGTGCCCGATATGATGGACAAGTGCTCGTGTAAACATGCATACCAATGAGCCTAAGACTAAGGCATGAAAAGGAGCATTCTATCACAACTATCATGACCACACATGGCATGAATCAAACAACAAAAACAGAGTTTCAACATGCAAAATAAGCCCCCAAAACCCACTGATATGGCAACTAAAGCTTCAAACACCTAAGCATGCACGATGGCCCTTTTCAAGGCATAACAAAACAACTCTTCAAGGCATGAAAGGGATGATAAGTGTAAGCATACAAGCATGGTTTATGGACTGAAACATGGTCCCTAATGATTTCAAATCATGAGAATAAGCTAGGCTAAGCATGCTAGAGACCCACATGCTCAAGGCTCACAAGCCAAAATGCAAAGAGGCTACCCTAAACATGGCAAATATGACTAAAACAGCACCCAACAGTCCTTGAGCATGGCAAAATAATGCTAAGACCTTCATGAAGTTAAGCTAGAACATGCAAGAATCATGGCCTAAATGCATGGCATACTTCTAGGCAAAATTGAGGAATGCAAGGCAATTATACTATGCATGCAAGGGGCCACAAATCTGACCAAAAACAAAGGCAACATATGACCAAATAACATCCAAAAACTTCTGAAATGGGGCCAAAGACAACCAAGCATACATGCTACCCTTATGAGCCAAAATGAGGGCAAAAAAGAAAGAGACAAAGGGAGAGGGATGCCTCCCCTATGCAAGACTCAAGACTCCTTCTGCACCACTGAAAATCCACTGGATTTCAGTGGTGAGAAGGTCAACACACAAAGGTAACCAAAGCTTAACAAAGGAAGCACAAAAAGGGCCAAACAAGGCCTAAGAGGGGGAGGTCGACCCCCAACACCAAAACAACCTTAATGAAGTATCTCAAGCATGCAAATACAAGACTTTTTTCAGTTATGCACAAAGTCTAAAATAGTAAGCAAGATAGGCAAAAGTCTAGTGCAAGATTGGGGAATCTAAAGTAAGAGTGTTACCCTTGAAGAAACCTTGAAGAACAGCAAGGTCAGCCACCTTCCTCTGATCAAAATCAGTCCAAAACCTCAAGAACAAACCCTCAATGCCTCTCAAAGTCGAAGTATGGTGTAGTAGTGTGTGTTTGTGTGCAAAACTAAGGATAAAATGCACTTTAAGGCCCTCAAACACACACAAATGATGAGAGAGAGGGAGATATAGAGAGAGAAGGTGTATCACAGATGTATATATGTATATTGCTCTGGTTTTGCTCAACCAAGACAAAGGAAGGGGGAGGCTCCTTATATAGACAAAGGAAAAGCTCCAAGCTTCTTAGAGAAGCTATTGCAAAAAGGTCAAAAGAACCAAGCTTCCAATGGAAGCTATCCCAAAGGTGCAAGCTTCTTGAGGAAGCCAAGACAAGGGGTCAAAGCTTCCTCAAGAAGCTTTGAGCAAAGGGTGCAAAAAAAGGGGTCAAAGGTGGAAAACAACCACACATATGCACGGGGGCAGGTCTTGTGCATTCCAGCTGGCACAGCTGGCATGCACCATGCCTGAAAAAGGCAAAAAGGTGGTACCGGCCAGAAAAGGAGGCCATCGACCAAACATATGGTCGGCTGGCCACACCAAATGCCGACCGGCCAATGGTATATTTCACCAATGGCCGGTAGCCTCAAAACACGGCCGGTGGCCTCAAGCCATGGCTGGTGGGTGTCAGGGGTAGCTAACAAGCTACTCTCTACCCTCAGAAACAAAAACACAAGTGTTTGGTGCAAAACCAAACACAGAACAGTCGAGTTGAGAGATCCTGAAGCAAGGCGCGTAGTCGAGACCTCCGGGAACTCAAAACGAAACACGAACATGGGTAATCACCAAGTGTTCCAGCGGTGACATCCAAGTCTTGAGGACGGTCAAAAATGGGGTGTCTACACAATGCACTAACAGGTGCAGGTGAGGTGCGCAAAATAGTGCGATGCGCAAAATAACGCGAATGATGCAAAATGCAATGCAATGCACGGACAGGTGCATGATGTGCGCAAAATAGCGCGAATGGAATGCAATGCAATGCAATGCACAAAACAGTGCGATGTGCAAAATAGCGTGAATGAAATGCAATTATGCAAAATGCACCAACAGGTGCAAATGGGGTGCGCAGGATAGCGCGATGCACAAAATAGCGTGAATGATGCAAAATGCAATGCACTAACAGGTGCATGATGTGCGCAAAATAGCGCGAATGCAATGCAATGTACTAACAGGTGCATATGATGTGCACAAAATAACGCGAATGATGCAAAATGTAATGCAATGCACTAACAGGTGCATATGATGTGCGCAAAATAGCGTGATGTGCAAAATAGCGCGATGTGCAAAATAGCGCGAAATGCAATGCAAAATGTAATGCAATGCACTAACAGGTGCATATGATGTGCGCAAAATAACGCGAAATGTAATGCAATGCACTAACAGGTGCATATGATGTGTGCAAAGTAGCGCGAAATGAAACGCAATGCAATGCACAAAACAGTGCGATGCGCAAAATAGCGCGAATGAAATGCAATGATGTAAAATGCATTAACAGGTGCAAATGGGGTGCGCAAGATAGCGCGATGCGCAAAATAGTGCGAAATGAAATGCAATGCACTAACAGGTGCATGATGAGTGATAGTATAGTAGATGCAAAGGGTGACAAATTCCAACCATGCTGAAATCATGAGAGGAGGTCTGAAACAACCCGCCCAGGCGTGTTCAAAACACAACCTGAGATAAAACCTGCCCAGGCCCGTGCATCATGTGCCCTGAGATAAATTCCAAACACCCTGAAATCGCGTAAGGAATGGGACATTCAAACCACGCTGAAATCGTGAGAGGAGGTCCAAAACAACCTGAGATAAAACCCGCCCAGGCCCGCGCATCACGCGTCCTGAGATAAATTCCAAACACGCTGAAATCGCGTAAGGAACGAGACACTCAAACCATGCTGAAATCGTGAGAGGAGGTCCAAAACAACCCACCTAGGCGTGTTCAAAACACAACCTGAGATAAAACCCGCCCAGGCCCGCGCATCACGTGTCCTGAGATAAATTCCAAACACGTTGAAATCGCGTAAGGAACGGGACACTCAAACCATGCTGAAATCATGAGAGGAGGTCCAAAACAACCCGCCCAGGCATGTTTAAAACACAGCCTGAGATAAAGCCTGCCCAGGCTGGCGCATCACGTGTAACGACCCCAAAATCCGTATTAGAGATTGCCTTTATGGCCTTATGGGTTAATGCGTTTTAATTTAATGATATGTGTTCAAATTGAGAAATTATCTATTGAGCCACGGCTTTAAAATTGAAATTACTGACCTTTACGGGTTCAGAAATCACAATTGAGGACTTGGATGTGTTAATGGAAATTTTTAGAACTATTTGGGAAATTTAATTGGAAATCTAATTTGTCTGATTCGTTAATGTGCATTGGGTGGTTAACTTGGTACTGCAATTGAAGGCCTTAGAGGCTTCAGAAACCAGAACAGGGGACATATTTATGATCATCATAATTTTTAGAGTCATCTGGAAAGTTTAATTGAAATTTAATTTTTCGCGATTCGTAAGGGCGTGTTTGGCCCTCCTTATTGTGAAAGCTTAAGTGTGTGTGTATTTATATATGGAGGCATGTTATGTGTGTTGGGAACTTAAGACATTTGAGCCCAAAATATCTTAGGTAGAAAGAGAAGAGAACCGTGAGAGAGATAAAGGAAAAGAGACCAAGATTTTTGAGGGAAACAACTCAACAACCATGGGGTTTGAAGATGATTAAAGGGGATTGAAGAAAGAGAAGGGAAATCAATCATGGAGGTTGAAGAAGTGGAGGAGAATTGAGAGGAAGACCAAGATTGAACTAAGGTATGATGATTATCTTGAATCCTTGTTTAAAACGTTAATTTCATGAAATCATGATAATAAGGGAAGCTTTGAACCCATTTGAGTTAGGTTTCTATGTATATATTTGATTGAACCTTGATTTTCTAAGAATTTCTTGATTGAAGAATTATTGTCATTAAATTTGTTTATTTTGAGATTATGGTGTTTGATGAAGAATAATAATGTTAAATTGGTCATGTATTAAAGGGTTTTGGGCTTTGATTTACATGTAATTAAGGTTTGATTTTGAAAATGAGAAGTCCCAAATTTTCAGCCATTTTCGGACTGTAAACTGTCCAGGGCCGCACGTGCGGCACTGTTTCCCCGCACGTGCGGAGACAGCTCTGTCCGGCCAACTTTGAACAAGCATATCTTTTGCATCCGGACTCCGTTTTGAGTGATTCTTGAGCCTAAAATCAAGCCCCGGAAGTCTAGTTTCCAATGGAAGTGGTCTCACTACCAAATTCTAAATACAGAAATAGTTATACCCAAATTAGTGGCGACTGTCCACTTTTTGTTTACTGGGTTTGTACCGTTTCTTCGTCTGAACCTTTCCCCTATCGATTCCTCCTATCTTTTGAGGCATGGGTTATAACCTATGGAGGACTAATGAGTCTAGAACCACCATAGCTTAAGTAAGGAACAAAAAAAGATTGGTTTTACTCTCATATTATGTGTTGTGCATTGTGTTTGTAGGTCAAGACAAGAATATCGTTCCACCGCTATCAGAGACCTACCACTGTGAGTAGTAGTACGGTCATTCAATGATCGTTAATGATTTTTATCGTTAATATGTTGTTCCTTGCAAGTAAGTAAGTTAACAATGTGTTGATTGGAAAATCTAGAGGCATTATTAAGCGGTAGTACTGTTGACAAAGAAGACTAACATTCTGTTATGTGAAAGATAGCTATAGTAATTCATGATGAACAAGAGGAACGTATAAGCACTATGGAACCATGGTATTCACGTATCTCTGAAATCATTCAATCTGTAAATGTGCTTATCTCTCATTAATAATTATCAGGAATGTCCTGTTAAACTTAAGTTACCTATGTTAACTCATGTGAATGATGTAACGGCTACCATTAGTACTCTGCTAAGTACAAGTCAAACATGGTAACATATATGAACGATCAAACAAAGATGTATGCTTCTATATCCTATTAATAGATTAAATGAACTATGTCGTTTCTTAAGAAATAAAGAGCAATTATGTTCATTCTTGAAGAACGGATTTTGAGTAAATATGAGACAGTTATAGGTTATCAAGGGTAGACACCTTTGAAGAATCAGAATAATTGGAAAGCTATGTGTATTCGCGTGAATGGGAATTATTCAGGAACCACGACATAAGGGCAAAAGTTTAACATGTTTATGTAAGCCTCATGAGAATGTGAATTATTTCCATCTTTGTTAAGTATACTGTAATGACATGACATGATATAACAAGAAATGCTCTATGTACTAATATGTTACATTTTGACTTAATGAACAGTTGTCCATATATGTAAGGTACTCATGATATTCGTAGCACACGGCCCTTACCCGGGGGTAATAATACCGTGGTTCAAGTATGTTACAAATCTATGTATGTTATAAGTTCAAGTATGTTACAAGTCCATGTATGTTACAAGTGCAAGTATGTTACAAGTATACGTATGTTACAAGTTCATGTATGTTATCAGTTCAAGTATGTTACAAGTCCATGTATGTTACAAGTGCAAGTATGTTACAAGTATACGCATGTTACAAGTTCATGTATGTTATCAGTTCAAGTATGTTACAAGGTCAAGTATGTTACAAGTATACGCATGTTATAAGTGCATATATGTTACAAGTTCAAGTATGTTACAAGTATGATTTATAATTTCTGTTTATGGTTCAAGCATAAGGAACATGCATAAAGAACATGTATGATTTATTTCCATTTATGGTATGACAAGATGCGTATGTATGGTTAGTAAGATCTAATAATTATTGGTATGAAACAAAGTGCTACACAGAACTAAGTGCTACAATGTGAGTCACCTCTAGAATCCGTGTGAGACACCTCTTGGGTTCATAGATATATGTTCAAGGGCTTAATGCCAAACTATATTCAAGGGCTTCATGCCAACTTTTCAAGGGCTTCATGCCAACCTTTCAAGGGCTTTTATGCCACATGTTTCAAGGGCTTTTATGCCACACATTTCAAGGGCTTTCATGCCACATGTTTCAAGGGCTTTCATGCCACACGTTTCAAGGGCTTCATGCCATATGTTCAAGGGCTTCATGCCATATGTACAAGGGCTATATGCCAACATGTTTAAAAGTTTAATGCTAATATGTTCAAGGGCTATCGCCACTTTGTTCAAGGGCTTAAAGCCATTATGTTCCAAGATATTATGTTTCAAGTCAATATGTTTCAAAACTGGGCCTTAGGCCGTTCAAGAATTAATACAGAATCAATTAACCTTATGCCTTATTATTTATGTATGCATTGATATGTATTTTAATTCAAGTTGAGCATTGAATTGTTTATGTACTATTATTCACTGAGTTTCGCTCACTTTGTGTTATGTCTGTTCTGTAGGTAATCACTTTGGGAGTCCGTCTTAACCCTTGATGCTCACCCTTCAGTTGTCAACCTCAGTATGCCCAGGCTCCCAGACCAAGTCTATGCATTTATCTCAAGTTTTGTTAAGATTTTGACTTGCACTTTAATTATTTACCTGAGGTCAAAATGTATGTATATGACCCCTTTCTATACCAATGTTCGATTATGCGGTCATGTATGTGTATGGGTATGTGTAAAAATAAATGGCTCTCACGAATGTGATCCTAGCATGTTAGGTTTAGCTCAATGGATGCTTTTTCTGTGTTATTTTATAATATTAAATACTTCCGTTCAGGCCCCATATGATATGTATATTAGGTTAAGTGTCCGTTTCTGTATGGGTCATGCCCGAACTTTTAGGGGCGAGTTTGGGGTGTGACATCACGCGTCCTGAGATAAATTCCAAACACGCTAAAATTGTGTAAGGAACGGGACACTCAAACCACACTGAAATCGTGAGAGGAGGTCCAAAACAACCCGCCCAGGCGTGTTCAAAACACAACCTGAGATAAAACCCGCCCAGGCCCGGGCATCACATGTCCTGAGATAAATTCCAAACATGCTGAAATCGCGTAAGGAACGGGACACTCAAACCACGCTGAAATCGTGAGAGGAGGTCCAAAACAACCCGCCCAGGCATGTTCAAAACACAACCTGAGATAAAACCCGCCCAGGCCCGCGCATCACGCGTCCTAAGATAAATTCCAAGCACGCTGAAATCATGTAAGGAACGGGACACTCAAACCACACTAAAATCGTGAGAGGAGGTCAAAAACAACCCGCCCAGGCGTATTCAAAACACAACCTGAGATAAAACCCGCCCAGGCCCGCGTATCACGCGTCCTGAGATAAATTCCAAACACGCTGAAATCGTGTAAGGAAAGGGACCGGGAGAAACATAGGGACATATCCCTGCTATTTCGAAAAAAGAAGGAAACATAGGGACATATCCTCGTGTTTCGAAAAGAGTGGGGAAACATAGGGACATATCCCCGTGTTTCGAAAAGAGGGGGAAACATAGGGACATATCCCCGTGTTCCCCGAAGGAAAGAGAAACATAGGGACGTGTCCTCGTGTTCCCTGAAGGAAAGATAAACATAGGGACGTGTCCCCGTGTTCCCCGAAGGAAAGAGAAATATAGGGTCGTCTCCCCGTGTTCCCCGAAGGAAAGAGAAACATAGGGATGTGTCCCCGTGTTCCCCGAAGGAAAGAGAAACATAGGGACGTATCCCCGTGTTCCCTGAAGAAAAGAGAAACATAGGGACGTATCCCCATGTTCCCCGAAGGAAAGAGAAACATAGGGACGTATCCCCGTGTTCCCTGAAGGAAAGGAGAATGCAAAACAATGCAATCAAGAGGAAAGGCACCTCTCAGTGTATCACACGCGAGAGAGGAAAGGGGAAAACTTCTCAGCGTATCACACGCAAGAGAAGAAGGGTAAGCCTCTCAGCGTATCACAGGCGAGAGAGGAAAGGGAAAATCTCTCAGCGTATCAAACGCGAGAAAGGAAAGGACTATACAAGAAAGCGCAGTCATCCAAACGCGTGTTAAACGCAAGAGGAGAAGGGTAGGTCCAAACGCATGCCCAAATGCAAGAGGAGAAAGGCATCAGTTAAACTAAACCAGAACGTCTTTGAATGAACAGTACATATAATACTGTGCATAAATGAGGAAGAAACTCGAAAGGTAGAATGCAATACAATGCATGATGTTTAATAAAAGCAAGAAACAAACAAAGTGACGCTTTAGAAAGCACCCCTCAGGTGAGTGGCAGTAAACCGCTCTACTCCGATTGGGATCTCCCCTCGTGTTCCTCGAACACTTACCTTCAACTCGCAGTACAAAGGTCCTGAAATGCTAGCAAGGAGCGACATCTACTGGGGAATCCACGGATGCCGCCTTTCTTCCTAATCATACTCACAACTTTCCCTATTCTTCAATAGGGTGACAGACTAGGTTGGATTAGTATCCAGAATCGAGATGCATACCCGCTACCTCGACCTATGGGCTTCCATACAGATTTCAAGCCGGGGATACACCCCTGGGTATTCAAACCAGACTTTAGTCTCGAAAATTCCAAACCTTTGTGTTCTAGGCAACAGCCATTCGAACTCTAGTTTTCACCATCGCAATTGATCTCCTAGGAACTCATCGCAAACACAACCAAGATGCCTCTAGTAGGGATTGGTACTCAGGAAGAGCACTTCTAATCGTGATTCTGATACTGAAAGAATCAACACAGTATTTGATTCACTTTGAACACACAGTTCGTACAGCACACTGCTCATTCTGAACACACAGCCCATAACACGGTACTCTGTTTCCCTAAACACACAGCCCATTCTGAGCACTGCTCATTCTGAACACACAGCCCATAACACAGTACTCTGTTTATTCGGCATACAGCTCATACCGCACACTGCTTACTCTGAACACACAGCCCACAACACAGTACTCTGTTTATTTTGAACACACGGGATGGAAAGACGGGACTTGTAGGAGTCGAAACAAACTCAGATGCTCTGAATTTTCCCTATGTTCTTTTGCTTTGCAACCTGGAACCTATAGCTTCGGATAGGTCCTGATTCTACTGCTCTGAGATGACCTGGGTTGAACCCTGCGGTTTTATGAAAGAACGAATTTTGTTTTGCACAAATGTGGAGAATGGCACAGCACTCTGAGCACAAAACGATTCATTTTGAAATTAAGAAATGAGTTATTAACTGGGTATTGAGCCTACAGCTGACCACAGTCAAAACGACTCAACAAAGACAAACAAAAGGTAAACAACCTAAACACATCGAGTAACACTCGAAACGACTCAAAACAAGAATCGAGATAAACAAAACAACAACCATGACACTCAGACGTATTACAAAGGCGAGAGACCTCTCAGTTCGCGAGGAGCCAGTTTCTTTGGGTATTGCTTCCCACCCTTTCTCATTTGTGGTTCTCACATCACTCGACCCTCAGGTTCTGTTTTTCTGAAAAAAAAAGCCTTTTTCCTCACTTTTTCTCTCCACGCACATCTCTCTATTCTTCAATCTCTCATTTTATCCCTCCCCTGGATGGTTGATGGATAAACATAAACAGAAAGTTGCGGGCGCTTGCCCCTAGAGGATTGTCAATAAAGTTCCGCTAGATTCTTCTTCTACTCACAACAATGAATTTTCTCACAGAGGGATTACGCTACAACTGAGTGTGTAACCAATCTACAGCTGACATCGGTTGATGATGCGCTCCTGGGGAGTTTGGACGTGATCAGATATGTCCAAACAAGGGAGTGGAGTATCTTGATCCAATCCAGTTCGTGCCTCGCACTTGGCTTGATACCTCGTTGCTTGGAGGTTGAGAGAGCTTTCAGCCCTTTGTTGTTAGCTTCAGTTGTGCGCCTTTCTGGCAGGTAAAGTGCCCTTTCTGGCAAGCATGTTGGCAATGGGGAAAAGACAGAACACCTGACTCGACTGTGCCCCTAGTTCATCATTTTGACCATTTTTTTGTTTTTGAGCTTCTGCTAAAACAATTTTAATCAATATGAGAGTTAGATTAACATACTTGTTCAACTTTTTGATTTGAAATCATGCAAGTCAGGCTATGAGCACTGAAAATTTTCCTTTTTTAGGTCCAAGAAATGGTCCAGTTTTGGAAAAATGGAATAATTTTCGAGAAAATTAGTCAACCTTAGTAAAAATTCTCAAAAATTGTTTTTGCAAATGGCCACTGCTCAACGAGCACGAAACCTACTCTTGAGATGCACAACCTCGGATTCATAACAATGGAAAACTGCCCCTTATCTGAAGGACACTGCATGGCAACAGAAAGTTGCCCCTTGTTTGAATAGCACCGCAGCACACTGTAGGGCAATGGAGGGTTGCCCCTTGTCTGAATGGCACCGTAGCGCATTGTAGTCAATCTTCAGAGTGACAAACACAACCAAACTCTCGGATATAGAGAAGACAAAGATGATCAAAACCATTACATGGGCACGATCAATTTGGAAGTGTTTATGGCTGGACTTCAGAATGAAGTTGCCTACGTATCCCAAACATGGGAATCAACCCTCACGTATTTCAGGTTAAGGTACACTCGTGTATTAACCCTCACCTTTTACGCTCTAACTTTTGCCAAGGCCGCCCTTCCGAGTTTTCAACCTTGTGAGCTCTGTCTTTCTTTTCTTTTCAATTCTTTTCTCATCTTTGCATTTTTTCTTTTTTTCTTTTTCATTCTTTTGTTCTTTCTTGATTTTCTCTTTTTCATTCTTTGCATTTTTTCATTTGCTCTAACTTTTTCCTGGGTCACCCTTCCAGGTTTTCGGCCCAGCGAACCTCTCAAGGGTAAAAGTATAGCTTTGTCCATGTCAAATGGTTTTGAGATCTCGAAGCCATCTGAATCCAGGAGAGTGGCTGTTGTTCGCTGATGATGTAGGAGTCCATCCAATGGGGGGCTGAATTTGCCCCTAGTGTTGTGGATAGGAACTCAGTTGTCCTTCAGCAATACTTTCTTCTTTCCTCTCTTCTGGGATTTGGCATTCTTGCCGATCTTCGTTAGCTTGAGAAATGTCCCAATTTTTTACTCTTCGAGCACATCAGACATTTTTGCCCCTAGTACGAGGGGTGCTTCTGATCTAACTTGCAAGCTTCTTTTGATAACATCTGATCTTCTTGATCTGACTTTTCTTGCCCCTAGTGCGTGGGCTGCTTCGATTCTGGCCACACAAGCCTCACATTGCGGTTGACCATTGAACATTCTGAATTCAGGTTCAAAGTTTGAAAGCAAGGGGCTGAGTCTCGCAGCTAAGAGTGATCCTAAGCTGCACAATCTCAAGAGCGATTCCACACAGGTCTTCGCAGGACTGCACAAAACATTTTTTTTGAAATCTTTTAAGAAAGCGACTAGTCGCTCGCGTTGAAGACAGTGTAAAACAATCTGGATCAAGCCAAGATCCTTCTCAGTACCCACATTAACAAACATGATTTCATTCATTAAGGGCTTAGCATGCCTCTTTTCCTCTCAATTGATCAAATTTTGCAAATCCCGAGGAATTCCTTCCTCTTTGTTTTCACCGTAGTGTTCAAAAAGAGTTTTGAAAAACTTAGGTCGATGTAATGAATTTAAAGCACAGAAAAGCAGGCGAAATGCACTGCTGTTTCATTCAAAAGTTCCGGCACGACTAGCACAAGGCAGAAGCAAACAGAAGAGTGTGAAAATTACTGCTGTTTCATTCAGATCTTCCGGTGTAACTGGCTCCACGGCAGAAACAGACTCAAAAGAAAGTGAAAAGACAAACACAAAACAAAATAGTGATATCCGAGGTAACGCCCCCGAAATCACTCGACTCCTATACAACAGGACTGACTCGAAACAACAAGACAGACCCAACTGACTTAGTACAAAAAGACTGACTATATACAAGACAACAAAACTGACTGAATACCCAAGTTAGAAAGTACAAAAACTAGCATTCATAAATGCTCAACATAGTGCGTGCCATACACCACATCTGGAGTAAACTGAATGCCGCCCGCAGGTGGTTCATCCCCTGATCACATCAAATTACCCTCCAGATTCACAGATCCGGTGACGATAGACTTCGCTTAACTCGAAGGGAGGACGACTCCGTTGTCAAACAAATCCTATACTTCATGGGGAAGACGGAAGCAGTTGTCAGCGGCATGACCGGTTTGTTGATGGTACACACAGTACTGGGTAGCGTCATGGCTAGGTGGGAGACGACTAGGGAGAGATCGAGGCTCGAGGGGTTTGAGATGCCCCTTTTCAGCAAGAATTTGAAGCGCCTTGGACAAAGGCATGTAGAGGGCATGGAAGACCCTGCGACCTCGGGGTAGATACTTCGAGGTTTGTGGATTTTTGCCGGACGCACTGGCAAAAGGGTCGGCAGGTGCTGACTTGGTTTTTTGATCTTTTCTGGGTGCAGGGTTAGGGTTGGAAGGAACGGTTCTGGTACGACGGTCCTTATCCCGATTTTTCCCTTGGCTTGAACTACTCTCACTCTGAGTGGGGAAAGTGTCATCCACAGTTTTTACAGCAACAGCAAGCACCTACTGTTTATTCAGCCCTCCAACTTTCAAAGCCTCAACAGCCTACAAGAGTTGTTCATAGGGATCGGTGTCCACCTTCACCTTGTTCTTACCACTTGCCTCAGCTTGGTCGAAGGTTTGGGTTGCTACATCAGTGCGAAGTCCTGTTGTTGTCGACATGTCATTGCCGAAACTTGGGATGGCTTCAGGTTGACTGAGTTCAATTACAATTCGCCCCAATAGTGGAGGCTCTTCCGGCATGAACTTCCCGGCGTATGAGGTGGTCAGTGGCAGAGCCGAATTCCGTAGAATAGATCAGCAACAGATCTCTGAAGATCGCCGATCATTCCCATCAGCTCAAAAGTGGTGGGCTCATGGGTTTGAAATAATTGAGGTTCCCAAATTGGATGTGAGGCCGGTGACCTGGATGGGTGTTGTACTTCAACATCGGTCTCACCCTGCATGGTGATTCCTGGTTTAGTGCCGCTGCCATGACCATAATTTCTTTTGAATTCTATGTCATCATGAGTCTGCTGAACTGAACAGAGTTGATGTGACTGGTGGCTGACGGATCTGACGAACCGGTGAGCCTTGACTGGCCATTTTCTGCCTTGCCTCAGCGAAGGAGAATGCTGGTTGCTCTAAATCGAATCTCTGAACTAAAAGAGAAAACAGGCAGCATCTCAGCCCAATTTCACCAGAACAGACATAAGCATAGTTGAATAACTGTATCCGACCACTAATCATTGTTCCCCAAACTACTGCCCCAAAACTGAATCTGATACCCGTAGATATAACTGATTCTCAAAACACTGATGCTCGCAGACCTGATACTCAGACTTGCAAACGGATACGTGCATTCCCTATAGAGGCACACTCTAAAAGCACATAATCAAGCAAATGAGAGCCAAAACACCCCTATGTTAGGGTAGGTTTTCCTGTCCTATTTTGTCAGGAGCTAGGGTTTCACTACGCACACAGCGGTTTCAAACAACCTACAATCGGGTAAGCAACCTGTCCTAACTTGGAATAGTCACTATGGATTCCGAATATGCACTAGGTCGAATGGTCAAAAAGGGTGCCCCGATAAAACCGGGGTTTGTGTTCCTGTCGTGGCAGAGCCCACAACCGGTCAGCCTTATGGCACGCTTCTCAAAGCGAGCCTCTAGCAAATCGTTCAGGAATAGCATACGGCAAACGTGGTATCCTAGGCGCACCAATGCAAATGCAATGCAAAGAGACACATAATTGCAATCAAAACAAGATATCATGAGTTCGAGTCAAGCTCTCTAACTCCCCAGCAAAGTCGCCAGAAACTGTAGACGCACCCCGAGGGCTTCATGCTACTACAGTTTGGACTCAAATGTCACGGTTCTGAATCTAATCTTACAATGTGCGATGTAAGACCAATAAATCACCAAAGAGTCCAAATCCGACAAATCGTTTTTTGGAAAACTGATTTTTATAAAGAAGTGTCAAACATGGACTGCTTTGCCAGATACAAAGTCGCCACCTAAATATTTTATTTTTGGAGAATTTAGGAAACCCTGACTCGTGCCTAAGGCCACGTGTCCGTCATCACCAAAGTTGCCTTGGCTCGGGAACTTGGGTACAATTGGGGAAGGTCATCTATGAGCACCCCCGCTCGCCCGATCCAAAGATCGGCCTGTACTAAGCATGATATCTTGTTTTTGAAAACACATGTGCTCTTAATCTGATTAATTAGCTAGAATTACTATGTGATACGCACAACACACAAGTATAGACTAGATCGTCTAATTTGGAACAAAGCATCGCATATTTGTTTGTTTGAAAACGGTTTGAAATTTGCTACTCGCAAGTAGACTAAAATGCGGATTTCGATGAATTGTTTCAATTCAAGTAATCCAACCTTCACCCACAGGCATTCAGGCAGTTATATCACATAAGCAATTGGCCTCATGGCAAGAATGCTGTCATGTTAACACTCATACACATGCAAGATGCTAAAGCATAAACACTCACAGTGTACTCCGAGCCAAAACACGAAACTAGTTAGAAATCATACATGATCCTAGTTCATGTTAAAATGGCTAATGCATCGCATGCAAAGTGCAACTAGAAATAGGCTCGGCTATTCTAAAATGGCATATGAGATGTGATAATTCGATACACGTATTCAACTTGGAATTGAAATACAATACAGTTAGTATGATGCGCCGAGCCCGGTGCATGCAATACAAATGAATGATGCAAACATGCATAGCATAAGGATGCTAGTTGAAATATGCCCTAAGACTAACCATTGAAAGTAGGTAAGTAAAAGGGAGAAAGAAGTGGAGATTGGAAGACATGCATCACACACACGCACGCTTATTACATAATTGCGCCCTCTCGACGGAGGGACCGAAAGAATAATACAAATTAACTAATTAGCTAACTAACAAGCTAATTAATTAATTACAAAACCACTTAACTAATTAAACAAAATAATTAAGCTATGAAAACAGGCAAAGAAGCCTCGGGAAGAGGGACAAATGCATGCTTGATCGGCTTCGCTCGGAAATCCATCGCCATGCTACATGTTGCCCTGTCTGCACTGCTCTGCACCTCTGAAAGTTGTGCCAACTTCTGTGACACTTCTGAACCACGTTGTGGGCAGGCTGTGAGGCCATCGACCAAAAGATGGGACCATCGGCCAAGGGATAGTGGTCATCGACCATATGTAGGGCTCTCGGCCAACAATGTTTAGCCGACCGGCACTTAAGATAGCCGATCGGCCATATCTTCCTGTGAAATGCTCCTGTTGCTGCAGCAGAGGACAAATAGAGCATGGCAATACATTTGCAAGACAATGTGTGCACAACCACCCTCCCTATCACATCATGAGCTCAAGGGAGTATGGTTCTCGACCCTCGGACCATCAATCACGCATTTCAATGCATGATGGCCAAAGGAGCCGAATGTGCAATTAATATCAAATGAAATGGACAAAAACATACAAAGGGCCCCAACCTCTGTCATGGTTGATCAAGAGGCAAGGGATGCACACACAATGCTATGCAACCTAAGCATGCAAGTAACTCAAGCATGATGCAAATCCAATGCAACATAAGCATGTTAATGACAATGCCATACAAGGCTAATGGTGACAAGCATGCCAAATGCAATGTAACCTAAACAAGTATGCAAGATGCAACATGAACATTCAAGCATGCAAGGCATGCAAAGGTGGACAAGTATGCAACAACATACAAAATGCGACAAGCATGTGACAACATGATAAAGGGATAAGCATGCAACATACAAGCATGGAAGGTAATAAATATGCAACAAGCATGCGACAACATGCAAGGCAAGCATGCAACAACATGCAAAGGATGGACTTAAACCAAAATGGACAGCTCTCAAATAGGCCCAAATCAGGGGCCAAAGTGATGAAACAAAGGCATGAAATACACATACAAACATGCATGCTAATTAGCCTAAAGACTAAGGCATAAAAGGGCAACTCTTAAGCACACTTAAAAGAGACAAATATGGACAAGTGACAAACATGTTAAGCTCTGAAATCATGCAAGGGATGATGCCAAATCAACCAAACTATACAAGTAAAGCATGCAAGAAAACCCAAAGCTTGAGGCTAGCCAAGGGACTCAGACCATGGGCACACAAAGCAAGCTTCAAAGGGCCAAGGGGACCTAAAACAGTCCTAAGGTAGGTCTAAACAAGACCAAAACAAGCTTGAAACTAGCCAACACAAGCTAGAACACAACGCCAAAAACATGAGGCATGCAAGGTTACAAAAGGGGGTGTTACACTACACCTATCAAAACCAAACATGGCATGACTTAAGCCAATAAAATCAGAGTTATGGCATGTTAGAATGAGCCCAAAAACCCACTTAGATGGCATCCCAAAGGCCTAAGCATGATGGCATACGCAATGACCCATTTATGAGGCATAAAACATCAACTCTTCAAAGCATTGAAAGGATGACAAATGCAAGTAAACAAGCATGAAACATGGACTGAAATAACATAACAAATGATGCCAAATCGTTGAAATGAGCCAAGTAATGCATGCTAGTGACTTGGATACTCAAAGCTAACAAGCTAGGTTGCATGGTGGCTATACAAAGCATGGCATATATGGCTAAAGAGACCAAAATAAGAGCTTAAGCATGTTACAACAAGGCTAAAAGCTTCATGGAGTTGAACCAAAATCATGCTAGAAAGACATGTCAAAGCATGATGCGTGTTAAGGCAAATAAGAGGATTGCAAGGCAAGTACATGAAGCATGTAAGAGGCCATCAAACCAACTCAAAACAGAGGTGTATTATGGCAAAAAAAAGCCTAATACATGCTGAAATGAAGCTAAAACAAGCTAAGCACACATGCTACTTACATAAGCCATTTATGCAAGCATTCAAGACAACAAGGAGAGGGGATGACCCTCTCCTATTTAAGACCTCAAAACCACCTTTCCACCACTAAAAATTCTCTGGATTTTAGTGGTAGAAAGGTCATGCAAAGCTAAGAACAAGGGCCAAAAGGGATGGCCTAAAACAAGGCCTACCAAGGCCTTGGAGGGGGTAAACAACCCCAAACCAAAAAGTGACCTTAAATAAAGGTCTAAATCAAGTAAAATTAGAAATTATTAGTTAAGAGTTAAGCTTAAAACAATACGCAAGATAGGCTAAAAGCTTAAGCAAGAAAGGGGTATCTAAAGCAAGAATGCTCACCCTTGTAGAACCTCTTCAAGAACAAGGCTCCAGCAACTTTTTCAAGCCTAAACCACCCCAAAAACTCTGAAATCAACTCCCTAGTGCCTCAGCAACAAGAGGATGGTGTTCTAGTGTTTGTTTGTGTACAATAGTAAGACAATACTACACTTTAGAGCACAAATACACACACAAATGCAAAGAGAGGGAGATATAGAGATAGATAGATACAACTCTTCTAACCCTAATTTTTCTGAACCCTTGAGGAGGGAGGGGGAGCTCCCTTCTTATAGGAATTCAATTTCTAAAGCTTCTAAGAGAAGCTAAGCAAAGGGCAAATCCCTTCATACACATGTATGGAGGGGGTCAATGGTGCATGCCAGCTGTGCCAGCTGGCATAAAATATCTGCATAAAGCAGATGAACAGGGTTTGGCCAGAAAATACAGCTGATCGACCAACATAAGTGCCGATCGACCAAAAAGAGTGCCAATCGGCCAAAACTTTTGGCCGATGGCAAGAAAACAAGGCCGATGGCTTCAAGCCTTGGCCGATGGGTTTAGGGGATGGCAAACAAGCCACCCTCTTCCCTCAAAAGCAAAAACACAAGTGCTTGGTCCTCAGCCAAGCACAAAACAGACAAGTTGAGAGATCTTGAGGAAAGGCACGTGGCCGAAACCTCCGAGAACTCAAAACGAACACAGGCATGGATGATCATCGAGTGTTCAAACGATGACGTCCAAGTCTTGAGGACGGTCAAAAGTAGGGTGTCTACAGCGGTGTCCATTTTCCCCTTCATCCGTTTTTGAGAGCCGTCTTTCGACATTGGGGCCTAATCCCTTCCCAACCTAAGGTGAATTTTTTTCGCATCATAATGGGGATCATAGAGTTAAACCGTCGTCATTGGATTAACCTAGGCATTCCTGCAATTCGGCATTGCTATGTCTTAGCCAAGTCCACTGGCCGTCTAGGACGCTATTTTCTTAGGGCCAAGGACACCGATCATCATTTAGTGACCATGTTTGCTAGCTCTGGCAAGCGTGTTGATGATGTGATGGTCGTTGTTCAAAGCAACTAGGAATTCAGCGAGGGTGAAGATCGCCTGGATCCCGTGCCAAGGCGAAAGGCAATCCAGGTGGCCGTATAACTCATTCTAGTTGCTTATAGTTTCGCATGTTTATTCGGCTCTCCTATCATGTACCTACCGTTTTGTTTGCGCAGGCAACGAGTTAAAGAAAGTGTTGGTTTTGGCCGACGACGCTGTACATGCAGATATTAAAATCGCTTTACAATTCGTTGGCCGTCCAAATCTTCAGAAGCAAGAAAGGGCTGCTCATATTGCCTTGCGTTACGCGCCGTCCTACGCAACATTTTCGGCATCAGATCATATTCCAGTTCCAAGAGGCGAAGATCATCTTACAGCCTTCATCTCCCCAGCTTTAAAAGTCTGAAGGAGATCGGTTTAGAAGCCTCCGATTCGGAACACGCAAAAGAACAAGTAGCCGATCAGATCGCCGAGGACCCGGACCAATTGGGAACCGAGGTAGACGAAGCCCTCAATTCAGCGTTTGAGGAGGGTAGATTGAATTTGTCCGAGCCTCCATCCACGACCGGCCGAGGGGACGTCTTTGAAGACATTTTTACAAACTTAGGAGATCTTCCCGGTGCTTATCTAGAGGATATGGCTGGGGAATCACTTTCGCAACTTGCGTGGAAGAAGAACGCTGAGAGGATGGCTGCCAGGCCGAGGGCTGAGGCCGTCCGATCGGAAACTCCACCCGCCGCAGTCGCTGAGTCTACACCGGCCATGGTCGCTGAGTCTACTCCTCCGGTTATTGCCGAAGAGACGGCTCACCCTGAAATGGCCGAGATAGAGCAGGTGGGGCAGGCCAACGAAGGTGAACAAAGGGGTGAAAAGTGCCCCGCCGATCGAGAGACCGAGTGCGAAGAGGACCAAAGCGATAAACGACCCCGAGTTGAGGAGTCAGATTTGGTCCTTCCATTCACGATTCAACCAAGGGTCAGAAATATGTCGATTTCTTCAGACTCCTCGACTTTGAGGGACTCGGCTGTGGCCTTGAGCATGGCCTCCTCGATATCCCTGCCGATCGACAGAGCCGTATTTCGAGCGGAGCCAGATCTGATGCTAATTGCTTTGGCCGCTCAGTCGGCCCTTTCGGTACGCTACTTGCCTTATCTGCAATCTTCCGTCTTCACGCATGCACGTTTGTAAATATTTTTCTAATTATTTGTTTGTTGTTTCTTTGTTTTGTAGGCGGTGGGTAGGATAGCCGAGATCGGTCTCCGTCAACACGATGCCATAGAACAGATCGGCCTATTGAAAGCCAAAATTGAAAATGAACTGAAAAATGTTGTGGTGGTCTCTCAAAGGGCCGATTATGAGGCAGCACAAGCGGCGTTGGAACGCGCCAGAGCCGACTCGGAGGCCGAGCAAGCTAGAAATTTCGATCAGTTAAGGCTTGCCGCCGAGGAAAAGGCAAAGGCCAGCAAGGAGGCGCTTAAGTTAGCCCAGGAAGCAATCGCCAAGCTAGAAGCCGACTTGGAGGAATCGAAGACGGCAAGGGAAAAGGCTGACTCTGAGACTTCCAAAGCGTTCCAAGCTGGGCAAGAGACCGCCTTGGAAAGCTACACATATAAAGTGAAGTTTGAGAATCGGGGCTTCAAATACGGCTGGGTCAAAGCCCTCGCTGCTGCGAATGTGACATTGGCACAGCTGATTCCATACGAGCAGGTGGACGTTGATCCGCTGGCGTCTGACCTTGACGAATGATCAAGGCATATTTTCGTTTTTGGTAGGCATCTTAGATGCACAGTTTTTTGTTAGTAGATTTTCATCTTTTTTGGATGTCAACTGATTTTCATGTGTAAAATGTCCGCTGTTAGCGCCCAATTTATAAATGAAAATTTTCTATGCTCTCAAGTTATTGCTTACACTGTTTGTTATATGAGTACATAATTAAAAGAATCAGCAGTTAGAACAAAATGTCAAGACTACGTGAGACGGCAAACTTATTAGCCGATTATATTAATGAATTTGATTGATGAATCTAAATAAAATGAATTCATGGGTGCTAATAGATCAGTTCATGGGGCGGCTAGGGTACATAAGCCGATTAGATTGATGAATCTGCCTTTGCCCCAGCTGGTTCATAAACTGGAAAGCCGAATAAAATGAACTCGTGAATATTGTATTGATAAATCGATTCATGGAGCGGCTGGGGCACTTAAGCCGACTAGATTGATGAATCTGTCCTTGCCCCAACTGGTTCATGAACTAGAACGCCGAATAACAGAGGTTCATGGGGCGGCTGGGGCAAATACGCCGATTAGATTGACGAATCTGCCCTTGCCCAGCTGGTTCATGAACTGGAAAGCCGAATAAAATGAACTCATGAATGTTTACTAATAAATCGATTCATGGAGCAGGGCGGGCACTTAAGACGACTAGATTGATGAATCTGCCCTTGCCCCAACTGGTTCATGAACTAGAACGGTGAATAAAATGAACTCATGAATGTTGTACTAATAAATCGATTCATGGAGCAGCTGGGGAACTTAAGTCGACTAGATTGATGAATTTGCCCTTGCCCCAGCTGGTTTATGAACTAGAACGCCGAATAACGGAGGTTCATGGGATGGTTGGGGCATATGACTCAATCGGTGCCGAGCTATTGAGGTTTTAGTATTGATGAGATCACCTCGGAGGTGCTGCCCTCATAGGGAATAAATGGGGCGTGTACTTCGTGCATAAAGGTCCTATTTATATGCTCAAAGTCAGTAATTCAGTCCAGTTCGTTGAGGAAGGTTAAACAAGTGCGAATGTTAAATAGACTTTTCTTCAACAACAGAGGAGAGGCGAGAACATTAGCTGAGCTGGAAAGGGATATGAATCGAAGTGGCGAACCTATGCGCACGGGAAGTAGGACTTCGAGGGACTGGGAGAGATGCCAATCTCCTCGTCGTCGAAGTAGGTCACATAGGAGGGACAAGCAGCCACGGGGCAGATCTCCTCAACCCCATTCTGGAAGGGGATCCGATGCGACACCACGCCCATTGAGTTTTGTGGTCTTCGTGGAGAATAGACCAATGACAGAGGTGGACTCAATCGTTCGTGATCCAAATGTGGCAGTCGAGTTAGCTCGACAAATTTTTCCAGCCGAAGTCCAGCAGTCGATGGTAGGTTGGCAAGATTTCGAAGTGTTTCGTGAAGGCGTTCATGGGACGGTAAAGGGGCTATACACCGCTTATGAAATTGGCATGCGTCTTCGCGCCACTCGGTGGGATATAGAATAGAGAGATGAACACATTCGGAACTTAGAAGCTCGCGTGGAGAAGGCCGAGCGTGAACTAAGGAAAATCAAGTCTGCCGAGTCTCAATCAGGCAGCCATCCTAACCCAGTTGTGGAAGAGAGGGTGACCCAGAGGCTAATAAGGCTTGCCACTGCCGATCGGGACATGGCTAGCATGTTTGCGATTGAGACTACGAAGTCTAGGGCCTATGAAAAAGGCTTTCATGACGGTCGAAAGGTTGGAATAGAGAAGACCAAGGAGAAAGTCGCCGAGGAAGTTTGTCGATGTGAAAATCGTGGATTTAAGCACGGTTAGATCAAGGCACTTCAGGAAGCTGAGGCTCTCCGAGCAACAGGTGTGAATTCGGCGTCGCCGCTATACCATCGAGATGATTGCCCCTTTTCCGCTTTCGAAGTTAAGAAAAGTGATGATAAGGGAGCCGCCAAATAAAAGCAGATCTTGTAATGATCATATGTAGATTGAGTGCGAATTATGTATTTATTTTCTAAATTAATAAGACTCTCTGTTTCAAATGTTAGCGTATTTCAACTTGTATTAATACACTTTGTGCGAATCAATTGATTTAAGAACTCACTTCGTTTTGAATGCTTGCATGTGTCAACTTATGTTTATACGGCTTATGCCAGTTGATCAATTTAATGAAACATTTCTCAATGCTTGAATGTTTCAATTGTCACCGCGTGTTGTAATAGCTTGCGAGGCGCTCTGTCACAGCCCAGAACCCGCCCCTAAAAGTTCGGGTATGACCTATGCAGACATGGGCATTAACCCTGATATACACAATATACGGGGCCTGAACGGAAGCATTTAATATCAAAGAACAACATCAAAACATATCCATTGAGCTACTATTGACATGCCAGGATCACGCACATCATAACAGGAAAATAATAAATAGAAACACGCATCCGAGCATCAGTTACATACATATATATATACAGATCCAGCCCTAGGATTGGGCGAATGACAAAAATATTATTTACAGTCCAACTATAATTGACAACGAGAGTACGAACCCAAAAGCCCAACAAAACTTCACTAAATGCACGGGCGTCGCCAAGTGCCTGGTTTTACTTAGGTTGACAAATGGGAGACGGGTATCAGGGTTAGGACTGACCTCCCGGTTGAGCACCTACAGAAACAGACAAAATACAGAATGAGCTACACTCAGTGAATAATAGTATACTCAAAGTAAGATACATAATATGTACTGCAGAGTTCACACGGTTAAGCCAATGTTGTGTCACCTTCAGAACGGCCTTAGGCCCAGACATAACAGAACGGCCATCGGCCCAGAAATAACAGAACGGCCATTGGCCCAGAAATAACAGAACGGCCATTGGCCCAGAAATAACAGAAATGTACACAAACTTCCTTCACGTTTACATTCACATTACTTTCTAACCAACATACACGTAATGTAGTGATTCACAGAAAGCAGAACGGTAATAGCGATAAGCATTAATGGTAAATCAATATATAGCCATTGCACTATTACTCACAGTGTTGTGGCGGGACGCGACTTCCTCCTGGAGTGTGCCCTACACATATAGAACTCACAATTTAGTTCAAACTCTTCTTAAATTTACATTTCAATCGTTAACTTCCAGTACATTAAAAAGCATTTTAAACATTTCAAATATTAATTTCAACTGTCCCAGGGGGTCAAACAGGTCAAAAGAAGCAAACCATTTTTTCCACCTTGGGCCGCACGTGCAGCTGTGAGCCCCGCACGTGTGGCAAATCCTCCAGCACGTGCGGCAGTGATCCCCCGCACGTGCTTTTTAGACAGTGTTCAAACCCAGAATTTCACCATTTCCCCGCACGTGCGGCCATGACTCCCGCACGTGCGGCGATTTTGCCCAAAACAGTCCGAAATTTCCTATAAAATCCCAGCTTTTGGCAAATGTTTACAAGGTTCCAATTAGGTTTTACACATATGTTATAAGAGTTACAAACACACACACCAACCTAGATGCAAACTAGATGTTTAATTCTTAAATCCATAAACATGATCCAAAGAATTCAATTCCTTTAATATACAACATCACACATATAACTATGTAGGTACAACATGAGAAAGTAAGTAATTGAAGATAGTTCTTGTGGATAAACATAACATCATTCAAATGCCACAATTTAAGCCAAGGTAACAAGAATCATACACTAAGTCAAATTTCAAGTCCTAGATTACACATTCATGAAGAATTCTCACTCCAATTTAGGAGAGGAGTTACAGAAGATGAGGAAACTTACTTGAGCTTAAATCTTTCAAACCCCCTTCAATTCTCTAAGCTTTGATCTTTGGTGAAGCTCTCTCTCTAAATCCTTTTTCTCTACTTCTCTCTACTCTCTCCCAGGAAATGTTTTGGTTCAAAGCTCCTTGGTCAAATGTATAAGGCACAAGTATGCATATATATATAATGGTAGAGATAAGGACAAAATTGAATCAGTTTATACATTCCAAACTAAAATTTCACAGAAATGCTTATTATTACCTAAAAATTATGCCGATCTCATATGTGACATCAATTTCGGATTATCAAACCTCTAAGGCTCCCAATTTCTGTTCTAAACGTGTTAATTGTAACAGATGCTTTCTTAACCAACAGATAAAATCACAAAATTTTTTTGTTAAGCATTTAAATATACAAACTAAGGGACTGAAATACGTTAGAAGCACATGCGAGGGTCGGGTTATTACACGCTCCGAATCTGGAGTTTTTATTCGGCCCAAATGAGACCACGGACAGGGCTCCGTATTCGGAGGCTTGTCTTGGCCAATCGAAATATCCACGATGGGCGCTCTGAATCCAGAGTCTTATTCGGCCCAAATGTGACCTGCATGAATGGGGCTCTGAATTCAGAGGCTTTTTGTCTTGGCCAATCGTGATATGCACGAAAGGCGCTCCAAATCCGAAGTCTTATTCGGCCCAAACGTGACCTGCATGGATGGGGCTCCAAATTCGGAGGCTTTTTGTCTTGGCCAATCACGACATGCACGAAGGGCACTCTGAATCCGGAGTCTTATTCGGCCCAAACATGACTTGCACGGATGGGGCTCCGAATTCAGAGGCTTTTTGTCTTAGCCAATTGTGACATGTACGAAGGGCGCTCTGAATCCGGAGTCTTATTCGGCCCAAACATGACCTGCATGGATGGGGCTCCGAATTAGGAGGCTTTTTGTCTTGGCCCATCATGACATGCACGAAGGGCGCTCCGAATCCGGAGCCTTATTCGGCCCAAACATGACCTGCACGGATGGGGCTCCGAATTCGAAGGCTTTAATCGAAGGACTTGAACTGAGTTACACAATGAGAGAGAACAAAACTTTGCATTGCAAAAGTGAAATCTGTACATGGCGAATCATTCAAAATAAATATCATGCCCCACAAGTCGGGTCTAATGATAGAATTTACGCAAATGCAAGGAGTTCCAAAGGCGTGACAGACTCCTGCCAAACATGTCTTTGAGCCGATAAGCCCGTTCCCGCGACTGAGTCGATCTGGTAGGGGCCGTCCCAGTTAGGACCTAACTTTCTATCAGCCGGCTTCCTGGTAGCTGGAAGCACTTTCTTTAGGACCAATTCGCCTGGTACATAGCGGCGTAGCTGAACGCGTTGGTTATACAACTTAGCAAGCTGCTGGCTGTACCGTCCATGGCGGCAAGGGCACGATCTCTTCGTTCTTCAATCAGAGTCAAATCCAAAGCCAGCATCATATCGTTTCGGCCCATATCAAAAACTTTTGATTTCAAGGTTGGGAGGCCGATCTCCAAGGGGATAATTGCCTGTGTTCCGAAGCACAAAGCGAACGGCGTTTCCCTAGTGGACCGTTTCGGTGTTGTGCGATGAGCCCATAATACACTCGGTAGTTTGTCAACCCATCGGCCTTTCGCCTTCTCCAGCCTCTTTTTTATGCCGTCTAAAATGGTTTTATTGGAGGCTTCAGCTTGGCCATTACTCTGTGGATAAGCCGGGGTGGAGAAGTAAGACCGAATACCATACTTGCTGCAAAGCTCCCGGTAGACTCCGCAATCAAACCGGGTGCCGTTGTCTGATATAAGTGCTCTGAGAATGCCGAATCGCATTATGATATTTCTCCATACAAAACGCTTTACGTCGGTATCTCGGATGTGCGTTAGTGCCTCCGCTTCTACCCATTTCGTGAAATAATCAATCGCGACGATCAGAAATCGCTTGTTACCCGGGGCACAAGGCAGCGGTCCGACGATGTCAAGTCCCCATTGAGCGAACGGCGAAAGGCTAGTTTTGGAGCTTAACTCTTCAGTAGGCAGGTGAATCAGAGGAAAGAACTTCTGGCACTGTTCGCACTTTTTCACGTAACACTCGGCATCGAGTCTCATTGTCGGCCAGTAATACCCTTGTGTCACAGCTCGATGAGCCAAAGAGCACCCACCAGAATGTGCGCCACAACTGCCTTCATGTATTTCAGTTAGAAGCTCTTCGACTTTGTTCGGATGGACGCATTCCAGGTATGAACCAGAAAGGGATTTTTTTATAAAGCTTTCCTTGCGGATCCAAGTAGTATCGCAGGGCTTTGTTTCGCAGCTTGTGCGCTTCTTTCTTGTCCGTTGGGAGCTGTTCGGAAAACAGGAATGCATCAATGGGGTCCATCCAACTCGGTCCTGACTCTATGACATTGACCTGGACTTCCTCCGAAGGGCCAATGCTCGGCTCTGGGATGAAACCTACTTCGATGGTCCGTTTAATCTCTGAATTAATGGCGGAGGCTAGGCAAGCCAGGGCATCTGCATGTGTGTTCTGATCACGTGTTATTTGATTCAATTCATGATGGTCAAATTTTGCCAGCAAAGAGTTAGTCGTTTTCATGTAAGCCGCCATATGGTCATTTTTTGCCGCGTACTCCTCCTTTAGCTGATTGATCACCAGTTTTGAATCGCAAAATACAAGCAAACGCCGAGCACCCAGAAGATGTGCATTCCGCAAACCGGTTAGAAGGGCTTCATATTCGGCCTCGTTATTTGATGCTTCGAAGCCAAGTTTGACAGCCTGCTCAATTATTGCACCGTTGGGAGCCATGATTACTACTCCGGCTCCACTGCCCCGTTGATTGGATGATCCATCACAATACAGCTGCCAAATGTCCCCCACATAAATTCTCCAATTTGGCTTAGGTTGAGTTTGATCGGACTTGAAGTCGGCAACACCCCTCGTGAATTTGGCTACAAAATCAGCAAGCACTTGCCCCTTGGTTGAGGTTCTAGACAGAAATTGAATATCGTACTGGCCGAGTTCGAGGGCCCATTTCGAAACGCGCCCTGATGCTCTTGTACTACATAGTACTGATCGGACGGGGTAATCTGTTAGTACCCCGATGCTATGCCCCTGGAAGTAGTGTATCAGTTTTCTTGCCGCCATGACTAGGGCTAGGATGAGTTTTTCAAGTGGAAGGTAACGGGTTTCGGTGTCAACCATTGCCTTGCTCACATAATACATTGGTCGCTGCTCTCCAAGCTCTTCCTTTAACAATACGACGCTAACAGCCCGGTCGGAGACGGCCAGATATAAAATGAGCGGGTCGCCTGCCGATGGTGTTGTCACAAGTGGAACAGACCAGAGATAAACCTTCAGACCGTTAAAAGTGGCTTCACACTTGGAGATCCATTCAAAAGCTTTACCCTGCCGTAGTGTCTGAAAGAATTGTCGACAGCGGTCCGTGGAACGACTGATGAACCTGTTGAGTGCGGCGGCCATCCCCATCAACTTCTGAACCTCCTTGACCGATCGAGGGGAGTCGAGTTCCAAGATTGCGATGATTTGCCTCAGATTGGCTTCGATTCCTCGGTGGTTGACAATGTAACCCAAGAATTTGCCAGAGCCGATCCCAAACGCACATTTGGAAGCGTTCGGCTTCATTTTGTATTTGCATAGAATGCCGAATGTCTCTTCCAAATCGGCTAGATGAGTTTGCTCTTCTTTGGACTTGATCACCATATCGTCAATGTAAACTTCCATAGTGTGGCCGAGTTTCTCCTTGAATATGGTAGTGACTAGCCTTTGGTAAGTTGCCCCTGCATTTTTCAGCCCAAAAGGCATAACCTTATAGCAATAGGTTCCTCTTAGGGTGAGGAATGCAGTTTTGTCTTGGTCCTCCGGATGCATAGCAATTTGATGCTAGCCATCAAGGAAGCTCATACGCTGGTGACGTGCCGTAGCATCCACAAGTTGGTCAATTCTGGGTAGGGGAAAACAATCCTTGGGGCAAGCTTTGTTTAGGTCGGTGAAATCAACGTAGACACACCAAGTCCCATTTTTCTTCTTCAAGAGCCATGTAGGGTAGGTCACTTCCCTGATAGCTCCGGCGTCAAGCAATCGGTCAACCTCTTCAACAACGGCGGCAGTGTGCTCTGCGGCTGACCGCTGGCTTTTCTGTATAATCAGCTTACATTTGGGGTCGACATTCAAATGATGCTGAGAGACAGATGGATCTACCCCCGGCATCTCATACGGCGACCAGGCTAATACATCAAGGTTGCCAAGTAATAAGGTAATTAGCTGTTGTCTGTCGACTTCGTTCAGGGAGGCACCGACCATGAAGAACCTGTTAGGATTCCCAACAATTTCAACTCGATCTAGGGTTTCCGTGGCCTTTTCGCTTGAAAGCCGTCCAACATCGTCAAGGCTCTCTCGATCTGGCACCTCAATAGAATTCACTTCCAGCTCTCTTGGTTTCTTCGCGGGAAGGAGATAACATGCTTGTGTCGATTTCTGTGAACCACGGATTTGTTCAACGCCTCGTTCAGTAGGGAAACGGAGCAATTGATGATAGGTGCTTAGCACGGCCTGCATGGTGTGCAGCCAAGTTCGGTCCATGATGAGGTTATACGGCGAGGGTAGCTTGATGACCAAGAATTCCACATCTACTGTTCGCGAGCTTGCTCGAACTGGTAGCGTGACTTTGCCTAACGGGTACTCTGGATTGGCGTTGAAGCCGAATAATGGATAAGAAGCTAAAGAAAGATCCAATTTGGTGAAGCCGAGTTTGGTGAATGTCTTGTAATACATAAATTCCGATGTGCTCCCAGGATCAATGAGTACGCGCTCAACGGTGAATCGATTTACGCGTAACTTGATTACCAAAGGATCGATGTGAGAAAGTGTCACTCCGGCCAAATCTTAATCGTCGAAGGCAATGCTCGCAGCTTCATGGGGTTGTTTAGCCGGGGTGAGTTGATTTTGAGGGTCGAGACGCGACTGAATCGTATGCACCGCGGATACCGCTGGTAGGCTGTATATCATGTGGATCACGCCTTAAGGCTATTGCTTTGGTTGAGTTGCCTTTTCGGACGTACTGTTGTAGCCGACCATCTTGTACCAATTCCTCCAAGTGATCCTTCATTGCATAACAACTCTTAGTATCATGTCCGTAGTCTTTGTGATACTCGCACCGCCTATCTCGTCGTCTCGTGTCGGGAGGTCCCACCATTTTCTGTGGCCATTTGAAGAATGGAAGGTGTTGGACTTTAGACATAACCATGCTGATCGGCTTCGACAACTCCGTATACTTCTTGTCCGCACACCTTGTGCGCCTGCTATCTACTTGAAGTTGTTCGCTAACTCGGTGGGAACATTGGTCGTTTGATCGGCGTGAATCCTGTCTCTTTTCTCGTTTAGCTCGATGTCGTGGTTCAGGACTTCGAGGTGATACAGAGTTTACCGGCTGAACAATTTTAGGATGGGCCGTCTTGTCGGCCTTGTTCCTGGCTTTAACCCGCAAGGCGTCGTCTCCCACTTTGCAGTATTCCATAACTTTCTTCATCAACGACCAGACTGTTTTGGGGGGCCTTCTAGTCAAGGAACTGCGGAGAGCACTGTTAGGATGCAAACCCATTTTAAAGGCGGAGATGGCTATGGAGTCGTTGCAGGCGTCATCAACAAGATTAAAGCACTCCCAATAGCGCGCTGAATACGCTCTTAGTGTTTCTCCAAGCTGGATCTGCATTGCCCAGAGAGAGTCGGCTTGTTTCGGCTGGACCTCGTTGGTGATGAATCTTGCCCTGAAGGATTTTTGTAATTGATGGAAACTTTTAATCGACGCTGGCTCCAACTTATAATACCATCTGACTGCCAACGGTCCCAAACTGCTCGGAAATATTCTGCACATGAGAGCTTCGTCGTCTGCATGCAACGTCATAGCTTGCTTATAGTAACGGATATGATCCGTGGGATCCGATTTCCCGTCGTACAAGGTGAACGACGAGGCTTTGAACTTCTTGGTAGTACTGCCTTTGCGATCCGTCGCACAAAGGGATCATGCTGGTCCTCTTCGTCTGAACCATTTTGTCTTCGCTTATGCCTTATACGTGGGCTCTCTTCAGAGGAACTGGTAGTTTCGGGTCGTCCCTTCTTCTTGGGCTCCGGGGATAATGAGTTAGAGTCGTTGTCAGTGTCATGTTGTCAGGCTCGAGGTCATCGACCACCTGCCCTCAGAGGTCGTTCTGGATCTTGGTGTGTAGCTTGTTTGGACTTCGCCACTTCCAAGGCCAAATCCTGACGGAGACATTCATTCTCAGCAATCATGTTCTCCAACCTTTGTTCATTTTGCTTTGCTTGTTCCATGATCGCTTGAATTGTCTCATGCGCTAAAGTCGAGGGTGAGTCGAAGTTCAAGGCGCGTCTTGCGGCGATAGTCTCTGGTCCCAGCATGTTTGTTGGGGTGAGATCATCTCTCGGTGTAGTTTCGTCTGCGATTATCAGAGGATCTTCCGTTGCGCCCACCATGGATGTAGTTGAGTATTCCCACAGACGGTGCCAATTGTGGGGAAGGTAGTTCAGAAATACTCTTTGGATCCAATGGGACGCTCGAGATCCTCAGCTGGTAGCCTGAAAAAAAATGAACACTCTGGTCGGGGGTGCCGGAATTAGCACTCCGACGGATAAGTTAGTGTGTGCCCTCTATATTGCGTGTGTCTTAAGTTAAGCGTACTAATTCTCACATACCTCTTCTTGTTCGTTGTTCTTCTATTTATATACGTTCCTAGTCTTCTAGGCAGGGCCCGCTCTTGATCTGTCATGTAGTTATGCACTTGCCCCCACCCCCCATTATGCCGTATTCCAACTTTTAATCGGCCCCCTACTCAACTTATTCGGCATCTGAAACGTCAGGGGCGGGGCCGAATGCATACTTTACACCGATTGGGAAAATATACACTGCCTATCTGCGTCTGCTTTTATTCGGCTACCACATCCATTTATATAAACTCACTTTCTCACAAATGCAAAAAGTCATGCAAGTACACATTTCAAATGTAAAACAAATATTTAAGATTTTTAGGCACCAAAAAGAGATCAGAAATGGCTCAATGTTGATTGTTTTGCCCCCCAATCTTCTGTTCATGGTTCCTTTTGCATAAACTTATTTTTATATTGAAAAGATTGTGCTTAGACAAGAGATATACTTATATGAAATTCTATCATATTTCAAATTTATATGGATAATTAATTGATGATTTTAAAAGATAAAATATTAAGTTGAACTTGAATATAAACTTTAAAAAGATTAAGCTGAAAATATAGAAATTCCATAACAAACTAACAAAAGATAAACATAGATCGTTAAAAAAATTATCATCTTTTTGGGATATTTATATCCCAACTTAATCTTTTTTATTTAAATATTTTGTTATCTTTTATTTGAATTTTCATTTTACAGTTCAAATCTGAATAGTTATATTTTAATTTTTGTATATTTTTTTCATCTCTATTTTTTTGTTATTCATATATAAATAGTTATATTTTTATTTAAAAATTATCTGACTCGTAATCTTTTTTATTTGAATATTAATCTTTTATTTGAATTTTTATCAATTCAAAATATGGAATTTTATTAAATTTAAACTTGGAAAAATTACCGATAAATCCCAAACCAGGGAATGTTGTTCCATTTGATCCTGTGTTTTTTCTTATGAACCGTTTGGTCCTATTTAGTTAGGAAGGAATATTTTTACTTGATTTGGTATTGTTCAAGTTTACATTTTTACCCTATTTTGTTAGTAGGGGGATGCCCGTGATGAGGTACATTTGTGCAATCGTAGTAATGTATTTGCACATTTCCGTTTTTATATATTTGATTCAATGAGTTTCCCGGGAGAGAGGGAATTGGTTATTTGGTTGATGTGGATTTATTGATTGTGGGTTTCGTGGTTGCTAGTCTGGGAAGACTGTCGTGCTGTTGTGCATTTTCGGTGCTGACGATTTTTTGATTTTTTATTTCTCAAGGTAGTGTTTTGATGGTTTGGTTGTGTAATTGTCATTTCGATTTTGGGTTGGATTTGTTTTGTTGTGGTGTGTGGTTTTTGTGTATGTTAGTGGTTTTGTTGTGGTTGGGTTTGTCAATGTTTTTTTTTTGGTTTTGCTGGCATGGAGGCCCACATTTTGTTGTTGTGTAAGTATGCACAAACGAATGTTGTTGTGTTTCTTCATCAAAAGTTGACATTTTCAGAGTTAGTCAATGTGATATGCGAGAAGTTTGATGGGTTGATCCCTGAGACGGTGATGTTATTGTTCGCCATAACCAATATAATAAGTTCAAGGTTGTGTGTGATGAGGATGTTCAGAATATGGTCACTTGCTAAGTCTTTCGAACTCAATCACATTGATGTTCTCATTCAAAAACAGAATGTTGGAGACAGAGTCAATCCAGTGGCGGCGTTTGCATGTTTGAGGAAGGGAGTAGTACCAATGGTGACAACATGTTCGATATAGATGGATGGACGGATTTGTTACCGTCGTATTGTCAGCATAGGTCGAAAACATATTTGTCGGCTCGGTGGGCAAGTGGTGTTACAAAGGTGGGTTAATTTTTTATGGGTGGAGCGAATGAATTTCAAACAGTGCTTTCCAAGTACGCTGTCGAATTGTGGATTTCAATTTAAATACGTCAAAAATGATTCGGTTCGTGTCACAACTGTTTGTAAGTTTGCATTGTCGACGGGTTGTACATGGTTGGTACATGCGAGGGTGTTAGTGTCCAATGGTATTTTTTGTTTGAAGAGGTTTGATAGTTTGCACACGTGTGGTGAGGCTGTTCGGATGGCTAGGAACCCACGCACTAGGTTCAATTTGGTTGTCAATGTTGTCGTGGATCGTGTGCGTGCCCAGCCATTGACATATCCAACCGACGTTCTATTTGACTTGAAAAATGATTACGGGCTGGAATTAGCTACCGTGTGGCTTGGCTTGGTGTCAAAAGAGCGAGAGGTGAAGTGTATGGTGATCATGATGTGTCGTTCGACCAACTTAGGTGGTACAGTAATGTAGTGATGGAAAATAATCCAAATAGTTACATAAATCTCGAGTTTGACCAGCGAACCAAGAGGTTTGTAAGGTATTTTATATCATTTTGTGCTGCATAAATGGGTTCAAGCATTGTCAACCATTGTTATTTCTAGATAGTACATTTTTTAAGGGCAGATTCAAGGGTAATTTGCTTGCAGCTACAACAGGACAGGAACTAAGGTAATGTGTGTGTTGATGTGTGCTGAGATGTTTTTATTATGTCAATGTTGTTACCAATCTTGCTGCGTTGTTACCAATCGATTTTTTGGTGGCCTAATGTTTTGGGTTTGTGGGGTTTGTTGTAGGTGTGTACTGTTCTACCAAATGTTATGTTTGCTTATTTATTTTTTATGTGTATTTAATCTGTGGTGTGGTGGCTTAACATTGGCCCATATTGTGTGTTTGTGTGTTGTTGCTTTTTGTTACATTACTTGAACACAGGTTTGTTTCCTGTTGCATTTGCGATTGTTGACTCGAAGAACACAACAAATTAGGAGTGGTTTCTTCGTCAGTTGTCGATGGTTGTTAATCGTGATCGGACCTTGACATTTGTTTCAGACCGTCACATTGGCCTATTATAAGCCATGCTGCATGTCTTTCCGTCGGCTCATCATGCATTTTGTAATATGTGAAAGCCAAGCAGAAAATGGGATTGATGTGCAAGTTACGCGAATGTGCCTACGCATCCATAGTGACAGCATTCAATCAAAAAATTGAGGTTTTGAAATTGTGTAGTCCGGCAGTTGTGGGGGAGTTTTTTTAAAGATTTGCACCCGCAACATTGGGCTAATGCGTATTTCAAGTACGTACATGTTATGGTATTTTTTTTGTCTATTGTTGGGTACTGTTTGTGTGTGGCATTTTATTGTGTTAAGTGTGCAGGGGTTGCCGGTACAAAGAGATGTGTTCAAACGCTGCCAAGTCAAGTAATAATTGGATTGGAGAAGTGTGTAATCTTCCTATTACGCAGTTGGTTGATGCTATTAGGGGTAAAATCATGGAGCAAATGTCAAAGCGTAAGGTCAAATGTAGCAAGTGGGCTACCCAAATTTTCCTGAAGATGGAGAAGAAATTGGAGGACGAATACAAAAGTAATAGAGCGTAGATCTTAAGTCAATCAGATGGCAATGTGTACAAGGTGCACACTCACCCGTCGGTATTAGTTGATGTCAATCAACGAACATGTTCTTGCTGTTAATGGCAGTGAATGGGTTCCCGTGTTCGCACGCTGTGATTGCATTTCGTAATAGTGGGAGGAACATATATGATTCGATCAAGCCTTATGTAGACACCCCATTTTTGACCGTCCTCAAGACTTGGACATCATCGTTTGAACACTCGATGATCATCCATGCTCGTGTTCGTTTTGAGTTCCCGAAGGTCTCGGCTGCGCACCTTGCCTTAGGATCTCTCAACTTGTCTATTTTTGTGCTTGGTTGTGGACCAAGGACTTGTGTTTTTGCTTCTGAGGGAAGAGGGTGGTTTGTAGGCCATCCCCTCAACCCATCGGCTAAGGCATGATGCCATCGGCCGTGTTTTCTTGCCATCGGCCAAAAGTGTTGACCGATCGGCACTTTTTTTGGTTGATCGGGACTTGTTTTGGTTGATCGGCCATATTTTTGAGCCGAGACCTTTCCATCTGCTTTTTGCAGATATTTTCTGCCAGCTGTGACAGCTGGTATGCACATTTTTGATCCTCCATACACGTGTATGGAGGGATTTGTTTCAAGACTCAAGCTTGTTGAACAAGCTTGAGAATTGAAATTCTATAAGAAGGGAGCTCCTCCTCCCTTTCCAGAGGTTCTAAAATTGCATATACAAGTTATATATCTCTTTCTCTCTATATCTCCCTCTCTCTTCCCCCCTTTGCCTTTGTTTATGCCTAAAAGGGTAGAATCTTCATACTTTTGCACACAAACACCTAGTAGTACACCATCCTTTTGTTGCTGAGGTACTAGGAAGTTGGTTTTGGTGTTCTTGGGCTGGTTTTGGTCAGAGAAAGTTGTTGGAGTGGTGTTCTTGAAGATGTTCTTCAAGGGTGAGTAAACTATCTTTTGATCCCCCATTCTTGCTTAAGCTTTTGACCATACTTGCATGTTGTTTTAAGCTTAGCTTTCTATTACAAAAATTTCTGATTTTTCATGCTTGTAATGGCTTCTTAAGGTCACTTTTTGGTTGGGGGTAGTCTACCCCCTCTTATGCCTTGTTTGGCCTTACTTGGTGCCTTTCTTTTCGGGTTTTGGAACCTTCTTGTTTTGACCTTCTCACCATTGAAATCCAGAGGATTTTCAGTGGTGGAGTAGCGGTTTTGGAGTCTTGAATAGAAGAGGGACACCCCCCTCTCCTTGTGTCTCATATGCTAGTATAAATGGCTCATAATGGTAGCATGTTTGCTTAACTTGTTTTGGCTCCATTTCAGCAAGTATTTGGTGTTATTTTGCCATGCTATACTTCTGTTTTAAGTTGGTTTGATAGCCTCTTACATGCATCATGCACTTGTCTTGAAATCCTCTCTATTGCCTTAACATGCACCTTACATTTGGACCATCATTCTTGCGTATTTTGGCTCAACTCAAAGGAGCTTTTAGCCTTGTTTTACCATGTTCTAGCTCTGATTTGCATTGTTTTAGTCATGCATGCATTGTTTCATATAGCCATGGTTCATTCTAGCTTGTTAGCTTTGAGTTTCCAAGCCATTAGCATGCATTGCTTGGGCTACTTTCATGATTTGGCAACATTTGTAATGATATTTCAGAGCATGTTTCATGGTCATACACTTGCCTTTGTTACTCTTTTAATGCTTAGGAGAGTTGGTGTTTTATGCCTCAAGATTGAGTCATTGTGCATGCTATCATACTTAGGCTTTTGGGATGACATCTAAGTGGGTTTTTGGGCTTACTTTGACATGCCATAATTCTGTTTTTCATTGGTTAAGGCATGACGTGTTTGGTTGTAATAGGTGTAGTGTAATACCCCTTGTTAGCCTTGCATGCCTCATGCCTTTTGGACTTTTGTTCTAGCTTGTGTTGGCTAGGTTCGAGCTTCTTTTTGGTCTTGTATTGACCTGCCTTGGGACTGTTTTGGGTGCCCTTGGCCCTTTGGGGCTTGCTTTGCATGGCCATAGTTTAAACCCCTTTGCTAGGCTTGAGCTTTGAGCCCTCTTGCATGCCATACTTGTGTAGTTTGGATGGTTTGGCACCGTTCCATGCATGATTTCAGAGCTTATAATACTTGTCACATGTCCACACTTTTCACTCTTTAAATGCTCTTAAGAGTTGATGTCTTGTTACCTTGTTATGAACCTAAGTGTGTCATGTTTGTATGTGCTTTCATGCTTCCAATTCATCACTTTGGCCACTGTTTTTGGTATGGCTGAGGCCTATCCATTTTTAGTATAAGTCCATGGATCATGCGGTTTATGTGTTGTTGCATGCTTATCGCATTGCATGTTGTTGCATGCCTATTACATTGTATGTTTGCATGTTTATGTTGCATTGGATTTGGCATGCTTGTTACCTTAGCCTTGTGTGCATGTTTGACTCATATCGCATTTAGCATGCTTATGTTGCATTGCATAGCTTTTCCATTGTTGCATGCATGGCATTGTGTTTGGTTTGGGGTGTCAAACCAAACACGAGGACCAAGAGACGTTTCGTACTTGAAGTGACGAAACGTGCCTCAATCCTCGGTCGCCGACACTCTTGATCCAACATGATAGGGTGTGAGGCATTCATGTGTTTTTGTGCATTAATTCCATATTGATTTGTGCAATTCGGCTTTCTTTGGCCATCATGCATCGAAATGCGTGATTGATGCCTCGAGGGTCGAACACTACACTCCTTTAAGTCTCAAATATGATAAGGGGTGTAGGTGCACAACATTTTCTTGCAAATGTATTGCCATGCCCTTGTTTGTCCTCTGCTGCAGCAAAAAGAGCAATCTACAAGAAAAGATGGCCGATCGGCTATCTTAAGTGCCGATAAGCTAAAAAGCTTTGGTCGATATCATCAAAATTGGCCGATGGCCATTGTTCTCTGGCCGATGGACTCATATTTTGGCCGATGACCTCTCAGCATGGTCATAAAGTGGTTCAGAAGCATCACGGATATTTTCACAAATCTCAGAGGTGCAGAACAGTGCAAATAGAGGCAACATGAGGCATGGCAACGGGTTTCCGAGCGAGGCAATCGAGCATGCATCATTCAATCATTCTGAGGCGGAGCTGTGGCAGCCTCTTTAGTTTCATACTTAGTCTGTTTTGTAACTTAATTAATTTTCTTAATTAGTTAAGGTTTTGTAATAATTAATTAGCTAGGATAGTTAGTTAATTATTTAGCTTGTATTATTTATTCGGACCCTCCGTCGAGAGGGAGAATTTTGTAATAAGTGTGCATGAGTGTGTGAATGTCTTCCAACCCCACGTCTTTCTCCCTTTTACTTAAACCGCTTATGATGGCTAGTTTTAGCTCATGTTTCAATTAGCATTCTTATGCTCGCATGTTTGCATCCATTCATTTGTATTGCATGCACTGGGCTCGGCGCATCATACTAACTGCATTGTATTTCAATACCGATTTGAATACATGATTATCAAGTTGCATCTCATATGCCATTTTAGAATAGCCGAGCCTATTTCTAGTTGCATTTTGCATGTGTTGCATTAGCCATCTTAACATAGCTAGGATCATGCATTGATTACTAACTAGCTATTGTTTTGGCTCGGAGTACTAGGTAAGCTTTTATGCTTTAGCATCTTGCATGCGTGTAAGTGTTGCCATGATAGCATGCTTGCCATGAAGCTAACTACTTATGTGATATAACTATCTGAATGCCTGTGGATAAGGTTGGATTGCTTGAATTGGAACAATTCATCGAAATGCGAGTTTTAAGCCCACTTGAGAGTGGCAAAATCATGTTTTCTAAGCCCACTCGAGGGTGGCAAATCCACATCTTAGCCAACTTGCGAGTAGCACCCTCAAACTATTTTCAAACAAACATGAGATGTTTTGTTCCAACTTAGGCGATCTAGTCTATACTTGTGTGTTGTGCGCATCACATAGTAAAGCTAGCTAATAACCGGAATAAGAATGCATGTGTTTTCATAAACAAAATATCATGTTAGTAAAGGCCGATCTTTGATTGGGCAAGCGGGGGTGCTCATTGCATGACCTTCCCCTCTCGTACCCAAGTTACCGAGCCGAGGCAACTTTGGTGATGACGGACACGTGGCCTTAGGCAACGAGTCAGGGTTTCCTAAATCTCCCAAAATAAAACATTTAGGTGGCGACTCTGTATCCGGCAAAGCAGTCCATGTTTGGCACTTCTTTACAAAAATCAATTTTCCAAAACGATTTGCCGGATTTGGACTCTTTGGTGATTTATCAGTCTTGCATTGCACTTTGTGAGATTAGATTCAGAACCGTGACATTTGAGTTCGAACTGTAGCAAGCCCAATGAACATAACGGATTTTCGCGCCATTCGCGCGCGGAGCCGGGTCGTTCGGGCACGTCTACCGTTTCTGGCGACTCTGCTGGGGATTTAGAGAACTTGACTCGAACTCATGATATCTTGTTTTGATTACACTTATGTGTTTCTTGGCATTGCATGTGCATTGGTGCGCCTAGGACACCATGTTTGCCGTATGCTATTCCTGAACGGTTTGCCGGAGGCCTGCTTTAAGAAGCGTGCCATAAGGCTGACCGGTTGCGGGCTCCGCCACGACGGGAACATGAACCTCAATTTTTACCGGGGCACCCTCTTTGACCATTCAACCTAGTGCATATCGGAATCCATAGTGACTATTCCAAGCTAGGACAAGTTGCTTACCCGATTATAGGTTGTTTGAAACCGCTACGTACGTAGTGAAACCCTAGCTCCTGACAAAATAGGACAGGGAAACCCTACCCCAACATATGGGTGTTTTTTGCTCTCACTTGCTTGTTATGTACTTTTAGAGTTGGCCTCTACAGGAATGCACGTATCAGTTTGCAAGTCTAGGTATCAGGCCTACGGGCATCACTATTTGAGAATCAGTTTTACCTGCGGGTATCAAATTCAGATTTGGGGCAGTGATTTTTGGAACAGTGATCAGTGATTGAGGACAGTTCATTTAGCTCATGTTTACCAACTGTGTGTTGTGTTAATTTAAGCTGTTATGCTGTCTGTTTTTCTGTTCATTATTTCCTTATTATGCTTTATTTATCTTTTTACAAGGTAGTTTAGCATCATTGCATCCGACCAGGCGGATATTCCCCGAGCACTCTGGGTTAAAGGTCGTAGACTTAATCGATCCAGGGATCTAGTAGACGGACAAGCAGTGTTCCTTTCTTTACCCCCGGTTACTCGACGGAGGTCAAAAAGGCGCAGTGTATCGGTACAGCGGTTGCCAGATCAGTGGTCTACCCCACCAATGAACAGTCAGGCTAAGGTCTCAGTTTCTACTACAGGGACAGATATACCAGTTATTCAGTTAGGTCAGCACAATATGGCAGGTATAGAGGAGATGATGCGTCAGCTCCAGGAAAGTATGAAAGCCATGCAGCAGGACACTGCCCGTCAAACAGAATTTGCCGCACGCCAGGGCGAGGTTATGGCCCAATAGGCAGAGGTAATCGCCAGGCTACAGCAGCAAACCGAAGCATCTGCTTCACACCCAGCTCCTCTCCCACCGAGAGTTCCAATACTCGGGGAGACAGCAAATGTCCAGGAAGATACGGACATCCCAACGAGGCCAGCTCTACCCCCAATCCTACCCCAACTATCCAAAACACCTACCAACCTACCGAATTCCCCCTTTGAGTTTGAGGTGGACCCCACAGCACTAAAAGTGAGCAAGCTTGAAAAGCTGTTCAAGAAGTCCTAGGGCGTGAAATCCATCCCGGATATTGAGGATGGGTATACCGACTCGGCCATGACTCTGTCAGACAGGTTCAAAATGCCGCACATAGACCGTTTCGACGGGTCTGGATATCCTATGGTGCATTTGCGGCTGTTCTCGGACATATTAAGGCCGATGGGCCTCTCCAGATTGCAGAAGCTTTCTTTGTTGGGCCGGACCCTATCGGGTGTAACGGCCATTTGGTATGCAAAATTGGAGGATTCCGTTAGGAGAAGTTGGGAGGAGATGGCTGAGGCCTTTATAGCTCAATACTCCTATAATACACAGATCGAGGTCACAACTCGTGATCTCAAGACAACTAGGCAAGAGCCGAAGGAGAGCTTCTCCGATTTTGTGACCCGGTGGAGGGTTAAGGCCTCGATGATGACCATCAGGCCTATTGACAAAGATCAGATTCGGATGGTTGTGCGCAACCTCCAGCCCAAGCTCATGCAGAAGATGATCGTTCTCCTCCTCCCCACCTTTGCAGATCTACATGAGATAGGGGTGCAGATCGAGGACGCTATGAAACAGGGCCTCATTGATCATGAGAGAGAACAGCCCAAGAGGGCATTCAACCGCAGTACGAATGCAGGCACAAGCAGTGCTGCAGCTGCCAGAGCTTCAGATGTGAGTATGGTCACCACCACCACCACCCTAAGAACCCTTTCAGCTACACCATTCACCGGTGCATCCGGAAGTAGCTCACAAATAACCAAGTATCCACCCCGAGGCCAAAGAACCTTCACCCCACTATACATTTCTTTGTCCAAGGCTTTGGGGGTTTTGATTAGGAAAGGGCACTTGAAGCCCCTAGAGCCGCGGCCACTACCAGATAGACTCCCTGCTTCCCATAATCCAGCCAAGTACTGCGCGTTTCACCAATAGCATGGTCATGACACCAACCAGTGCTTTCGATTGCGTCATGAGATTCAGGATCTCATTGATAACAGGGTGATCGTGCCTCCGGAGAAACCGAATGTCACAACCAACCCTCTCATACCACATAACCAAGCTCCATCTCCCAAACGCATCAATCTAATCCAAACTGGGGTTGAGTCATACGACCCTAGCATATATATCACCCCTTCTCACCTACCCAAGTCGGAGGTGTTCATTCCTGACAGTACTGACTTGTGCATGATGGACATCTCCCAAACCCAACCTGAAATGGTGGTGGTGACTACTGAAGATAGAAGTGGGTCGACTATGGGGGCATATGAGAATGTAAATACAGAGCCTGAGAGGTCTGCAAGCTTCATGTACAACCCGAGCGGTTACATTACATCAGCAGGCTAGGCTAGGCCGGATGTGGAATTGCCAGTGAGAGCCGAGATTTGTGTAGTACGAGAGGATGGACCTAATCAAGGGCTAGATGACCTGGCAAAACTGGAGGAGGACATTGCTAACCTTCAGTTTTTCAACGAACAAGATCCAGGAGACGTAACAATTAACTGGTTTGATCTGGATGGGTCAGCAGAGTCTACTGGTTGGCTTGACGACCAGCCGGATGTTGTTGAACAACCTCAGTTAGAACAGGGTCCGTCAGGGACGGGGACATCAACAGTGGCCGGAAGGGCCAAGAATTAGTTTGCATCGTGGAGAGCGCCGATGTTAAGAATTTTGCTCGGGATCCGGGCAATTTGAATACAAGAGATGTTGAACAACAAGCTGCGCTGAAGCAGTCTGAGCGGAAAAGGATCGAAGATTCTGAGAGGGTCAGAAAGGCCAAAGCCCCTGCAGGGACAGAACGTGCTGTGTGCACAAGAACGGAGCGTGCTGTGAGCACAGAAATGCAAGGTGTAGTGGGCA
The DNA here is from genome assembly GCA_030407325.1 of Camellia japonica. Classification (NCBI taxonomy): domain Eukaryota; kingdom Viridiplantae; phylum Streptophyta; class Magnoliopsida; order Ericales; family Theaceae; genus Camellia; species Camellia japonica. The sequence continues at coordinate 44,589,314 of JAPPVO010000036.1, forward strand.
CAGGAATAGTCGTAACGGAGCCGGATAGGTGTCTATTAGCTACCAATGGCATGTGGTGGGAAGATGACGACCTATGTCTTGCCCACACTGACGAAGACTGGGGACAAAGCCAGCCGGATGATAGCTGGTATGTGGGAGAAGTTGACCACATGACTAGGAGCGGGCGGTATTTTAAGCCCCCACACTTAGATCAACCAGAGGCATCTGGAAATGACAAAGATGTAGAGAACCAGAAAGATAAGCTACTCTAGGAGGAGGCTGTACTGAAACAGCTTAAGAAGATACAAGCAGACATCTCCATCTGGGACTGATTATGGCCTCAAGAGTACATAGACAAGTTGTCCTTTCTGCAATGGACAAGGCCAAACTTTCAATAGATACCACGCCTGAGCAGCTGGTAGGATTGGTTTTTCCAGGAGGAGCTTCCCCGACGTTGACCTTTTCTGACAAGGAATTGCCGCCTGAGGGCGCAAACCATAACAAACCTCTCTACATCTCTATGGAGTGTAGAGACAAATGGATACCAGTGGTTCTTGTCGACACGGGATCTGCCATTAATGTGTGCCCGTCGAGGACAGTATATGCAATCGGGTTGAAGCCCGCGGACTTTGTGCCAATTGCCCAGGTGATAAGGGCTTACGATAACACTAGCAGAGAAGTGATAGGGACCGTGAAGATTCAGACTCAGGTTGGTCCAGGACAATAGGAGATTGACTTTCATGTCTTGGACGTTCCCGCAACCTTTAATCTACTCTTGGGGCGGCTATGGTTGCACTAGGTGAAGGTGGTTTCTTCCACCCTGCATCAAATGTTGAAATACCCCCATGGGGAGGGGGTGGCTATTGTTTTTGGGAATTCGTCAATCCATCCGCCGCCGGAAGTGTCTACACCGGTTTTGGAAATTGAGCATGGCACGGAGGATGTCTTCCTCTCAGGATTTAACCTAGCTGAGGCCCGGGTCGTTCAGAACATTTTGGCTGTTGATGAGGGGTTGTATGTCAGTGCACAATCAGTGTACCTCATGAACAAGCTCTAGCATATCCCTGGGATGGGACTAGGAAAAAGTGGCCGGAAGGGCATTACAGCGTCGGCCGAAGTGCCGCACAATCCGCATACCTTTGGCTTGGGTAATCTGCCCACCAAAGAGGACTGGGTGAGGAAAGGCAAAGAAATGGCTGGGAGAGCCAGAGCCAAGCAGACTGAGAGACATTTTGAGTTGATGCATCAGCCTATCCAAGGCACCCTAAATGGACGCTTTGTCCGAGAGGGGGAAGACTTTCCATTCTGCGGCTTCCCAGAGCCCTGGCTGAATTTCGAGAAGAGGCGCCTGCCGGGTTTTGAAATATTCTTTGACTTGCAGTTGTCCGGGGATGATGTTGCTGAGGAGCAGACAGACCCATCAGCTGAGGTTGAGTAGTGTCAGGAAGTGGATTCCAAGAGCACCGAGATTGAAATGGGGGCAGCACTGGCTTATCTACTTCCAGATCCTCCGATCGTACATGAGTGCTTGGGGGATGATCTCTCAGTGTCCATGATCGAGAATGAAACGGCTGCGAGCCCACCTTCAAACATTTTGGATGCATCCATCGCACCATCCCTCGTCTGGCAGTACGAGGAGGGATTCTTATAGAGCAGCACCGGGTCAGGTAGTGAGCCGGAATCTGATTCCACCAAGTCGTGGAGTCAGAATCAGGTTCCAACTCGTCTGAGTCTGAGTCCGGTATTCCTGGGGGTGACAACCCAGATGCCACAGTCCTGTCTAGGTCGTCCTTTTCTTTTTCCTTTGAGTCTGTTGTAATAGAGGAATCAGGCGACTTGGAAGTGATTAATGAGAATGGAATGGCTATGGCCTTCGAGGACTTTTATGTGCCTTTGATTTATTATATTAATCAGGACTTTCAAAATTTTGATGAAAACGACGAGGAAGAAATTCCTCTAGTTTTGAAATATTTGCTTGATCAAGAGCAGGAGAGGTTTGTAAAACCGCTGGTTGATGAAATCACCCAAATTAATGTTGTTACTGAGAAGGACCCGCGGCTAGTCCTAAAGCGCTTAGTCGCTTTATTAAAAGATTTCAAAGATTGTTTTTGCGTGGTCCAACAAAGACATGCCTGGAATCAATCCTGAGATTGTATAGCACCGGATCCCTCTTGACCTAGAGGCCTAACCTGTTAAGCAGAAGCTCAGAAGGATCCGCCCGGACTGGGCTCTCAAGATCAAAGAAGAGGTCACCAAGAAATTGACGCTGGGTTCCTGATGGTATCTAAATACCCAACTTGGTTGGCCAACATAGTTCCAGTGCCGAAGAAGGACGGAAAAATTCGGGTATGTGTGGACTTCAAGGATTTGAACAAAGCTAGTCCGAAGGATGACTTTCCTCTGCCGCATATCGACGAATTAGTGGACTTCACTGCAGGGCATGCATTGCTCTCATTCATGGATGGCTTTTCAGGCTATAATCAGATTCTGATGGCACCCGAAGACCGGGAGAAGACTGCTTTTACCACCCCGTGGGGGACCTACTGTTATAGGGTGATGTCATTTAGGCTGAAGAATGCTGGAGCTACATATCAACGGGCTGCGACCACGATTTTGCATGACATGATCCATAAGGAGGTTGAGGTGCACGTGGATGACATGATTGTCAAATCCAAGGAAAGAGAGGGCCACTACACCGCCTTGCAAAAATTCTTTCAAAGGATCAGAGAATTTTGGCTGCGGCTGAATCCTCAAAAGTGTACGTTTGGTGTTACAGCAGGGAAAATGCTAGGGTTCTTGATCACACAAAGGGGCATCGAAGTCGACCCTTCCAAAATCAAGGCCATCTTAGAAATGCCACCACCGATGACTAAAAAGGAGGTGCGAGGCTTTCTGGGTAAAATGCAATTCATAAGACGGTTTATTGCTACATTAACCTTGACTTGTGAACCACTCTTTGGTATCCTGAAGAAAGGAAAGAAATTCCAATGGGACGGCGATGTCAAGCTGCTTTTGAACAGATCAAGCAATATTTACAGAACCTACCGTGTTGTCACCGCCTGAGTCGGGGAAACTGTTGATTTGTACCTTTCAGTGACTGAAACTACAATGGGCTGCATGCTTGCACAGGAGTCTGAGGACAAGTGGAGAGAGCTATCTATACCTGAGCAAGAAAATGCTGGATTACGAGACCCGCTATACTCCGCTAGAGAAGGCTTGTCTGGCCTTGGTATGGGCTACCAGGAAGCTGCGGCACTACCTGTTAGCTCACTCTCTAATACTGGTTTTGAGATTAGATCCCATCAAATATCTCTTCGAGAAACTAGCACTTACAGGTAGGCTAGCTCGTTGGTTGCTTCTGCTTTCCGAATTTGATCTGAAGTATGTGACGTGCAAGTTAGTGAAAGGGAGAGCGGTAGCGGAGTTCCTAGTCGATCACCCAGTGGAAGGGGATGAAGTAGTTGAGTACCTATTCCCAGACGAGGCCATTTTGCATGTCGAAGATGAAACTTGGACGATGTACTTTGACGGAGCGTCAAACCAATATGGGTATGGGATAGGGGTGTTACTGATAGCGCCCGACAATTCCCGTATACCTCTAGCATTCAAACTCCGGTTCAAAGTCTCGAACAATGAGGCAGAGTATGAGGCGTGTATTGCTGGACTAGAAGCAGCTTTGGAACTAGAGGCAAAACGGTTGGACGTCATCGGGGACTCGAACCTTGTTGTATCTCAAGCTAAAGGAGATTGGAAAGTCAAAGAAGAAAAGATGAGAATCTACCACTAGACCTTGGACATGCTGATTCCTCGGTTTGAGAAATTGAATTTCGCTCATCTGTTAAGAGAGAACAACAGGTTCCCTGATTCATTAGCAACTCTATCTTCTATGATAGACATCCCTTTTGAAGTCCAGATGCATCCGATTATCATCGAACAGAAATTTGCACCGGCCTACGAGCTGATTGCTGCCATAGATGAGGTACAAGATGAGAACCCCTGGTATTACGATGTCTGGAACTTCTTGGAAAAAGAGGCGTATCCACCAGGGGCAAATGCCAAAGACAAAAGGGCAATTTGAAGAACGGCTGCTCAATTCATCGTCTGCGGGGGAAAACTGTATAAGAGAGGTCATCTCGAGATGCATAAGCTGTGTGTTGATGCCGAAGAATCGAAGCGCCTAATGGAGGCCATCCATGGAGGAGAATGTGGAGCGCACGTGAACGGGGTGATGCTAGCCCAGAAGATCCTCAGACAGGGTTACTACTGGTCCACCATGAAGAAGGATTGTATTGGCTTTGTCCGGCGATGCCATAAATGTCAGATCCATGCAAACCGCATGAACATTCCACCGTCGAAGCTGTACAACATGACTTCGCCATGGCCATTTTTAGTCTAGGGGATTGATGTGATCGGGGCTGTCACTCCGAAGGGGTCCAATGGGCATGAGTTCATTCTGGTCGCGATAGATTACTTTACGAAGTGGGTTGAGGCCCAATCTTATGCGGTGTTGAAGGCATCGCTCGTTGCCAAGTTCATCAGGAACAACATCATCTGTCGCTACGGGGCTCTGAACGAGATCATTTCAGATAATGGTTCCCACTTCAAGAAGGAAGTGATCAACTTGTTGGAGAAATACAACGTGGCTTTTCATAAGTCATCTACATATCGGCCGCAAACCAACGGAGCAGTTGAGGCCGCCAACAAGAACATCAAGCGTATTCTGCACAAGATGGTGGAAACCTACCGGGACTAGCCAGATAAGCTACCGTTTGCTCTGTGGGGCTATCGGACTTCAATTCAAACTTCTACCGGGGCGACTCCGTATTCCTTGGTCTATGGGATGGAGGCCGTTCTGCCTATCGTAATTGAGGTTCCGTCATTACGAGTACTGGCTAAGTGTCATATAACCGAGGCAGATTGGCAGCAAAGCAGGTTCGAAGAACTCATGCTCTTTGATAAAAGAAGGCTAAAAGCACTATACCATGCTCAGGGTTATCAACGACGAATTGCTAGGGCTTTTAACAAGAAAGTTAAGTCCAGGAATTTGAAGAAAGGAGATTTGGTGCTCAAAGAAAACCGAGCTCCCATCCACGACCCTAGGGGTAAGTTCAGACCTAATTGGACTGGCCCTTACATCATCAAGTCAATCTGGTCGGGTGGAGCTGTCGTTCTGATAGACCTGGGTGGCCTAGAGTTCCCCAGCCGATCAACATGGACAAGTTGAAGAAATATTTTCCCTGAGTGGCTCGCCAGGCCGAAAACCCGAAAGGGCGACCTAGGCAAAAGTTAGAGCACAGAAATTTGAAATTATAAAAACTGAGCTCGAAAAGTTGAAAACCCAGAAAGGGCAGCCTTGGCAAAAGTTAGAGCGCAAAAGGAGAGAGTTAATACACGAGTGAACCTGAGCCGAACTACGTAAGGCTTGATTCCCATCTTTGGGATACGTAGGCAACTTCATCCTGAAGTCCAGCCATAAACACTTCGCTGATCAACTTTGTCCATATGATCATGTTGGGTCATCTTCGTTTATTTTGCATCCAAGAGCTCGGTTGTGATCTCCAAATGCAGTGCTATTCAGACTAGGGGCAACTTTCCAGTTGCTGGGATCCGGGGTTGTACATCTCAGTGATAGATCTCAGGCGTGTCTAGTTCTGATCCTTCTCGAAAATGGTTTTGAAAAGTTTTAATAAAAGTTGATTTTGCTCAAATTAATCTTTTTACAACTTAAACCATTTTTGGACCAAACGGAAGATTTTCAGTACCCACAACCTTCAATTTCATTGATTGTAGTATAGAGTTCTCCTACTCTTGAATACAAATTGAAGTTTCTTTTCATTACATTCATAAAGAAAACTTGAAAGTTCTGATTAAAAGCAAATAAATCTGGGGCATAGCCAGGTGTTCCTGCGTCCCCTCCCCGAGCTTGTGGAAGCCTCTGATGCCAAAGTGGCCCTACCTGTGCCTCTTCATTGAGCCAATCTATGCACTCATCAGAGAGGGTGCAATTGAAAATGGGAGCGGGGGCCAGAAAAGCTCTCTCGTCCTCCATGCTGCGGCATATCAAGCTAGCTGTGCGCCTCGGACCGGGAATGTAGCAGGGTACTCTATCCCCTCCTCCGGACAAATCTGATCCTGACCGAACTTGCGCCGGATCCGGAATGGAAAGTAAAAGACACAGTGTGTCAGGCCAATCAACTGAATCCGGGCTGGCGGGTCATGCTATAGCTCATTGCCGGCAGATTGAGCCAAGGGCAGTGCCAAGCAATGTGGTCCGCGGACAAACTGCACATCCAGTTGTACCACATCCCTCATCGGGGACATCGACTAGCCGTCATCGGAAGAAATAGCTGCGAGTTAAATACGCTGGGCACGAGTCCACCACTCTCAATCTATCCATCAACCATACCGGGAGGGATGAAAAATGAGAGATTAAAGAATAGAGAGGTGTATGTTGAGAGGAAAAGTGAGAAAAAGGTTTTGAGAGAAAAACCGAGCCTGAGGGCCGAGTGATGTGAGAAATATATGTGAGATGGGGTGGGAAACATTACCTACAATAGTAGTGGACTCCCCGCAAATCTAGTCATCTTCCGGCGATGAAAATCATCTAAACCCATCAATGTCTCAGCTAGCGTCATGGCGATGCAGCTCTTGCCTTCTTTTAGGCCCTCGGCGACTTCAATCAAACAAGTGCTAAACCCTCCAGAGCCTGGGGCAAGCAAGAAATAAGACAGCATGCATAAGCAAAGCGCGTGTAGCCGATAACCCTGCCAATGATGATCGCCACGGTCACCGGCGTTAGAAAATTGACGAATCAAGCTCGGAATGTCCAGCTCTCCGTTGTGAATCAATGACCGAGCATCATGCAAAGTAAGGCTGCACATCCGTCCTAAGGCTTCGACGTGGCCGAACTGAAGCTGAGGAAAGACTTCTTCATCGCGCTCGGATTCCATCAAAGCTCAAAAATCCTCAAAAGTGGGACACATCTCTTGTCCTCCAAAGCTAAAGACGTGTGTCACCAGATTCCAAAACCTTGCCGCGGCATAGAGAAAGGGAAAACGCAACGCAGCGTGAATAATGCATTTATGCTGAAGCCCGAAAATTCAGCTTTTCCGAGCCATCTAAGTTGGCAATCCAATTTGTGAGATTTTGGACAAGAAACTCTTCCATTTGGTGCAAATCAAAGCTAAAATGAGGAAAACTGCGAAGCTGTGGCTTTTGTAGAAGATAAGGTGTTGAGTGGAAGATAGGTGTCAACATTCTGGAGGTGTTTGCCATTTTTGGCCGATCGGCCAAAAAGTGTGCCGACAGACCATCTTTTTCGGCCGATCGGCTAGTAATGTTGGCCGATGGCTATTTCTTGTGGCCGATGGCCTCTCCTTTTGGCCGATGGCCCTTCCTCTTGTTCTCTAAGCTGTATATGTGTTGAATATGCTGAGAACTTGTGATTGTTCCACTTCCAATGTCTTTCGGTGATGATTTTGCGAAGTCGCGCCTATGTTACTGCAATTTGTTTATCGAGTTGTTGTACTTTTGTTTATCGAGTTGTATTTTGCATTCTTTAAGTCTTTGTTTTGCTTATCGAGTTGTATCTACATATGTTTAGCTTGTCAAGTTCTTTGTTTTGCCTATCGAGTTGTTTTGTCGTTGGTTGGTTCACTACCTGATTAATGCAATTCGAGTGTTCAGTTTTCAAAACAAAGTTCAATCTCATTTACATTGTTATGTAATGTGATGCGATGCATACAATGTACAAATGTAACACTTTTCCAACAAAATAGCTATTTCATTTCATCATATCATCTTTTGCAAAAGTACATAGTTTTGAAGAAAATAAAACCTGCCTGAGGCAGTACAATGTGCTTAAACTACCAGTAAAAAGAAAAATAAAGCAAAAAAGGAAAAGCAGCAAAATGTCTGGATCAGTGCCGGTCGCCTCAAGTGCGGGAATCCGTCCTCGTCCTCTTCCTGGACGAAGGTCTAGGATCGCCGTCGTCACCTCCGCTGTCTGAGTCATCTCCGGCCTCACCCTGGGACGACTCTGCCTCTGCATTAGACTTATCATCATCAGGAGAAGGCCCCGTGAGCTACTCTCAGCACGAGCTCGCCTGTGTCTGCCTCGGTTGTGGATCGTCATCCCTCGCCTGGCTCCTCCAGCTGCTCTGGCAAGCGCTAAAGGTCCTGCTGGAGCACCCCCTGCGGCCGGTATCTGAAATGGCGCTTGAAAAGAACAAATGGCAAATGCATCAGTTATGATATGCTGTGAACAGAGTATGAGTACCGAATACAGTGTATGAGTACCGAATACAGTGTATGAGTATAGTGTATGAATGCCATGGGCAATGTTGTGAGCAGTGTATGAGTATCGAGTACAGTGTATGAATGCCGACTGTAGTGTATGAATGCTATGAGTACTATATCAGTGCCGTGAGCAGTGTATGAGTATAGTGTATGAAGGTCGGGGCCAGTGTGTGAGTACTGTATCAGTGTCGTGAGTGATATGTCAATGCAGTGTATCAAGTGCCGTGTTGATAATGCGATGTATCAGATCTGTATGGAACAGATTATGCAGAGTCTTGAGATCGAGGTTGAAAGAATTCACCGGGATGCCGTAAATGGTCAACAGGTCGATGCTCCTCTGCAGCATCCCCATCACTGAGGCCGTCAACTCTGGAGACTGACTAGTGTACTTGATGGAAGCCTGCAAAAGTGGTGAAATCATTAGTATTCTGCGGGATATTAAATGAAATGAAATGACTGCACAGAATGCAAAGTATGGTACATACCGGAGTCGAGCCGTGAACTCCGACAAGCTCATGATCGGCCGGAGGAGGAGCGATGGGTATCTGGTAAATCTCCCCACCCTGTCCTCGGCATGTCATCGTGGTAGACAGCTCTGGCCACCCAACTCCCTATCCCCTCCAGGACCCACTCCTGCCACGGACCTGAGTCGCCCTCGGTGCTCCCGCTCCTCTCACAGGCGCTGCAGGCCTCTCTCTCTCTCGACTTGTCGAGCACCGGTTAGAGGCCGCATGAGATAAGCCTGGATGAACTCAGTGTAGTCGCCCTCATCTCTGAAGGGGTCCGAGTCCCAGCCAATCGTGTAGTTCATCATCTTCTCCAGGGTGTACCTCTCTGTATGCCTCATGTGGGTGGGAGGCGGCGCCGGGACCATCTGCTCCAGTAAGCCCAAGGTCTGGTGCAAGAAGTGCTCCCCCAGGTACCAAACCTGACAGACTGGGCCCTCTAGCAAAATCCTAAATCGAGCAGTCTCCCGAGCACCCGCATACTGGTCTCTAACTGCCTCCGGCAACGCAGCCCAGGGCTGCCAGGTGATCTGCAAACAACAAGATATACGGTTTGTTATCTACTGTTGAAAGTACAATATAAAGCGAAGCTTAAATAAACTGTAATGTTTGAAATACCTCTGTTGCGGTGATGGTATCGAAGTATCTGCGGAAGAACAGGAAAGACTACTGTGGCCTCCGCTCGCACCTCACGTCATAGCGATGAGAATATGGAACGCCGAGGGATATCTCTACATCCGGCACTAGAGCAAGCCTAGGAAAGTAGGCATACACCCATAACTACAGAGTGTAACAGGGCAAATATGAGTATGCTTATCAGATAAAGCAGAATGCAGATAAAGCAGAAATCAGAGAATGATGTGCAGTGTATTGTGCAGCGTGTGAAGTGTATTGTGCAGTGTGTGCAGTGTACAGCCAGTGTAAAGCAGATTGCGTGTGCACAGTGTGTGTGGTGTACAGATAACATAAAGCAGAATTGAAAAGCAGAAAGGGAAAATGTACCTCCCAAGCTTGCTAATAGCCTCCGAGCAAGTGTCAGCTGCGGCGGGAGGATGAGCTCATATATCCGTAGAGCGTGGCCAAGCCTGCGCCACCCCAGTTGTAGCGCCGAATCCTGGTCATGTCCACCAGTGCACTCAGTAGATAAATGGAAACAGTGTTCACCCAGTCAGCAAAAAGGGTGGTCCCGAGCAAGAACATGATGAATCCGCGAGCGTACTGCTCATCCTCCTCCCGGGTCGTAGGCGCCTGTACCCTGAAGTGGTCCTCGAACCAAAAGTACCTCACGAATCCTGGCCAGGAGAGAGGTAGCCGAGCGCCGAGCAAAAACATCTGGGCGGCGTCCCATTGTAGACGCGCCCTTGGGCTTCATGCTACAGTTCGGACTCAAATGTCACGATTCCTAATCTGATCTCGCAAAGTGTAATGCAAGACTAATAAATCACCAAAGAGTCCAAATCCGGCAAATCGTTTTGGAAAACTAATTTTTAACAAAGAAGTGCCAAACATGGACTGCTTTTCCAGATACAGAGTCGCCACCTAAATATTTTATTTTGGGGGAATTTAGGAAACCCTGACTAGTTGCCTAAGGCCACGTGTCCATCATCACCAAAATTGCCTCAGCTCGGGAACTTGGGTACGATTGGGGAAGGTCATCTATCAGCACCCCCGCTCGCCCGATCAAAGATCGGCCTGTACTAAGCATGATATCTTGTTTTTGAAAACACATGTGTTCTTATTCCAGTTAATTAGCTAAAATTACTATGTAATGCGCACAGCAAACAAGTATAGACAAGATCTGTGATAACCCTGTTTCGTATTATATTAATTGGTCCTTATTATGAATGTGATTATGTGTTTCATATGATTTTGTGTGCCATTATGTGAAAATATGTGATTTTGAATTTCTATCTGTTCACCGTAGGAATATCTGTTTGATTATTTGCTTTGGAAATTAAATTGAAGGCCTTATCGGCCACGAAACCCGAAATTGATTACGCCTTTGTGATTAGCATAATTTTTAGAGCCTATGGTGAAATTTAATTGGAAATTGATTCGGATCAAATTAATCAGATTAAATTAATGTCATAGTGCTCAATTTATTTGGTATTAAAATAATGTGTTTGAGTGGGGCCATATAAAAGGCCTTATTATGTTTAATTCCTCTCTTTAATATGATTTTGGCTGAAATCAACTCCCTAAAGAAAGAGAGAGCCGACCTTGGGAGAGAGAGGAGACACCTTTGTGTATTTTGGCTCAAGATTTGTGAATCGGGAAGGCTAGGTGCAAGATTCAACCACAATTGTGAGAATTAAGGCTCCTAGGTGAGTGATCAACCCTTGACTCATGGATTTTAGTTTGTAATTTGTAGATTCCAAGTTGAATGATGATAAAGAACATGTATTGTGTTGGTTTTGAAGAATTTGAAGTCAATATGTACATGCATGTAAGAAATTGCTTTGAATTTGCATATTTGAGCTTGAATTACATGACTCATGTTGAATTTTGGTTAAAGTCCATATATTTAATCATCTCTTCATTAACTAAGTGAAGAATAATGGGTATCTCCCACATGCATGTGCAAATCATGGAGGTGTGAGTGTTGAATGTTTGAATTTAATGTGTTGGTGATGAGTTTGGGTTAATTTGAGTCATGCATGTAAGTAATTCTTGGAATTGAGCTTCATAATGTTGTAATTTGGTGTTTATACCATGTTAGTATATGTATATGTGAAGTTTGAGCCAAGATCATGCATTTAAAGCCTTTGAATATCAAGTTGAAGCACAAGAACATGTTCTGGAAAACCCAGAAATTTTGATGTTCGCTCGAGCGGGGGAACCGCCGCTCCAGCGGGAAATACGAGCTCCCAGTATTTTCTGCAGACTTGACGTCCACTCGAGCGGGGAAGTTCACGCTCGAGCGGGGAGCTATGTGGACCGAGTTCGAGCTCGAGCATCCGAGTGCGCGCTCGAGCGGAAATTTGATGCATCCAGTACTTTTGCAGACCTCATGGGTCCGCTCAAGCGGGGACCCTGTTTCTGAAAATTTTGAAAATGTGTTCTGTGTTTCGTTTGCTGTTCTCTTTCACTTCTAAGTACTCTTAGGCATGCATTGAGCATCATGTATGAATTAAAGAGATAAGAATGAAGCCTAAAAAGGAATATGTGAATTAGAGAACGGATTGAATCATTTGTGACCCGTATGTGTTATGTGATGTGTAGGGTCAAGCTCCAGGGCAAATCAACCAACCGATCACTGTGAGTAATATCTTAATAAAGATATATGTTGTTTGTCCAATTGCTTACTTCCATGTAAGTCTTATAAGTTTGTTAATTCGAATGATGGACAAATGTTTGACATAAAAGTATGATTGGGCCAAAGGCCAGTCTGACATGAACGAAAATATGAATGGGCCAGAGGCCAGTATGAGTTTGAATGATAGAATGAATGGGCCAGAGGCCAGTATGAGTTTGACATGAATGAATGAATGGGCCAGAGGCTAGTATGATCTGAATGATAGAATGAATAGGCCAAAGGCCAGTTTGACACAGTTTGACATGAAAAGTATGAATGGGCCAAAGACCAGTTTGGCATGAAAAGTATGAATGGGCTGAAGGCCAGTTTGACATGAATGAAAGACAAATTGGCCAAGGGCCAGTTAGACACGAATAGATTGGGCCCGTGTTGGAATTGCAGTCAATTGATATACGTATGTATTAGATAGAAATATGAATTAGGCCCAAGGCCGTCTGATGTATATTGTTCCAATGTCTCTTCTTTATTTGATATTGTTCACTGGGCTTTCGCTCATGCTCATTCATATGTTTGTAGGTGAGCCAAGAGAGGTCCAGACCCAGCCTCAGTGAAGTCTGTATGGAACAACTAAGGTTTTGAAGAGTCAGCCCTTGCGTCTCACGCACGAGACACGTCTTCGCTTTTTTGTTATTTTATGTTGTTTTGTCATATTGGCGAGGACTTTGGTTTACGTCTGCATATAGTTTTGATTGGCTGACCTAGACTTGAATGATCCTGTATGTATAGAACCTTACGTTACTATATTTTCTGACGTGAGTTGTTAACATATTTATGTATGGAATGTTATGATGTGCATATAAGCACAGCTCTATGGACAAAGTTTTAAATTTGCTTCCGTTTGGCCCCTGTACTCTGATGAGTTTTGTCTTATTTGGTTTGAGGCCGTAGGTAATCTCGTGATTATTGGCTGGTTATGACCGTAACCCATAGGGGCGGGTTCGGGTCATGACAAGATCGCCTAATTTGGAACAAAGCATCGCATATCCGTTTTGTTTGGAAAATGGTTTGAAGTTTGCTACTCGCAAGTAGGCTAAAATGCGGATTTCAATGAATTGTCCCAATTCAAATAATCCAACCTTCACCCACAAGCATTCAGGCAGTTAAACACTTAAGCAAATAGCCTCATGGCAAGCATGCTTTCATGGCAATCAATGACACACATGTAGTATGCTAAAGCGTAAAAGCTTACCTAGTACTCCGAGCCAAAACAAGAGCTAGTTAGTGTAGACGTCCCCCGAACGCCCCGGGAGGGTTAAGTCCCGTTCTGTTCATATTGGGGTCACTACAATTCAAGGACTCAAATGTCACGGTTCTTAATCTTGAACCAAAGAGTCCAAATCCGGCAAATCGTTTTGAAAACAGATTTTTTTGAAAGAAGTGCCAAACATGGACTGCTTTGCCAGATAACAGAGTCGCCACCTAAATATTTTTAAAATGGGAAATTTAGGAAACCCTGACTCGTTGCCAAAGGCCACGTGTCCGTCATCACCAAAGTTGGCTCGGGAACTTGGGTATGATTGGGGAAGGTCACATCGTGAGCACCCCTGCTCGCCCGGTCAAAGACCGGCCTCTACTAACCATGATATCTGTTTTTGAAAATATTGTATGCTCTTATTCCGGTTATTAGCCTAGGTTACTATGTGATGCTCGCAGCAAACAAATATAGACTGGGCCGCCTGAATTGGAACAAAACATTTCATGTCTGTTTGTTTGAAAATGGTTTGATGGTGCTACCCGCAGGTAGACTAAGACGCAGATTTGCCACCCTCAGGTGGGCTTAGAAAACATGATTTTGCCACTGTCTAGTGGGCTTAAAACAAACATTCAACGCATTGTCCCAATTCAAGTAACTCAACCTCCACCCACAGGCATTCAAGGCAGTTATATCAGATAAGCATATAGCCTCATGGTAAGCATGCTATTCATGGCAGCACTCACACGCATGCAAGGATGCTAAAGCATAAGTACTTACCGAGTACTCCAAGCCAAAACAAAAGCTAATTAGAAATCATGCATGGATCCTAAGTATACAGAATGCCTAATGCAACACATGCAAAATGCAACTATAGCAGGCTCGGCTATTCTAAAAATGGCATGTGAAATGCTACAACTATCACGTATCCAATTTGGAATTGAAATACAAATGCAGTTTGTATGATGCGCCGAGCCCGGTGCGTGCAAGACAGATGAATGATGCAAACATGCTATCATGCTGTATGCTAATTGAAATATGCCCTATATCTAACCATCATAAGCAGGTAAATAAAAGGAGAAAGAAATGGGGGTTGGAAGACATACATCACACTCACCCACACTTATTACAGTTATGCCCTCGCGCAGAGGGTCCGAATAAATAATAATACAGTCCGACATGATAAAAGAATAATACAGATTTTCTAAGTAATTAACAATTTAAACTAAGAAAGCTGTAAATCGGTTCGCAAGCCGGGGGACTGCCTTGCTTCGTTCCGGATAATGGAGTGGTGTATGCTGGGCTGCCATGCGCGGAAATCCACTGGGATGCCCGATTCAGTCTCTGTTCGCAGTGTTTCTCGAAATGCGTGCCCGACTCTGGAAAGTTGCTGATTCCTTATCTTGTTGCAACAGAGAGCAGGAAAAGGGCATAGCAATGTATTTCACAAATATATGCATGCCTCGATCCTCGTGCCACCAATCACGCATACCGATGCATGATGGCCGAGGAGTCGGATTGCACAACTCAATATAGGGTGCAATGCAGATGAATGCTACAACAAAAACCTAACTCCATCATGGGTAATCCGGAGTGTCGGTGACTTGGGAATTGAGACCCGTTCCGTTACTCGGAATACAAAACGCGCCTCGTTTCCCGTGCAATATGCATGATATGCATGAAATGCAACTAAGATACAGCCTAGTATGCACAATGCTGATGAAAATGAGACGTCTCGAAATGCGTGCATGCATGCACGCAAACTGAGGCGATGATGTGAAATGCAAATCGGATAAAACCGAGGTGCCTCGAAATGTGTGCCCACAGGCATGCATACCGAGGCAATGATGTGAAGTGGAAGTCAGATAAAACCGAAGTGCCTCGAAATGTGTGCCCACAGGCACGCACACCGAGGCGATGATATGAAGTGGAAATCGGATAAAACCGAAGTGCCTCGAAATGTGTGCCCACAGGCACGCACACCGAGGCGATGATGAAATAGAAATCGGATAAAACCGAAGTGCCTCGAAATGTGTGCCCACAGGCACGCACACCGAGGCGATGATGAAATGGAAATCGGATAAAACCGAAGTGCCTCGAAATGTGTGCCCACAGGCACGCACACCGAGGCGATGACAAAATGAGATGGAAATGCAAATTGGGCTTACACTAACATGAGTGGACCTCAGCCACACTCACATCAGATGCCGTCGGATAAAACAGAGGTGCCTCGAAGTGCGTACCCACGGGCACGCAAACCGAGGCATGGCCCGAAGGCATGAAATGGCACGGGAAATGATATGCAAGCATGCCAACCATATTTCAGCACCTAAATGAAAGGGAAAACAGTCCCGAAATGACACGGAATGACAACCGATGCATGAAATCATCCCGAAACGTGATTCTAAGTACTCGAAATGGCCTACGGCTATGCTAAACATGAAAAATTGATACATGAAAGCAAAAACAGTAGCAAGGCAGCCCCAAAATATGGCATTTTTCCAGTACAAAGCAAGGCTAAACAAGAACCACAAGCATGGCAAAAATAGCTTGCAAAAACGGGGAAAAAGAGAGGAATTACAAAGCAAGTAGTATGTACAATGCTCAAACCAGAAAAATCAGTTCTACAAAATTGAAGAGGGGCCAAAAACATGCATATTTACAGTAGATGAGATCCTCTAATTCAGTGTGTAGATATGCTCAAAATGGCATGCAAAAATGAGCCAATAAGGGGCTACAACATGAGGTACCATAAGCAAGCATCAAACAATTTTGAACCCTTAACAAAAGATGAAGAATAGGAAATTATAAGACACTTTCTAAGCCTGATTAAGACTCAAATAAGTGGCTAAGAAAGCCTAAACAAACATGCAATTTTACGGTAAATTGAAGGATTACAAAACAAGTACCAAAACCAGTCGTCAAATGGCCTAAGACCCTTAACAAAGAATGAATAATGGACCAAAATAAGGCACTCTCTAAGCCTGATGAAGGCTGAAATCCGAAGCATGGTGAGCTTAAAAATGCATGCAAAATGGGAGTGGAACAAGAATTCAAAGCAAGTGATATGTAGAGCAAGAAAACCAGGTTGAGCCCTTCTTCAATGTTGAATAGGGGCTCAAAATAAGCACAATCACAGTATGTTACAAGTTCCAACTCAGATCACAAATAGGCCAAAACAATCATGCAATTTTACGGTAAAATGGAAGCATTTCAAAGGAAGTGCATACTAGAGTCACCAAACATGATGGAGCCCTTCTTCAATGTTGAAGAGGGGCTCAATATAAGCCCACTAACAGTTTACATCAGTCCCGAAATCAGATTACTCATAAGGAAAATAAAGCATGCAAAACAATGGCCTAAAGAGTGATATTGAAGGAAGTATATTAAGGAGATACCAAACAGGGTTGAGCCCTTCTACAAAGTTGTAGAGGGGCTCAAAATAAGCCCAAAACCAGTAGGGGTCAGAGCCCAAAAATGGAAGCAAATGGGGTAAAGAATTGACTCAAAAAAATGCAAGAAAAAGGGATTTAGGAACTTACCCTTGAAGATCCAACTATGGTGGCTTCTTGGCTTCAATTTGTTGACTCTTGGCCTCTGAAAATCACTTCCTTGGTACTGAAATGGAGTTGTTGATGGTAGAGCTTAGGGTTGGTGAAGGTTGAGCTAGGAAGCTTGAAAGTTTTTAGGGTTTTTGAATAGGAAAATGGAGGTTTTGGGAGAGAGGGTCTTGAGATCAAATTTTCTAACCTAGGCAAAGGGGCTGTCCAGCCCTTTAAGTAAGCAAGAAAAGGTGTAAAAGGGGAGGGAAATGGAGGCAATCTTTCCCTCCCAAAATATCCCCCGGATGCTGGGATATTTTGCCAAAAATATCCGGACAGCTGGAAAGGGCTGGAAAGCAGAAAGCTGGCCGGCCAGGGAACTTTCTGGGAGGTGGCCGGCCGGCCACCCCACCTGGTCGGCCAGC
Source organism: Camellia japonica (assembly GCA_030407325.1). Taxonomy (NCBI): domain Eukaryota; kingdom Viridiplantae; phylum Streptophyta; class Magnoliopsida; order Ericales; family Theaceae; genus Camellia; species Camellia japonica. The sequence goes on from JAPPVO010000036.1 coordinate 44,606,572, forward strand.
CACTCACCCTGGCCGGCCGGCCATGCCCAAAAATGAAGTCACAAATTGCTGGCCGACCACCATGCAATGGTGTCCTCCCAGATGTGTAGAACAAGGCCCCAAGGTCGGAATCTGGCAACTCTGAAGCAGGAGCCACAACATAGAGCTTGAAGGAGAGGCTCAAAAATGAAAAAACAATTGCTGGCCGACCACCAACTTTTAGGGTCCTCCCAGATGTGTAGAACAAGGTTCCAAGGTCGGAAATTGGCAACACTGAAGCAGGAGCCACAACATAGAGCTTGAAGGAGAGGCTCAAAAATGAAACCTGGAATTTCTGGCCGACCAGTAGTTTTTAGGGTCCTCCCATGTCCCCTGATCACAGATATGTAGCTTTGGTTGGAAGAAAATAACCCCAGGGTGTTCAACATTGGCCCGGAAGTGAGCAAAACGGGCGCCGGAGGAGCGAAACTGGTTATCTGGGATAATTGCTGGCCTCCTACCCTCCAGTGATCTTCCTAATGTTGAAACAGAGGTACCTGCCAAAATTGAACAAAAACTAATGAGAAATGAACGCTCGGGGCCCAAACCGCGCAGTTCGGGGTCCCGAAAATGGGCTGTAGGCACCGGAAGTGGTGTTCAGCAGCGAAGCGGGTATCAAAGGCCCCAGGGTTTCTCAGTATGACAAAACAGAGGTACCTGCCAAGAACCGGAGAAAACCGATGCGAAATGAATGCTCGGGGGCCAAACCGCGAGGTTCGGGGCCCAAAAACCGGCTGTAGACACCGAAAGTGGCATACGGCCACGAAGTGGGCATCGGGGGCCCCAGTGTTCCTCAAAATGATAAAACAGAGGTACATGCCAAGAACCGGAGGAATCAGAGATGGTTGGGCGGTCCCGAGCCGAGGCACACGGTCTGACGGTCCCGAAAACCGGGAACCGGGCTCCGAAATGGGCAAAATGGCCTACGGCCACGAAAAGTAGCGCACGGCCACCGAGAGATAGTCTACAGGACTACTCCCTTCCCTCAGGAAAGAAAACAGAGAAAACCGAGTCTGGTTCGCAAACCGAGACAAGGCACAGAAGAGAATTCGGAAGTTCGGAGGCAGGGCGCACGGCCGCGACTCTGAAACTTCTGAACGAGCACGATATGCAACATCACCGAGCGCTCAATCGGCGACGTCTGAGTCTTAAGGTCGGTCAAAAATGGGGTGTCTACAGTTAGAAATCAATGTATGATCCTAGTTCATGTTGAGATGGCTAATGCAACACATGCAAAATGCAACTAGAAATAGGCTCGGCTATTCTAAAATGGCATATGGGATGCAACTTGATAACATGCTGTTTGGACACGTATTCAAGTAATGTATTGAAAGTGCAATGTGGTTAGTATGATGCACCGAACCTGGTTCATGCAATACAGATGAATGGATGCAAACATGCATAGCATAAGGATGCTAATTTGAAATATGCCCTAAAACCAACCATTGAAAGCGGGTAAGTAAAAGGGAGAAAGACGTGGGGTTGGAAGACATGCACACACTCACGCACACTTATTATAAAATTCGCCCTCTCGACGGAGGGTCCAAATGAATAATACAAATCAACTAACTAACTAACTAACAAGCTAATTAATTATTACACAACCAAATTAATAACTAGCTACAACTAATTATTACAACACTTAATTAATTAATTAACAAATTAATTCATTATTACAAAACCAAATGCTAACTAACAAGTAAGCATTAAAATGAGATTGCTAGGCCGCCTCAGCTCTGCCTTGAAGAAGTTGGAGATGCATGCTCGGTTCCCATCCCGAAAAGCTCTCTAGTTGCTCTCAAGAGGCTCTGTCTACAGGGTGTCCTCAAGGAATTCCTGTTGAACCTTACCAAAACCAGTCTGGGGAATACATCAGGGGCCTGCCGGCCATGGGGAGCCACTACCGACCATCCTGCCGACCAAGAGTGAGCACTGCCGGCCAAGAATGAGAGACTGCCGGCCATCTGCAAGGCACTGCCGGCCAATGATGTGCTGGGACACCAAGCTGTAGCAGAGCACAAAATAAAGAAAATGGAGGGTCTCCCAAGGGTATGTACGCACTATGCCACCCCATATCACCTCGAAACATCAAGGGAGAGGCATAATTGGATCCACGACCATCAATCACGCATCCCGATGCATGATGGCCAAAGATCCAATTTGTGCAAATCAATGAGAAATGGATGCACAAGAAAAACACATAAGTGCCTAGAACTCTATCATGGATCATCAAGAGCGTCGGCGACCAAGAATTGAAACGTCCCTCGTTTCTCGTGCTCGGATTAACACTTAATCCAAACAACAATGCAACACAAGCATGGCATGCACAATGCGACTCAAGCATGCAATATGTCCTAAGCATGCAAACATGTAATGCGATATGAACAACCTGACAAGGCTAATGGCATGCACAATGCTAATGTTTACAACAACTAGCATATTCAATGCGAACGTCAATTAGCATGCTCAATGCAATGGTGGCATACTCAATGCAATGTAACCTAAACAAGTAAACAACATGGCATGCAACAAGTATGCAACAATGTACCAAGCATGCAACAACATGTGATGTAACAAGCATGCAACAACATGCAAGGTGACAAGCATGCAACAACATGTGAAGATGGACTTAAACCAAAATGGACAGACCTCAGCTATGCCCAAATCAGTGGCCATAAGTGTTGGAATGAGGGCACAAAAGCAAGGTATGCATGCACAATGCATTAGCCCAAGAATTAAAGCATAAGGACACAACTCTCAAACATGAGCAAAGAGTGATAATCATTATAATGTGGCAATGAGGTCATCTCTAAAATCATGCAAGGAGTGATGCCAAACCATCCAAACAAGTCAAACATAGCATGCAAGAAAGCTCAAAGTATGAAGCCAACAAAGGGACTTAAACCATGGCCATGCAAGGCAAGCCCCAAAGGGCTAAGGGCACCCAAAACAGTCCCAAGGTAGGTCAATATATGGCCAAAAACAAGCCTGAACCTAGCCAACACAAGCTAGAACAAAAGTCCAAAACAAGAAGCATGCAAGGCTACAAAAGAGGTATTACACTGCACCTATTAGAACCAAACATGGCATGACTTGGATAGCATAAAACATAGTTGCATCATGGTATAATAAGACCAAAAATGCACTGATATGATGACCCAAAGGCCTAGGCTTAATGGCATGCACAATGATCCATTCATGAGGCATAAAACACAAACTCTTCAAGGCATTTAAAGCATGTCAAATAAGCATGTCAAATGCAGGTGTATAACCACATTTCATGGACTGAAATAACATTCGAAATGATGGCAAAGCATGTAAACATCACATGTATGGCATGATAGGGGCCTCAAAACCCAAGGCTAGCCAAAGCATTTACACTATAGCTATACAAAACACGAGTGATATGACCATGGCAGCCCAAAACAGTCCTAGAACAGCCCAAAATAAGAATAAAATCATGCTGGAGCAAAGCCAAAATATGCTGGAATGATGAGTCAAATCAACATGCACATAAGGCTAGTAAGCAAGATTTGTTCTACAAGTATATGGAGCATGCAAAAGATGACCAAACCAACTTTAGAAAGAGTTATTTCATGTCAAAGCATCACAAAAAACATGCTGAAATGGACTCAACATAAGCTAGGAAAACATGCTACTTTGATGAGCCACAAATGGGATTACACTGCACACATAAGAAGCATGCAAAAGATGACCAAACCAGCCATATACAGAGTCAAGGCAGGTCCTAAAAGTCACAAAAAATGGCCTGAACCAAGCCTCCAAAGTATAGGGATACATGCTCCTTTGATAGGCCAATAACTCAAGCAAACAAAACAAAAAGGGAGGGGGTCACCCCCCCTCTGGTTTTAGGCCTCAAAACCACATGCCTACCACTGAAAATCCACTGGATTTTAGTGGCTAAAAGGCCAAAGCAAGACTACCTCGAAGGCCTTAAGGCATGGCTCAAAACAAGGCCAAACAAGGCAAACAAGAGGGTAGAACACCCTTAACACCAAAAAGACCTTAAACAACCACCAAAAGCACTTAAATACATAACTTTTTTCAGTTGAAAGCAGGGCCGAAAACAACATGTAAGGATGGCCAAAATGAGATACAAAAAAATGCTAAAAAGGGGGAAATACTCACCCTTGAAGACCGACTTCGAAACCAGCAACCTTAGGTCCCAAAAACCAAGTTTCAGAGCTCAAGTAACACTCCCAAGAACCTTAGCTCAAAGATGGTGGTGTAACACTATGTGTTGTAGTGTAAAAGTGCAAGAAAAATAGACTTTAGAACACTATTCTATGCAATATAGAGAGAGAGAGATCTTTCTTCTCTAAAATGGCTGAACTTCTGCTAAGGAGAGAGGGCCTCTCCTTATATAGAAGAAAAACAATGCAAAGCTTGTTAAACAAGCTTGGAAAGGGGCTCATCCCTCCATACACGTGTATGAAGGGGGAAAGGAGTGAAAACCAGCTGACTCAAAAGATCTGGCGTGAAACCTGCTGAGACAAGGGCTCTGCCGGCCATCAGTAGTGGCCGGCAATGGTTCATTGATGGCTGGCAGGCTCTATCAATGGCCGGCAGGGCCAAAAGGTGGTCGGCAGTGCACCAAGAGAAACATTCTGAAAGGACCAAGTCATGGTCCAAGAATGGGGCAGAAAAGATGCAGGGTTTGGAAAGCTCAAACCTGTGACGTTCCGCTGCGACAGTCGAGTACTCGACGAGCAATCGAACTTGTGGCTAGATGTACCTGCAAGCACAACCGAGTCTTGAGGACGGTCAAAAATGAGGTGTCTACATCTACTCATCCATATCAGTGTCAAAGGGAATCGGATCACCCCCTACTCCGATGACGGTGAGCATCGAGAAGTCAAAGGGAGTCATCGTCATCTCCCCTGTAGCAGAAAGATGGAAGGAATCGGTGGTGTCCCACCACCTCTCCACTAGAGCACCAAGAAGGGGCCTACTCGCAGTGAGGCGCGAGAGTCCCATGCAGAAAACGCCGAAGCCGGCCTGATCAACGATGTGGCGGACCGCATCGGGCAGCTCTATGTACCAACCTCGGGCGATGGTGTTCCCATACCCCCGGAAGGTATGGGAATCCTCTTGTATTCAAAACAGACAGATGCGAAGCAGTATCAGAAATGCAATGTTTGAATGCGTTCAGCGTCGATGAAAATGCAGTGTGTGTGCATGTGTTCAAGTTTAAACAGATATCGCGTGTGGGTATGGTCACGGTGAACTACGCATATGATGTATCAGTGTGTTTGGGTTATTCAATTATAGAGCAGTATTCGACTATCGAAGATATTTGATCTGCATTGCGGAAAATGAAATAGAGGAAGAATATACCTCAGCGGCGCCGAAGGATAGGTGTGACTCTGGCTCGCGTAGCAAGAGCTCCAATGGTGCGCCTCGTGCATAGCTCCTGAACTGGCGAATGCTATCGGGAGGTAACACGTGTATCGCGAGCCTGTAGGTCTCCGGATCGAATGGTCAAACACTGAGTGGCAGGAGCTCAACCTCAGGGTCCACGTCCATCTCTGGGGGAGTCCCACCCCCTAGAAAGTCATCTGCCATCTCGAGAAAGGTGCAAAAATGGTCGAAAGTGTGAAAAATGGGCAAGAATGCCAAAAGTCAACCCAAAAGTCAACCCCAAGGGGTGAAAAATGGGAGAAAAGGTCAGAGTATGGGAAAAGGCACGAAAACCAAGATAAACTCAGGGGAAACAAACCCCAAGTGGTGGAAATCGAGAATGTGGCACCGAAATCGAGTTTTGTTTGGTTCAAAGTGTGTAAAACGAAGAGGGTTTCGCGAATCGAACGATGGAAAAGGCTCGAAAACGGGAGAAAAGCTTGGATCTATGGTTGGAAAACGACCTAGAGAGGTAGGGAAATGATTTTCGAGCTTGAGGAAGTGAGGAAACAGGGTTTGAGGCCCTATATTTAATGACCCGAGGTGAATGGACAAAACTATCCCGAAATTGCCATTTTTGGCTAATGATCTCCTTTTGTGGCCGATGTATGGCCGATGGCCTCCCCTTAGGGTCGATGCACCTCCAATGCCCTTGTTTGGGTCATTTATGTTGATTGGTACCCTTATCTCTCAAGGAAGTGCAAGAAAATACACTTTTGAAGCTTAACCGGCATTCGTGTTGACTTCGAACCATGTCTTCCGTGTGCGGCACTCGATACGTACGACGCGTATCCTTTTCGTATCCTTTTCTATATTGCAAAATCTGAGAATTGCTTTGTACTACATTACAATGTTTTGTCATAGGCACGCTTGTTATGCGTCTTTCTGCTCTTGCATTGAGCACGCTTCGTCTTACTTTGAGGTTGCATCTCAACATCACGAATAACATGCCTTTACCATGCTTCCGTTGAATATGTGCCTCTCTTTTCCTCGCATTGTTACACACATTGTATGCGTTGTCACGTATGCTTTACTTACATGTGTTTATGCCCTTCCTCGCGTTGTTACACACATTGTATGCATTGTCACGTATGCTTTACTTACATGTGTTTATGTTTTCCTTGCATTGTTATGATTGTTTCAAATTGCATTGTTATGCATCCCACTCGGCTTACGTTGTCGCGCATGCCCTCCTTGTGTTGTTATGTTTGTTTCAAACTCGTATTGTCATGCACACTCTATCTTGCGTTGTCACGCACGTTACTCGCATTGTCATGCACACTCTATCTTGCGCTGTCACGCACGTTACTTGCATTGTTTTGCACCTCTTTAACGTGCGCTGTCACGTACGTTACTCGCATTGTCATGCACACTCTATCTTGCGCTGTCACGCACGTTACTTGCATTGTTTTACACCTCTTTAACTTGCGCTGTCACGCACGTTACTCACATTGTCATGCACACTCTATCTTGCGCTGTCATGCACTATACTTGCATTGTTTTGCACTTTTCTAACTTGCGCTGTCACGCACGTTACTTGCATTGTTATGCATCTTTTTTTATCTTGCGCTGTCACGCACTATACTCGCATTGTCATGCACTTATTTAACTTGCGCTGTCATGCACGTTACTCGCATTGTCATGCACCACGTCTATCTTGCGCTATCACGCACTATACTTGCATTGTTTTGCACTTCTTTATCTTGCGCTGTCACGCACGGTCTACGCGCATTGTTATGCACATTTCTTTCGCATTGTTATGCACACATTCCACCCGCATTGTTATACACACTCTATCTTGTGCTGTCACGCATATTACTTGCATTGTTATGCACCTTTTCACTTGCATTGTTATACGTCTGTTTCGCTTGCATTGTCATGCAACGTTTTCACTTGCATTGTTATGCACGTTCTACCTACATGTGTTCCTACTATATTGTATCTGTCAAAGTTTCTTTTTTGTGCAGGCACGATATTGTATATACGGTTCATTTGAAGCTGGCACGACCAGATGAACCCGACAGTATTGTATTCTTCGCGTGAGACGTAGTGAGAATTATATACTTTCTTACATCCTCTTTGTTGGAATGTGTAGGACTGTTCTTTCTTATTTTGCTTGCTTAAACTGTTGCATGTTATGCTTCATTACAGCTCTCTTTGCATGATCATAAGTTATGCTCGGCATTGTGCATGTTGTTTGCATCTTGCCCCCGCCTGCGGGCACATATCTTTGTTATCTTGTATGCTTGTCTAAGTCTTCGGCCTTGTCAAAAAGGGGTCGTCTCTGGGCTTTGACATTCACTCCCGTCATCTTATGACTTTCGAGTTCTGTCAAAGAGGGGCAACTGTAGACACCCCATTTTTGACCGTCCTCAAGACTTGGACGTCATCGTTTGAACACTCGATGATCATCCATGCTCGTGTTCGTTTTGAGTTCCCAAAGGTCTCGGCTGTGCGCCTTGCCTTAGGATCTCTTAACTTGTCTGTTTTTTGCTTGGTTGTGGACCAAGGACTTGTTTTTTTGCTTATGACGGTAGAGGGTGGCTTGTTGGCCATCTTCTCAACCCATCGGCTAAGGCATGATGCCATCGGCCGTGTTTTCTTGCCATCGGCCAAAAGTGTTGACCGATCGGCACTTTTTTTGGTCGATCGACACTTGTTTTGGTCGATCGACACTTGTTTTGGTCGATCGGCCATATTTTTTAGCCAAGACCTTTCCATCTGCTTTTTGCAAATATTTTCTGCCAGCTATGACAGCTGGTATGCACTTTTCTAATATGTATGGAGGGATTTGTTTCAAGACTCAAGCTTGTTGAACAAGCTTAAGAATTGAAATTCTATTAGAAGGGAGCTCCTCCTCCCTTTCCAGAGTTTCTGAAAATTGCATATACAAGTTATATATATCTCTATCTCTATATCTCCCTCTCTCTTCCCCCCTTTGCCTTTGTTTTTGCCTAAAATGGTAGAATCTTCATACTTTTGCACACAAACACCTAGTAGTACACCATCCTTTTGTTGCTGAGGTACTAGGGAGTTGGTTTTGGTGTTCTTGGGCTGGTTTTGGTCAGAGAAAGTTGCTGGAGTGGTGTTCTTGAAGGTGTTCTTCAAGGGTGAGTAAACTATCTTTTAATCCCCCATTCTTGCTTAAGCTTTTGACCATACTTGCATGCTGTTTTAAGCTTAGGTTTCTATTACAAAAAGCTCTGATTTTTCATGCTTGTAATGGCTTCTTAAGGTCACTTTTTGGTTGGGGGTAGTCTACCCCCTCTTAGGCCTTGTTTGGCCTTATTTGGTGCCTTTCTTTTCGGGCTTTGGAACCTTCTTGTTTTGACCTTCTCACCACTGAAATCCAGAGGATTTTCAGTGGTGGAGAAGTGGTTTTGGAGTCTTGAATAGGAGAGGGACACCCCCCTCTCCTTGTGTCTCATATGCTAGTATAAGTGGCTCATAATGGTAGCATGTTTGCTTAGCTTGTTTTGGCTCCATTTTAGCAAGTATTTGGTGTTATTTTGCCATGCTATACTTATGTTTTAAGTTGGTTTGATAGCCTCTTACATGCATCATGCACTTGTCATGAAATCCTCTCTATTGCCTTAACATGCACCTTGCATTTGGACCATCATTCTTGCGTATTTTGGCTCAACTCAAAGGAGCTTTTAGCCTTGTTTTACCATGTTCTAGCTTTGATTTGCATTGTTTTAGTCATGCATGCATTGTTTCGTATAGGCATGGTTCATTCTAGCTTGTTAGCTTTAAGTTTCCAAGCCATTAGCATGCATTGCTTGGGCTACTTTCATGATTTGGCATCATTTGTAATGATATTTCAAAGCATGTTTCATGGTCATACACTTGCCTTTGTTACTCTTTTAATGCTCAGGAGAGTTGGTGTTTTATGCCTCAAGATTGAGTCATTATGCATGCTATCATACTTAGGCTTTTGGGATGACATGTAAGTGGGTTTTTGGGCTTACTTTGACATGCCATAACTCTGTTTTTCATTGGTTAAGTCATGCCATGTTTGGTTGTAATAGGTGTAGTGTAATACCCCTTGTTAGCCTTGCATGCCTCATGCCCTTTGGACTTTTGTTCTAGCTTGTGTTGGCTAGGTTCGATCTTGTTTTTGGTCTTGTATTGACCTGCCTTGGGACTGTTTTGGGTGCCCTTGGCCCTTTGGGGCTTGCTTTGCATGGCCATAGTTTAAACCCCTTTGCTAGCCTTGAGCTTTGAGCCCTCTTGCATGCCATACTTGTGTAGTTTGGATGGTTTGGCACCGTTCCATGCATGATTTCAGAGCTTATAATACTTGTCACATGTCCACACTTTTCACTCTTTAAATGCTCTTAAGAGTTGATGTCTTGTTGCCTTGTTTATGAACCTAAGTGTATACATGTTTGTATGTGCTTTCATGCTTCCAATTCATCACTTTGGCCACTGTTTTTGGTATGGTTGAGGCCTATCCATTTTCAGTATAAGTCCATGGATCATGCGGTTTATGTGTTGTTGCATGCTTATCGCATTGCATGTTGTTGCATACTTATTGTTGGTATTGTTGTTACGTGCCTATTACATTGTATGTTTGCATGTTTAGGTTGCATTGCATTTGGCATGCTTGTTACCTTAGCCTTGTGTGCATGTTTGAGTCATATCGCATTTAGCATGCTTATGTTGCATTGCATGGCTTTTCCATTGTTGCATGCATGGCATTGTGTTTGGTTTGGGGTGTCAAACCAAACACGAGGACCGAGAGACGTTTCATACTTGAAGTGACGAAACGTGCCTCAATCCTCGGTCGCCGACACTCTTGATCCAACATGATAGGGTGTGAGGCATTCATGTGTTTTTGTGCATTCATTCCATATTGATTTGTGCAATTCGGCATTCTTTGGCCATCATGCATCGAAATGTGTGATTGATGGCTCAAGGGTCGAACACTACACTCCTTTGAGTCTCAAATATGATAAGGGGTGTAGGTGCACAACATTTTCTTGCAAATGTATTGCCATGCCCTTGTTTGTCCTCTGCTGCAGCAAAAGGAGCAATCTGCAGGAAAAGATGGCCGATCGGCTAAAAAGCTTTGGTTGATATCATCAAAATTGGCCGATGGCCATTGTTCTCTAGTCGATGGACTCATATTTTGGCCGATGACCTCTCAGCATGGTCATAAAGTGGTTCAGAAGCATCACAGATATTTTCACAGTTCTCAGAGGTGCAGAACAATGCAAATAAAGGCAACATGAGGCATGGCAACAGGTTTCCGAGCGAGGCAATCGAGCATGCATCATTCAATCATTCCGAGGCGGAGCTGTGGCAGCCTCTTTAGTTTCATACTTAGTCTGTTTTGTAACTTAATTAATTTGCTTAATTAGTTAAGGTTTTGTAATAATTAATTAGCTAGGATAGTTAGTTAATTATTTGGCTTGTATTATTTATTCGGACCCTCCGTCGAGAGGGCGAATTTTGTAATAAGTGTGCATGAGTGTGTGAATGTCTTCCAACCCCACGTCTTTCTCCCTTTTACTTAAACCGCTTATGATGGTTAGTTTTAGCTCATGTTTCAATTAGCATTCTTGTGCTCGCATGTTTGCATCCATTCATTTGTATTGCATGCACTGGGCTCGGCGCATCATACTAACTGCATTGTATTTCAATACCAATTTGAATACATGATTATCAAGTTGCATCTCATATGCCATTTTAGAATAGCCGAGTCTATTTCTAGTTGCATTTCGCATGTGTTGCATTAGCCATCTTAACATAGCTAGGATCATGCATTGATTACTAACTAGCTATTGTTTTGGCTCGGAGTACTAGGTAAGCTTTTATGCTTTAGCATCTTGCATGCGTGTAAGTGTTGCCATGATAGCATGCTCGCCATGATGCTAACTGCTTATGTGATATAACTGCTTGAATGCCTGTGGATGAAGGTTGGATTGCTTGAATTGGAACAATTCATCGAAATGCGAGTTTTAAGCCCACTTGAGAGTGGCAAAATCATGTTTTCTAAGCCCACTCGAGGGTGGCAAATCCACATCTTAGCCAACTTGCGAGTAGCACCCTCAAACCATTTTCAAACAAATATGAGATGTTTTGTTCCAACTTAGGCGATCTAGTCTATACTTGTGTGTTGTGCGCATCACATAGTAAAACTAGCTAATAACCGGAATAAGAACGCATGTGTTTTCAAAAACAAAATATCATGTTAGTAAAGGCCGATCTTTGATCGGGCGAGCGGGGGTGCTCATTGCATGACCTTCCCCTCTCGTACCCAAGTTCCCGAGCCAAGGCAACTTTGGTGATGACGGACACGTGGCCTTAGGCAACGAGTCAGGGTTTCCTAAATCTCTCAAAATAAAACATTTAGGTGGCGACTCTGTATCTAGCAAAACAGTCCATGTTTGGCACTTCTTTAAAAAAAATCAGTTTTCCAAAACGATTTGCCGGATTTGGACTCTTTGGTGATTTATCGGTCTTGCATTGCACTTTGCGAGATTAGATTCAGAACCGTGACATTTGAGTCTGAACTGTAGTAAGCCCAATGAACATAACGGATTTTCGCACCATTTGCGCGCGGGGCCGGACGTTCGGGCACGTCTACACCTTATTACCATGTTAGTGGGTTCAGAGCATCGTACTCCGAGTTCATCTATCCTATTCCGACGGTTGAGAAACCCATGGTCACGCCTAGTGATTACCTCATTGCACTGCCTGCTGCCAAGCGCCCTCCTGGGAGACCGAAACGGAAGAGGATTCCATCAAAGGGTGAGGTGGTGCAACATATTAGGTGTAGCCGTTGTGGGAAGATGGGTAACCATAACATGAAGACATGCAAGGAACCATTTAGATATAGTGCATTATAAACAATGACGTTGTTTAAGTTTTTAATTTTTTTGTTTGTGTTGTGGTGTCCGTTAAAGTTATTCGGCTTTCTTTGAAGTTTTAAATTATGTTGGTCGTGTTGACGTTGCAATAGCGCACGTCAAATTATCTAGCACATTTCGCCATTATGTTAACATTTGTCAAATCTATTTGCATAGTGTGATACATTAATGGTAGTGAGTCATTTCGAGTTTTGGATGCTGTTATTTTTTATAATCGCATGTGTTTATTATAGCAATATTGTATGGTGTTCCTTATTGGTGTTTTTTTATTAAAAAAAAAAGTATGCATACACACTTATGTTTTTTGGGTATAACATTTTTTGTCATGGTTACGTATTGACATCAGGGTTTGAATCTAACACTCGTTATGTATGGTGGTCGTAAGGTGTGTTTCGTGTTTGCGACTAATGTGCCATTGATATTTTTTGAACCTGTCCCATCTATTCACTATGTGGTGCATTTTGTTTATTCATTCATTTTCTTGTCCTTCTTGTTTGTCACACTTTTGATCATAACATATGTTATGGGTACTGTAATCACACTGGTCACACTAACATTCAGTGCGGGGAATAACATGGGTACGTATTTGGGAATGTAACTGAGGTTGGTGTTGTTGGTAGTACGCACCCCGTTTCTTCGGAATGTTCTGGTACCAATTTTTCATGATCCTGCATTGTGGTGTAATGTTCAGTACGTTGCAATGTAGTGTGTTCTATGTTGATTGTGTCCGCAATGCATTGTTTGAATGATGACAGTACCATCCGCAGTACTGTCTATGACACAAACATTGAAACATCCTTGGGTACCTGTTTAATAATGTATTCAATATGCTTGATGTTAGGGGAGGGAAAAGTCAATAACATTGACATATTATATCCGTAAAAAATCTATCATTGTTCATGACATAATAAGTGCAAGCATCCTATGTAGCCAAACGTAATACACAAGATAAATTCACTGAATTTATTATCGTACCATTTACAATCACACACAATACACCATGGTCATCCTAATTCTCGACGAATGTTGTCGGTCTCATGTCTTTTTTGTAAAAACCCCGATTTCATTCTTGCATATTCAAGAATTAGGAATACATTTGAGATATGTGACGTCATTCACATGCCAATTAAGTAAATTTCGAACTTGTTAAATATTGAGTTACAAAAAATAAGCAACTGACATAATGTAACATTCTACTAACCTGCGAAAACATTCACACCAACTAACCAACGTAACTTAACGGCCTAATAAACTGAACAAAAACCAAAAACATCAATATCAACATATCCACATTCGTCAAAATCTAACCAAATTAAAAATAAATAATAAATGCCAATATTCTTATTACGGAGCAGATTTGTGGTTGTCACATCGTAATGGCCTAGCACGAAGCCCTCTCGTTGGATCGTTCACGAAAGTATTAACCATTGTTGCCCAGTAAACAGAGGGGGTCAAGCCGTCCATGTTTTTGTCAATTTCAACATTGTGCACGTATTGTTACATGATGAAACAACCATCATCGCACATTCGGCCCTAAAATTCATAACAAAACATTTAGTTTGTGCAAAACAAAAAAAACCATAGTCACAACAAATGGAGTGGATGTCATCATGAGTCGTTAGGACTTACGTATCAGGCTCTTGCTAAGGGCAATCCGTGACTGACTCTAGCATCCCGCCCGTATTTTCTGCCGCCACACTATTTGCTGCTGCTTTGCTATTCACACACTAGTTTCGGTATTGGACTACCCACTCTTTCTGTGCGTAAATACATTCAACAGTTACGGACTCAATAAATCTATGACACACTCATCAACCTAGTGTAGCAGCGCATATGGCGCATATGCATAGTGCCACATATGCTAATTTAACAGACACACTCCCATTGCGTTCACTTTCACAAATAAATGTATCACTTAATTTCTCACATTTCACAATTATGGTTCAGGACGCACACAATTTAATGCATGAAAATAACATTGTTACACTTACCACTTTCAAAGCCTCTAAAAAATGAGTATCGCGGATTCCACGCCTCTGCCTTACAGAGTTGTGGTGTTTCCACGTTCCACATTTTGAATCATTCACCATGATGGACCAATGGTTGCCATGGTAGATTGGGTAATGGATGTATCGATGTGCTTGCGCAGCACTGATGTTTGCATTAAGGAACTTGTCCCTCAATGTAGCACTCAGGTTTCTCATCATGTCCTGCTCATGCAGCCATTAAACATTACAATGGTCGAACCACTGTCATTATCCTCGTTACACATTCCACTCAACACATGTCATTATAGCTTAATTTTCAAAACGTACCACACAAATGCTACTAAAAAAATAATAGGTGTCCCCGTACTCCTTTTCTGCAACAGATCGTCGCTGCAAATCAGTGAGGATTTGTGCATATGTGTCAGCAAATCAGTGAGGATTTGTGCAAAACAAAATTAAACACAATACGAAAACCATAATGTCATAGAAAAATAAAATTAAACGCATTATGAAAACAATTGTAAACAACATGCATCCTAGTGAATATTACAAATACTGGCACACATCACTGTGCACCAACTCCAACACATCACTGCATTTTTTTTACGAGAAAACACCGAGTGTTGCAAAATAATGGTCACATACTGTGTTAACACAACCAGTGCATCATCAAAAATTTACATAACTTACGAATACAATATTTTCGAGTGACACCGAGCGTCACATAACATTTTAATAAAATTCAGTGCTCAGATATTGTGTTAACACAACCATTATATGGGTGAAAAAAACTCAAACCTTCAACGAGTCAGATGTTGTCAAGTCCAGTCCTTTCATCTTGACGATAAGTGCCCCAATGTTCCATTTACAAAATTTGGGAAATGCAGTTGGCCGTTCTGGTTGCAGTAGCGTTATGGTATGTCAACTGTGTGTATGGTTGTGTATGGACAAGTCGATTTAATGTTACGTACTAGCAACGCAACGACACATCCGGTCACCTCTTCGAGTTGGTTGTAGAATTCATTTAGTGAGTCAATTAGTGTGTTTCAGATGGTCGCTGTCCAATCGTACTATCGTAATGTTTCCAACTTGTCAATTACATGGACGAAAGCCCAACCAATTGACTCCCCGGTGGTTGCGAACAACAGTTTTGCGCAAATGTATAAACACATGAGTTTCGCAACGTCTTCGTCATCACGTTCTGTGTTGCTGAGCTTCAACCAATAAATCTTTAATCAGTTTAGATGATATTCGTCTGATGGTTGGGCACCTCCGTTGCACAAAAACATATAGGGGTTTAGGAGCATACGACACGTCTAATTTCTCCTTCCCACATTGAACCCCAAATATAAGGCGAACGTCACTATTTCTTAGTGCCAACCTGTCCACCTATATAAAAAATTTTGTCCTCTGGATTGCAAGTCAAAATCAGTCAACAAACTGTTTCGTCACACTTTTTGAACGTGTTGGGCTGCAAGTTGTGCGCGCAGATGGCTTCAATCATCAGCCAAAATGGAGTTTTCTTCAATTGTCGGATGTGCCCATTGTTCAAATTCACTTCCAGCACTGTCTTAATCACACCAGCAATGTTCAAACGGTACATCAGCCTAGATGTGTCGTACCGCGGGATTCTCTTAATGGCTGGTGTTGATTTTTTACACTTGAAAGGCAACTTTGCTTGCTTTTTCACTGCTAATCGTGTTGATGACCATTCTTTCGTATCACAACTGCGTGTCCGAGCAACAGCCTTTTTTTGTGGAGTTTGACGTTGAACATTACCTGATACATTAAAAAAAAAGGACAACCATCAGAATTTTCCCACCGAACATGATGACAATCAGAAAGAACACAACAACATTATGGTAATGCTAATAGATTCAAACACATAAGTAGGAAGATTAAAAAATTGCATGAATAACACATGGTTCCACAACATAACCACCAACAATAACAGAACAACCATCGTCATGGTTTAAATTATGACGCATGAAAAAACAAAGATGAGCGCCAAAATTCTTTCACTCCCGTTACGTGACAAATGCGTTGTACATTATTGAAACAACCACAAACGTTGAATCACAAACAAACCCAGACGCCCGATGTTTATATATTAATGTTCCACATAGAATTTTCAATAATGGCAACATAGCCTTTATTCCTCCATCGACATGACATTACCAAATACGGAAGTAATTACATAACATACCAATACAACATTTTTACTTAACATACCTATACAGCATTTGTACAATACACCGAGCGTTATAGCACATTTTGTTCAAATATAGTCGTCCCTCAATGTGTTAACATAACCATCAAATGACTGAAATCAACACAAACATTAACATAGAACTAACCAATACAACATTTTCACATGAAAATTACAATATGGCAACCATTTCGCACACACACATATACGGACAAATGACACCAACTACATCCACAATACGGTCACAAGTCACATTATGCAACACCATTTCGCAAAATACACATCAATTTTCAATACACCACACACAGCAATTTCACAGACTTTTAACAACAACCATATGCACCACCAAATCCCAAAAATTCACATCAAAACAACCAATTTTATTAACCTGCCATCAAATACACAATACACAGCTCAATGTCCTTAACAACCATTTCACCGTTTGCTTACTTGTTTTACGTTTTGCCCAATCCATTACTATCTTCACAATGTATGTGGTTCCTCATCCCTATAACAGTACCACACACGTGGGCACCGTACTATGTAATATGATCATGGCATTGTAACACCTAAACATCACAACAATGACCTACACCATTCACAACAATAATCCACAATTGCATTCACTAATACTACACACCTGCGCAGTACCGCTAAACATCTACCAGTGTCTTATCCGACGTTACGCTAATGTTCACACAATTACTTAGACTTTCTTCTACCATATCATCGACTTACCAAAACCACCGTCGGTGTTACAACGCAACAATGTCGAATATGTCCCACACTAATGGCAAACATAACCATTACAGGCCACTACATTTGTCATGACCCGAACCCGCCCCTATGGGTTAAGGACATAACCGGCCAATAATCGAGGGATTACCTACGGCCTCAAACAAAACCAGACATAACTCATCAGAGTAAAGGGGCCAAACGGAAGCAGATTTCAAACTTTTGTCCATAGATCTGTGCTTACATGACACACCATAACAATCCATATATATATATATGCATGTTAATAACTCACGTCAACACAAGTAATAACACAAAGTACTGTACATACAGGATCATTAAGTCTAAGTCGGTCAGACCCAAAGTTTATATACAAAAGTAATCTGATGTTTTCGCCAACATAACCAAACTATATCAAAAGAACAAAGGAGGCGAAGACAAGTCTCGTGCGTGAGACGTTTGGGCTGACTCTCCAAAAACCTTGACTGTTCCTCACATTTTTCACCAAGGCTGGGTTTGGACGTCCCTTGGCTCACCTACATAGACATGAATGAGCGTGAGCGAAAGCCCAGTGAATAATATCAAATAAGGAAAATACATGAACAATCCTTGAAACAATTACATCAGATGGCCTTGGGCCCAATTCATGTTTCTATTTAATATATCAACTCATACCCGACGGCCTTTGGCCCATCCATTCATGTCTAACGACCTTTTGGCCAAATCGTTTGTATCCGACGGCCTTTGGCCCAATCGTTCAAATCCGACGGCCTTCGGCCTAATCATTCATATCAAACTATTATTCATGTCAGACGGCATTTGGCCCAATCATTCATATGTCCGACTATCATTCGTGTCAGACTATCAGTTGCGTCAGACGGCCTTCGGCCCAATCATTCGTATCAAACTATCATCCACGTCAAATGGCCTTTGCCCAATCATTCATATGTCCGACTATCATTCGTGTCAGACTATCATTCATTCATGTCGTACGGCCTCTGGCCCATTCATTCACGTCATACAGCCTCTGGCCCATTCATTTGTGTCATACAAATAATTGTCCCCAATTCAATGTAACAAACTTATGAGACTTATATAGAAATAAGCAATTGGACAAATAACATACTTCAGACATCTTTATTAAGATATTACTCACAGTGATCTGCCGATGGATTCACCCTGGAGCTCGACCCTACACATTACATAACACATATCGGTCACAATTGATTCAGTTCGTTCTTAATTCATACATCCCTCTTAGGCTTCTTTCTTATCCTTTTAATTCAATTATGATGCTCAATGCATGCCTAAGAGTGCTTAGAAATGAAAGAGAACGGAAAACGGAATACAGAACTCCTTTACAAAATTTCAGAAACAGGGGTCCCCGCTCGAGCGTGGACCTTCCCGCTCGAGCGGACCCATTAGGTTTGCAAAAGTACTGGTTGCCTTATTTTTATGCTCGAGCGTGAAGTCGGGCGCTCGAGCTGAAAGTCTCACTAGATGGCTACCCGCTCAAGCGTGAACTTCCCCACTTGAGCGGACATCATGTCTGCAAAAGGTCCTGGGAGCTCGTATTTCCCGCTCGAGCGGTGACTTCCCCGCTCGAGCGGACATGCTAAATTTTGGAAAATCCAGAATTGTTCTTGAGCTTCAAACTTGCATTCAAATCAACATATCTTGCATATTATGACTCAACCCTCACATATACCTTTACTAACATGATCCAACACCAAGTTCATCATATTATGAAGCTCAATTTCATGAATTAATTACATGCATGCTCCAAATTACACCAAACTCATTTCCAACATAACAAATGCATGCATTCAAAACTCATACTCTTATGAATTGTACATGCATGTGAGATATAGCTCTCATTCCCAATTTAAATGGTGAAGAGATGATCAAAAACATAAACTTCAATCAAAGATTCAACATGGATCATGTATTTCAAGCTCAAACATACAAATTCATGGCAATTTCCTACATGCATGTGTACATTGACCTCTAATTCATCAAAACCAACTCAATTTCATCATAATCAATTCAATTCATGTTCTTTATCATCATTCAACTTTGAATTCACAAAGTTACAAGCTAATATCCATGAATCTACTCACCTAGGAGCTTCAAACACCCAAATTCTAGCTAATTCTTTGAGTTCAACCTCCAATTCACAAGCCTTGAGCCCAAAATTGCACAATTCTTCCTCTTTCCCTCTCTAGCCGGCCCTCTCTCTCTATCCTTAGAGTAGTTTCAACCAAAATGAATAAAAGAGAGGAGTTGAGTGTATAGTGCCCCCTTTTTTTTAATAAGCTCCCTTAATCACTTTTATTAGCATTAAATAATTGAGCACCATATTATCAATTTAATCAATTTAATTTGATCCGAATCAATTTTCAATTAAATTTCACCGTAGGCTCTAAAAATTACGCCAATCACAATGGCGTAGTCAATTTCGGTTTCTGTGGCCGTTAGGGCCTTCAATTTAATTTCCAAAGCAGAAAGTCAAACAGATTTTCCCACGATGAACAGATAGAAATTCAAAACCACATATATTCATACAATGGCACTCAAAATCATATCAAACACATAATCACATATGCAATTAAGATTAATTAGCATAATACGGAGTAAGGTCATCACAACATTACTGTCAATGTTCAACAAACACCACCTCCATGACTAAAGTTGGAAAAAAAACATTCAATAATGTGACAATACCAACGAGGCTAACAATACCCATATAATGTTCAAACGGTAAGATTGCCCTAATCCCACTACGCGTATTACATTTGGGGAAATAAGTGAATACAACAACTCACAAACCAACAACTAAATTCAAAAAACACAAACACAATTTCCTAAACACATCATCCATTTCAATCGCAGAAAGTACACACCTTTCAATTTCATTGTCATCATAACCAACTCAAGGGATGTCTAAATTGAAGGTGCACCCTACACTCAATGTTGACAATCGTCAATATTGATCGAATCACTGGAAACGTCGAAGCAAATAATTGTCTGCCGCAGTCGAAGATGTTTCTACTTGATGTGTGTAATGTTGATATGCATCAAATAAGGGTTCCCCTGAATATTGAATATGGAATTCAATCACTCTATCTCCAAAAATCCAAGCACCACATTTTAGGGCTCCAATCAACCAACATGGAAATGTTCAAATGTGGTAATGTTCCTTCCCAATGTTACCAATCACATTTTGAAAGCTTCCATCACAAACCAGGGAAATCTATAAAACCCTATAGTGCGCTTTGTGTCCATAAAAGTAATTTTACCAATGGCCAAAACCCACATTGCCCTTCCATTAAAACATAAAGACACGCATTGTTAAAGACAAACGTGACATTTAACACGATTCAGGACTTTTTGGTTCAACAGAAAAGATGCAGGACCTAAGTGGGGCATAAGTTCATGCTTTGTGATTTATTGGTATTTCACCCTTTAAACTTTATATGGATAATTAATTGATGATTATAAAAGGTAAAAATAATAAGTTCAACTTGAAAATAAAATTTAAAAAGATTAAGCTGAAATATATGAGAATTCTACAACAAACTCACAGAAGGTAAATATAAATTGTTAAAAAATTTATCATCTTTTTGGGATTTATATCTCAATCTTAATATTTTTTATTTAAATGTTTTTTTATCTTTTATTTGCATTTTTATTTATGGAATTTTATTATATTTAAAATTTATATAGATAATTAATTAATGATTTTAAAAAATAAAATATTAAGTTCAACTTGAACATAGACTTTAAAAAGATAAGCCGAAATATATGAAAATTCTACAACAAACTCATATAAGGTAAATATAAATTGTTAAAAAATTTATCATGTTTTTGGAATTTATATTTCAATCTTAATCGTTTTTATTTAAATATTTTTTTATCTTTTATTTTTCAATTCAAATCTAAATAGTTAATTTTTTTTTTGTATATATTTTTATCTCCATTTTTTTTGTTCATATATAAATAATTATCTTTTTATTTTAAAAATTATTTGACTTGTAATATTTTTTATTTAAATATTTTTAATTGTTCATATATAAAAAGTTAACTTTTTAATTTTAAAATTAATTGACTCGTAATATTTTTTATTTAGCTTTTTTTTTTATCCTTTATTTGACTCTTTATATTATTTTGTGGTTGAAATTTAAATAGTTATCTTTCTATTTTTTTTTATATTTTTATCTCTACCTCTTTGTTGTTCATATCTAATATTTATCATTTTATTTAAATATATATAATCCTTTTAGCTTTTGAGATTTAGATAATGATAAATGATTAAAAATTAGAAAAAATGGGAGGAGAGACTTGAGAGTGACACATAGGAAAGAGAATCCGTAAGAGTTTAGCATTAAGAGTTTGGAGAATTCTCATACTCCACTACATTTGCTTATATATATAGTATATATATATATATATCTAGAGATGGTCATTTTAGTCTGACTTATGACAGTTCGTTCATACTCGCTCTGAATGGGGTGAATTTTACCCGACTTGACATTTATGTGGGGTGGGGATAGATTAAATTTTGGTCACCCGTAGTCAGGGGTGGAACTAGGAGCAAAGAATAGGGGCCATGCCCCCCTGTTTCTGTGAAAAATACTATTTGTCATAATAGTTTTAAAATATATATATATATATATCATTTTATACATAAAATAGCTCCCTAATATAAGAAAATACATGCCTTATTGTTCTACCATCTTGCCTTTTTTTTTTTTTTGTTGCTATTTTGCACTAAAAAAACTTCTTTATCCTATTAGAAATTGTTTTTATGGTATTTAATTTTTTTCTATATATATATAATTTATATATCATATTATACATATATGTGTGTTTGTGTGTTTGGTGATTTTTTTTTCCGGCCCCTTCGTAATGAAATCCTGCTTTCGTCCCTGCCTACAGCAAGGACGGGGACGGGGCAGGGGCGGGTATCACCTCCATAGATCCAAACCCGACCCGATATAATTAATAATATATATGAATAAATAATATATATGTATATGTAATATCTATATAATAAAGCAAGAGGTTTTTGAAAATGTGTCAAAATGTCTTAGAGATACATTTGTTTCAAGGGTTGAGATTAATTCCCAAATTCATTAAGGGTCAAGATTTCTTTAATTCTCACTCACCCACCTTCTTTCCCCCACCCATTTTTCACTCATGCAATTTCTCTCTCTCTCTCTCTCTCTCTCTCTCTCTCTCGCTCCTGCCCACCTTCCTTCCCCTTTCCTTTTTATACTGGGATATTTACCAATAAATCACATCTCACAAATAAGTACTCCAATTTGTCCCAAGTTTTTTCTATTGATCTATTAAGTCCTATTAGTGGAGAGTTTTTTCTGTGTGGTTCTATTTTTTATTTTGGTAGTGTTTTGGTGGACAACTATACCCTTTTGTTAATGTGACAGGTATGATGTGATACTCCAATGTGGCAGGTATTAATGTGACACTCTAACGATGTGTCACTCCAAAATATTAAAAACTCCTTAGTGTACTTTTCATAAATATGACAACGTAACGGATATGATGTGATACTCTAAAAATCTTACTCCAAAAAAAAAAAAAATTCTTTAGTATACTTTTCCCTTGTGATAACGTGATGGGAATGATGTGACACTTCAAAAATAAATAAAAACTTTTTAGTGTACTTTTTCTTAATGTGATAACGTAGCGGGTATGATGTGACAATTCAAAAAAAATAAAAACTCTTTAGTATACTTTTCTCAAACGTGACAACGTGGCGGATGTGATGTGACACTCTAAAAAAAATTAAAAACTCCTTAGTGTACTTTTCTCAAATGTGACATGTGACACTCTAACGTGGCGGATATGATGTGACACTCTAAAAAAATCAAAAACTCTTTAGTTTACTTTTTCCAAATGTGACACTCTAATGTGACGGGTATGATATGACACTAAAAAACTCTTTAGTGTACTTTTTTCAAATGTGACACTCCAATGTGGCTTGCAAATGAATCATTACACATCTGAAAGGACTAAATGGATCACAAGAAAAAATATAGGACTATATGGATTACAAGTTCAAAATATGCGACTTATTGGTTAATCTCCCTTTTATATATATTTTTTATTTTTTTTTCGCTTTTTATTTTCCTTCCTATTTCTTTATTTTTTTTTATTTTTTCCCTTTTTGCTCACTTATTTTATTTACATCGTGCCTTCAGGCATAGCATGCACTAGTAATTAGATATAAGAAAGGAATACTAAAAGTTTGTGATGCTGTTTAAAAATAAATAAATAAAAAGTCAAACTGTCATTCCCTTATTTTGTTATAGGAAATTATTTAGTGTGTTAAAGGTTTAAATGGTTCTCAATTTTTCTGACAATTTGAGAAGTGATTGAGTATCGGTCATCTGTCGGGGAGGGGGGGAGCGGGGCGGATTTGAAAGCGGCGGCAGGGAGGGGGCAGGGGATGACAAACCCGTCCCGTGACAGTCCCTATATATATCAATTAATGGTCTTGTTTGGGAAGTTGACTATTTTAGTTGGTTATTTAGTTTTTTTTAACTATTTTAGCCTGGCTAAAATAATTGTGTTTAAGAAGTTAGTTGCCTTTTTTTATATATATATAATTGTGAGAAAAAAAAAGTGAAATAATTATGGGTTGGATGTGATATTTGTTTTATTGACTATTTTAGCCTATTCTATTTTTTAGTGGGCTATTTTAATTGACTATTTGACTTTTTTACTGTTTTAACCTGGCTAAAATAATTGTGTTTGAAAAGTTAATTAGTCTTCCTTTTTTTTTTTTAATTGATTTAATGATTATGCACTACTACAAAAATAGTGAAAGATCACACTTTGACAAAAATAATTATCTCACTTTTATTGGAAGTGTGATAAAAAAAATTAGATTGATATTTTAATCACACTTAATTTGATTGAGTGTGATAATATTTATTTTTTATGTCACTTTTCAATTAAGTGTGATTATATATATATATTTTTTAATCACACCTTCTAATTAAAGTGTGATTATATACACACTACTACTTTTTAATCACACTTCTTAAATAAGTGTGATTATATATATATATATATTTTTTAATCACACATTCTAATTAAAGTGTGATTATTTATATATTTTTTAATCACACCTTCTAATTAAAGTGTGATTATATATATACTACTACTTTTTAATCACACTTTTTAAATGAGTGTGATTATATATATATTTTTTAATCACACATTCTAATTAAAGTGTGATTATATGTACATTACTTCTTTTTAATCACACTTTTTAAATAAGTGTGAATATATATATATATATATATATATGTAATCACACTCCCTAAATAGGTGTGTTTGTATAAAATATTCACTAGAACAAAACTAACTATTTACGGCTTTAAATTTACGGCATACATCAAATGCATGTCGTAATTAGTGCATTCTACGGCATTTTTTTTTTTTGCAAGCCGTAATGTTTTTTCAATAACGACATACATACCATGTAAGTCATTAATTTATATATTTATGGCATACAAAAATATGCCGTAAAAAATGTATATTTTCACGACTTAAAAAAATATGTCGTAAAATATTTATACTTAAGACGACATACATTTCATGTTGTAAAATATTATAACTTTACACGGCATGTATTAACATGTCGTGAAAACTTCTAAAAAAAAAATAAAAATTCAATCATATATATATATATATTTATGGCATGCAAAAGCATGCTGTAAAAAATGCATATTGTCACGGCATACAAAAATATGTCGTAAAATATTTGCACTTAAGACGACATACATTTCATGTCGTGAAATATTATAACTTTATACGACATGCATTAACATGTCGTAAAAGCTTTTATTAAAAAAAAATTCAATCCAATTATTTTTTTTGTTTGATTTAAAAAAGCTAATAATTTCCAACCAAGCTTCTCACTTTAATTTTTATAATTTAGTGTCTTTTAATAATTTATTTATTTTTTACTTTTTAGATGTGCCTAATTTGGATACAACTAAAAAATAAAATATTTATAAAAAAATATAATATATATCAAATGTATTAAATTTTATATTTTTTTAAAATTTAGTGATTTTTTTAGAAAATTAAAAAATATTCTCCTCTTAAATATATGTAAATTATTTGAATTCAAAAAATAAATAAATTATTTAAAAACTTACAATAACAAAAACAAAAAAACTCAAAAACAATGTTCACCACTCTCTCTCTCATTCTATGTGTACATGTTTTTCTCCAAACCCTCTCCGTCTCTCTCTCTCTCTCTGCGTGAGAGCTCTCGAGCTCTCGAGCTCTCCTTGTTCTAGTCTGTTTGAGGTATGCTCTTCGAGCATTGCCTTGATCGATCACGCGAGTTCGCATGGCCTCACAGTGTATGTCATTCACACTTTCCAATCGATCAATTTTTCTCTGTCTCTCGATCATTTTTTCCCAAAAGCTTCGAATTCATCATTTTATTTGAAGTTAGGGTTTAGTGAGAGCCACGGAAATGTAGACTACGAAGCCAAATGCATTCTCAATCAATTGATCTCAAACCCTAACTGATCTCTACACACTCCTCTGTATCGAACGATTCGACGTCTCTGCAATCTCCTCTCTGATCGCGAACTTGAACAGTTGAAGCAATTCATCGATGATTGCAAGTCCAATCCCTCAATCCTCTCCGATCTTTCTCTCTCCTTCTTCCGAGACTACCTTGAAAGGTATGATATAATTCACTTTCATGTAGCTTGATTCAGAATTTTGATATTTTGTAACATGTATTATCTTATTAATGCTGAATTTTGCAGATGGCACTCTTCTATCGAGGTCATGGAGGAAAACCGTGTCGCAGGAGGCTAAGGTGCTGGGTATGGAAGCAATTTCTGAAAGCATTCTAATTTCATTACATGTACATACACACACGTGTATATATTGTAAACACATGTTTTCATAATTTGATTTTGATGGTTTTGGTTGATTAGGGAAACTGGAGGAAGCAATAGCGCAGCTCACACAGGCTATTTTGCTCAATCCAACCTCAGCAATTTTGTATTCAGGTTCTCTCATCGCGATCGCTTCAGCCGAAGTCTTCTTCAAAGAACGTTATCACAGTACCTTCTCTCTCTCTAGCTCTTATTTTCTAATTCTTACTTGTTGATTTTCGTTTGCATTTCGAGATTCCTATGATATTTTGGTGGTTTAGTGGAGTGAATTGATGTTGAATTTGATATTCCTCGCCGAGATTCCTATGATTTTTCAATTCAATTTTTAATTTGTTGTTAAATTGTTTAATTTGTTTGGTGAGCCTTATTGTGTTGATGTGTACATTCTTTATCCTTTTTAGTTATTTAATTCTGTATATTTACACTTACTTTTCTACAGATGCAGTGATGCACAAGAAGGAGTAGCATTACTTCTGATATCCGTTGTCAGTATTAAGTGGATGACATTATTCTCTCTTACTCTCTGCTTTTCTTTGATCTTCAAATGTGTAGGTAACAAAAGATCAAAATTCAAGTAGTTTCAAAATTTATTTTTCAAACGGATCTTCTTTGGGAGGGTTTTTTTTTTTTTTTCCTTCCTGATGTGCTAATGGAGCTCTCCTTTCATTGCTCAAGATGATTTTTTTCTCTTTTGATGCCATATAAATAATCCTCATTCACATCCATGATTCACCCGTTTCTGCCTCTCCTCCATCGGTGTTTGCTTCTCCATACATTAATTCTCACAAGGAAACTTGATCTTTTAAAAGGTAAAATTCCTTATCTCAATTTGCCATTTAGTCAAATTAGGAATTCTACAAGGAAGTTCTTTGTGTTCTCTAATGAATATCACAGATAGGTTCTCTTTAGTTTTCATCATGTCTGAGTTGTACCATTTGTTGGATAAACTCATTGGATGCTAGGCCATTCATCATTTTTTAAAATAATTAATATGGTTATTTATTTATACTCGATCAGAGTGGTTAGACTACTATGTAAAAGTGTAGTTTACTTTTTTTAAGACCCTGATTCCGATGGTTGTTACTTCATGCCTGGCCTTATTTTAATTTATTCAGTTGTAGAAGCCGCAGCAACAGTAGTAGTATTGAAACAAAAAGATCAAACTAAACTCCTAATTCTTGGTGCGTTATTTATTTTTCTTGAAGGGATAAATATGTGAAGGCCATGGTCGGTGAAAGTCCAAATGATCGAAATGATAGAGGTTTTTTCTTTGCTTTATGCTAATGTTTTGTTTGTTAGATTCATTTTTAATGACTACCAGTTACAATGCTATGAAAGAGATGGTACTTGGTGCTCTCATATTCACTATAAAATTTCCTTTTCACGTGACACAGTCACCTTGTGGGAGTAGTGATCCATTAATCATTGATTATACATTTTGAACTTATTGCTCTATTTTCTGCATATCCCCATGAACTGAAACACGTCTCTATCAGCCAAAAAGTTATGAAAAGCCTTTGCTGCGTTCTATCTTTGCTGTGAACTTTGGAGCATCAGATTTTACTTATTCTGCATACTCCATGTTAAGTATACTAGTGTTTCCTCCAGACAAAGAACAAAAACATTTTTTATTTTTATATTGTCTATATAAACTCCTTTTTAACTAATAATTTTATTGTATCATCAGGTTCTGGTATCTGTAGTGAGCATTGCATCTTTATTCCTTCTCTGGAAAAGCCACGGCTTTGTTGGAATATGGTTTGCTTTAACCATTTATATGGGTCTGTGTGCATTTGCTGGGATTTTGAGGTAATTTCCTTTGTTAATTCTGTGAATAAATAGTTCGTTTCAAGCAATTTCCCAGTTCAAAACTGATCAAATTTCAGAAGGAAACTATAAATTGGATCACTTTTCTTATTGACACATTTATACTCAAACCCGCCACTTTTCCTATTCTTGTTTCATAATCATGTATTATGCTTATTTCCCATTAAGTTAGTGTTATTGTCCCCAATTTTTGCAGAGTATAACTCAAAGCTACTGGAGTCTACCAATTACATTACCAGGCGACAAGCTGTCATGTCAAGGTAGGATGAAAATTTGAGATTTTGTTCAAAAATATATAAATAATTAAAAAAAATATACGTGGTGTATTCTTGCTTAGGTTTTCAATGTTGGTTTTCTGAATTCAGTACATGTACGTAGGTTGCTTATATTTCAATTTTGCAACTGTAGGGATGTCATTGAAGCTAGGGATTTTGAATACAAGGCATGGGCTTACGTTCAAACCTTCTCTTGTTGAGCAAACTCTGGAATTGCAGGTTAAAACATCAATTGGAGCTGAGGCCATCTCCCAGCAAAGGCTAGCCGCTGCAGAAGCTGAGATTGCTGACTTGAGACAGAAATTGGAAGCATCGAAAAGGTTTATTTCATATTTCAATGATGTATTTGAAATGTCGTTATGACAGCCTTGTAGAAGGCAGCTGTCATAATCTGCTTTTATTAAATTAAATTTGAAATGCATGTGAATTCTTTATAGCATCGTTTCTATGTGGATTCTTCCACTCTTGAGCTAGT
The DNA here is from genome assembly GCA_030407325.1 of Camellia japonica. Taxonomy (NCBI): domain Eukaryota; kingdom Viridiplantae; phylum Streptophyta; class Magnoliopsida; order Ericales; family Theaceae; genus Camellia; species Camellia japonica. Next base: position 44,635,355 of record JAPPVO010000036.1, read on the forward strand.
TCAATCAAATGTGTGCTAGGTCTATGGTTCTTTAGCAGAACTATAATTGATTTGTTCAGTTATTTTATGGTACAGTTTGATATGTCAATTGTTTCATCTATATTTCCCTCTTGGTACTACCTTAAGTTCATATGGATGCTGATGCATTGGCATTGTTTAGTTCATTTTATATGGGTGCTACACATGATTGCAATCCTTTATTTTGGTTTTTTTTTGTTCTCTTCAGCATGACATATTTATTTATTTATAAGAAACCTGAAGACATTTTTTTATCTATGCTATTTCAGGGAAAAGTCCGAGCTTTCAGATATCCTGAAATCCAAACATGAGGAAAATGAAGCCTACATATCTGAAATAGAGGTTAGGTTCCTACTCTGTTATATGGGAGAGCATTTTGTCTTCAATGTGTTTGTGAAGTAGGCCTGAGGTTATTGGTATTGTTTCTCTTCATGTAATTTTAAATAAGGCCTGAGATTATCAGTTGTTTCTCTTCAGACCATTGGTCAGGCATATGATGATATGCAAGCTCAAAACCAGCAGCTCCTGCAGCAAATTACAAAGAGAGATGATTATAACATCAAGGTTATTATTTGTACCACCGTTGCTCACTGTTTATTCAAGTTCCCAAAATGGTTTTACTTGCTTTCATATAACATGCATTTGAGACCTCCTTGATTTTGTAGGTGATTATTTATTTGTTTATATAGAAGTTAGAGATTTTATAGAAGTTTGATTAAATCGACTATTTGTTTAGTGTTGGTAACTTAATTCTCATTTGTTCCCCTCTTATGTGTCTATATACGTAGATATATGTATGAATATTAACATTTTTGAGTTCTATGTTGATGTGTAATAATAATGCAATCTTTGAAGTGCTGATGCTTATGATGGGTTCTCACTGGAGGACTTTGTTAAAATATGTTTACTATATGTGTTCCATTTTCAAAGATCAAAGATAATGGGTACAAAGTTCCACCCGGTAGCTATAAATGCAGAGTAGTTGCACTCCAATTCAACTCCTACATATCACTCAATATCAAAGTTATTCTCCTTGTTGAATTAGGGAAATCTAATTGTGATTGAGAACTGTTTTGAATTTTCTAAGACTTCTTTGTGGGTCATTGTCATGAGGAATTGTTTGAGCCATACCTTCATCATTAGGTACTTGAATTTCCCATATGGGGATCTATAGATTCTGCTCATTTACTCACAATTTTCTTGTGTTGATTTTGATTGATATTATATAAGGCTCAAGAGGAGGACGTTGATTAATGGCTAATTCTGCTGAACCATCTTCATCTATAAGTTTTACTTCATCTTCCCATGTATCTAATGGATTGATTAGCTAGAATAATCTGCATCACTTGGTCAGACCCATCAAACAAGCCTATGATCAGACCCATCAAAGATCATGGCCTGCTGGGTTGAGTCCTTTATTCTGCAATGTAACTAGCACAGAGTTGCTGGTCTACTTCTTGGACTGTTGAATAGCCTTAGGCCAAAGAAACTACCCATTTTACTGTCCTTTCATTGTTTTCATGTTTGCTTCGCTTCTATCTAGTTGTTGGCAATACTCTGTGAAAAACCCACTTGCTTTTTTCTACTTGGACAGTTCTTTCATAGTGTAGATCATGTGATTTAAAACATAATTCATTTTGCTCTAAAAAGTAAAACTAAATTTGCTGATCTTAGAATTTAATTCTTTTTCTTCATTTCATTTCATTTTATTTATTAATTATAAGAAACCTTGTATCTACTTTTTGCATAGCAGTGGCAAAAACATGATCTGAGTCTTGATAAGGTATTAGGTTTGAGGCAAAAAAGTGCAATTGACATGATATGTTAGAAAGTAGTGTTGTAATCCGACATGCTTAGTTCATATCAGACATGCTTCTTGGAAATGAAGAAACTTGTGCATTTAAAATGCTTATATTATGTATCATCTTCATGATATTTATGTGAAGTGTTTTTATGGTTTTTTAGGTGAATGAAGTTGGTTCTGTTACTAAAAGCATTGAAGCTATGAAAATATCTAAACGTGTTGGTTCTTCAATTGCAGACTTTCCAACTGGTTTAGATACGGTAAGTTATGTTCTTTTTAGAAGTCTCAATTGTTATGATTGAAGTCATAGTTTGAGAACAAAACTTTAGTGAAATCATATTTTCAAAACATGGGTTTGGAAAACAAATTCCAAGAAAACCAGTAGCAGAACCATCATTTTGTTTTGTAATCTACATACTGTATGGTTCTGCAAATAAGCAAAACAAACTCCATATATAGACTGTATGTAGACTGTATGGTTCAATCATCAGAAACATGGGTTTGGAAAACAAACTCCATCATCCATCATTTTTCAATCTTTGTGCCACAAGAAGATCCATCAAACCAGTAGCAGAACCATACTTTTGTTTTGTAATCTGTCAAGGAGGTATCTTATAAAAACCTATTTATTCAGCATTCCTTTCTTATCAGAGATACTGTTCCTAAATGAATCAGGAAATCCTGTTGTGTCATATATGTTTATTAAGAAACCTGCACAATTTCATGTGGGAATCCTTACACGTGGTTAACATAGATTGTGATTTCACATTGTGTTGGGCCATTTGTGTTAACATAGAATTTCCACTTTTTGTCTCTCGGTTGGTAGCTTGCTAATTGTTTGCTAACTCCGAGACTTCAATAGGAACAAGGGTAGAACCAAGAATTCCTAGAACAGCCAAATGTAAAACTAATTACATAATTCACCATCCTTGATAATTGTGTATTTATTCTGAATGCACATCTTGCCTCAATCCATGAAAAGAAAGTGCACTATCTAATTTTAGATTTCAATCAATCATGTTAATGACACTAATTTCTTTATTTAACATATGGGTTCTGAATTTTGATGCCTATTTTTGGAGATTTATGAATATGACTATTGAATTGAAGTGGATCTGTGATTTGCTTCTCCAGCATTTGATGAAAGACGACTTCATTCTCTGTTTTACCTTTATTAGCATGCTTCATTAGTTCACAAGTAGTAATGACATTAACAGGTTGTGGTGCTATTGAAAATGACAATCAGGGCTGTGTTAAATGACTAATATTTCATGTTTTGCTCCTGTTTGTTTTGTTTTTACTTTTGGTTGGTATAGGCACCAATCTTGGAGCTGCCTTGGTAAATCTGGAAACTGGTGTGCAATCATGGGTGTTTCGTTGTAAAAGTAACGTTTTGTCACTACAACTTGATCATTCGGTAATTATCACATTTAAGATTTCATACAAATGTTTCTAAATTGTCTATTTTCACGTCTGCTTCCTTATTAATTTGTGTTTTCATTTTTCAGGTCAGAAATTTTTTAGAGAGATGCAAAATATGGTCAAAGAATTAAAGAACTTAGTTTTTAAAGTTTTTCATTTTTTAATATATGTAAGCACAGTTAAATTTTTTTTTATTTAATTCCTTTGTATATACTTTTGAACATTTAATTTTTATTTATGAAATACATGACGTTATTCCGTTCAATATGTGGTTATGATTCAAAGTATAGTATATAGTGTGTATTACATTCTTCAAATGTGCATACAAAAATAATATTGATTATTTTTCAAATATATCGAACCCTTTTTTTATCATAGATTTTATTAGTTATTAATCACACTTAAAAGGTGTGATCTAAATGTTATTAATCACACTTAAAATATATGATCTAAATATTTTTAATCACACTTAAAAAGTGTGATCTAAATGTTATTAAGCACACTTAAAAAGTGTGATTAAAAATGACCCCTTTTAATCACACTCCCAAAGATCACACTTTCATAAAATTTAAAATGTGTGATTAAATAACATACATCACACAAAAAAAGTGTGATCTTTATCTGTTTTTGTAGTAGTGATGAGAGAAAAAGTAAAATAATTATAGATTAGATATGACATTTTGTCTTATTAACTAATTTAACATATTTTATTTTTTAGTAAACTATTTTAAGGCAACTCTCTTCCCAAACCCCCCAATATATCAGTAAATAAAAAAGCTGATATTTAAAACCCTTAGCTTACGATCTCCACGGAAACAAAAGTAGATTGAATGATAGATTACTAACCTGGCCTTTCTCTGATCCGAGAAGAGCTGGGAAGAACAGAATCAAGTCCGAGGAAGAAGATGAAGAAAACTGTGAGTTACGCGCACCGGTCACTAAATTATAAATGTTTCCTTGAGGGAAACATCTCAGAAACTTCTTTCTTGCAATTTTTTATTTTTTTTAATCTCTTCATCGATGTTCGTTGACATTATTAATTATGTAAGATTGCTTAACAAGCAACCACAATTGGCACCCATTACTTTAATCCCCTCTATACAATTCATTGCAGACTTCTTGCAATTTCCTATGGTTACAATAGTCTGATTTTCATATGGTACCCAAAATTTTTGGATAAATTACGCTTTGATCCCAAAAATATGAGTCATTTCCCATTTTGGTTCTTAAAAGAAAATATTCTTCCACTTTGATTTCTGAATTATTTGTTATTTTTTACTTTGGCCCAATTATCAACTCCTCTCAAATTTAAGAGATAATTTAGAAATTTTAAAACAAAGAAAAATTCAAAGTAAAAACTTTGAAAGCAGCTAAGACCCTTTTGTTTTTTTGCATAATATCAAACCCAATAGATTGATTAATCTAAGGGACTAATCCCACTGTTCACAAACGGGTGCCCAATTAAAGTAGTGACAAAGTCCTGTATGAATTAGTTTCAAAAAATTATTTGCAGTTAAGACCCTTCTATTCTTTACTATCCATTCGATCCCAAGGTTATATACCTCAATCATCAAAAAGAACTACTGGAACAGGTTGCGTCTCATGAAATGACTTTTTTTTTATTCATAAATTGGATATACAGATAGGCTATTTTACATACCCATCAGGGAGTACCGCCCTTTAACACCTACAACATATCTGCAAGGAACCCCATTGTACCTACGTTAGGGCCTAAGCTTAGGTCATCGCGTGTTCCAGGTGCTAAAGAGTATGTTTAACCCCAACAATAAGCTATAAAGACTTTGATGGGTCCTTACTCACACCAAAATTAAACACAAAACTACGCCAAATTCTTTTAGAATAATGGCAAGTCCAAGTATCAATCTACAGGGACAATTGTGAAATTAAACTAATTTAATTGTTAAATTCCTAAATTAATTTTGCTGAAAAGATTGATTGTTCATAACCTAATTTAATAACAAATAAATTAAACTAAGAAATTAAATTATCAATTATAAATAAAATTGGATTTACTGATTTGGGGAAAAACCTAGGGCAAAGAGTCCACCACTAGTTACGTAAATAGGGTTTCCAATTGAAATCAATTATGTTATGGTTCGAACGGGATAATGCTTTGTAATTACAAGTTAAAAGCATTTAACAAGAAAATCATCACGTTCAATGTACGAGCACGAACCATCTCCAGTAGTACGAATCGTTCACTCTAAACTAGGGTAGTGATACAACTCGTCCCTCGTAGTATGGTTCGTCTCATACCTTGAATGTGAAAGAATAAAAAACTCTTGTATGGAAGACATTCAACAATCACAGAAAGCTGAATACTTGAAGAAATAATGGAAATTATATAAATGAAACTTCTAAAACACCATACAATTGTTCAAACCTTTACATAATTAAAAATCAAAAAGAAAAACTAATTACATGGCTAGGGTTTTATCAAAACCCTAGAAAAGACGACTAGCCACTCATGGAGGAGTGGGAAGAGGAAGAAGATGAGGAAGAGGCACCCATGGAAGTGTCCTTCAAGCTTTAAGAGAAAATCCTTCTTTAGAGCCCTAACCTCCCTTTTCTCTGAATTAATTTTCGAACCCTAGGTTTGGCTATTTTTCTTTCTTTTATTCTCAGCAAAACAAACCAAAAATTCTGTGCACGCGTCCCTAGGTAGGCTGCTCGAGAGCCCATGTGGGCCGCTCGAGCAGTGGTGGGCCGCATATATGGTGAAGCTTGGCCGCACGTACGGTGGTCTGGCTGGTTCAGATTCTTCACTTCTCGGAAGGGGGATCTACTTTCGTGCCCCTTTTTGATTCAATTTCCATATTTCCTTTCAAATCTGTACAAGTGCACGAAATACATCATCTCCACCAAATAAACAAAATGGAAAGACTAAAAATGTAACTTAAGTGGCCTCAATGTGGTATCTTTCGGCCTACATCACACCCCCCAACTTACATTTTGCTTGTCCTCAAACAAAACAAAAGAAATAAGAAAAGTAAAATACTCTAAGCCACTGTCGTAGGGATTACGATTGCATTTTGCATATGCAACAAGCCTTTAAACCACAAGGTTACCCCAAGTGGACGAGTACAGTCTCGTGAGGGTTTTCAGAAATGATACCCACAAACATCAACATATTCATAACCGCTGAACAACAATTAACCACACTACTCCACACAACAACCAACTTATGTACCACTATAGTGTACTATTAAGACATGATGAGTCATTGAAGGCACAGTGGACAAGTATGAAGGAATCTATTGAGCCAAAACCACAATTCAGTTAATACAAAAGTAAAGTCTGCTGTACTTGTGAATGCTAGTAGACACATCATTAGTACCCTTGGTGTAAAGTGCAATCTCCATATTAGTTAACTGTCTACTATAATAGCCCAATGTAACTCATAATAATACTCAACATATACAGAAAAACTAAACTGTTGCAACCATTATCAAAATTATTATTATTATTATTATTATTATTATATTATTATTATTATTATTATTATTATTATTATTATTATTTTTTTTTTTTTAAGAAAGACTATGCAATGTCCTGATCTATTAAGCTTTCTAGTCAACCCATGTAACAAGCATTGGGCCAATGACTCCCAAACCAGAGGGTTTTAGGGCACTAGGTGTAGAGACACCCCTACGGGCTTAATAACTCGAGCTAAAAGGCTACGAATCCGAACAAGTCATTCCCCTTATTTTTCCTTAACTGTGCAATGTCTAGGTCCCTTAAGCTTTCTAATTAACCCATGTAGCAAGTATTGGGCCAATGACTCCCAAACCAGACGGTTTTAGGGCACTAGGTGTAGAGACACCCCTATGGGCTTAATAACTTGAGTTAAAGAGGCTATGAACCCAAACAAGTCAAGTGTTCTTTTTTTTTCTTTTTCTTTTTTTTTCTTTTTTTTTTTTGAAAGAATATTGGCTGCTCATTTATTCTTTTCTACAACCTTAGCCATTATCAATGATGCACACCAGGGATTATAATAAAGAGGTCACCGCTATGATAGTGTGTTCATGTGAATTAAGGCATACTCATGACAAGTGTACTAATATCACAAACACAAACAACTATCCTAGTGCAAACATCACATGTGAGTATTTACCCAATAAACCCTTTTCATACAAGCCCACTATGTTCCCCAATTAACATATGCTCATATCATTACCATACTAGCATAAAGTAAACATTAAGTGAAGTGGTGCAATCAAGTGCAGCAAGTACAAACATGAATGGTTATTACAAATACCTTCACCCCCCAACTAGAATATAACATTGTCCTCAATGTAAGCAATTGTACAGTAGATAGTAAAATGAGAGAGAGGATCTTACCAAACAGCTTGGGCGCACATCCAGCGAGGCAAGGACAGCCACACACACATACACACACACACTTTGATTATTTATTTATTTATTTAATTTATTTTTAGATACCGTATAAAAGGAAAAGGAAAATAAAAATAAAATAAAACAAAACAAAATAAATAAGGAAAGAAAACAAAGAAAATATATAGATATCACTGATGTGGATCTGGCGATGGTGGGAAATGCTGCTCAAATAGGGCATGCATTAGTGTCCGAGTCTCGAACGCCTCATCATGAACCCTAGCGCTAAGCTGATCAAACCATTGCTCACTCGAATCCCGGTATGCATAGAAATCAGTTTGCAGAGATGCAACTGACTGCTGATACACATCAAATGCCGCATGTGAGTAATCCAGATAAGCTTGGTAGTCGGTCCGGAGATCAACCATAGATTGCTGAATGGCGGCTTGATTATCCAAAAGAGCTTGATACTGCGCCCTCGTCATACGAAATGGCGCTGGCGCTGGCGCTGGTGCGGTGGCGGGCTCGACTGGGGCATCATTAGGATTGGTCGGGGCTTCGGGGAGGAGTAGTGGAGGCGGCAAGCGAGCAATGGTTTGGTGCCAGTGGATTTTACCATAAAGTGTGGGCGGCGGAAGCTGAACCTCATTGGCCTGAAGTGGGTATGTCTCTCAGTCTTTGATGAGCGCAGTGATGAGGTTGGCGAAAGGAATGGCCCAGGTAGAACTGCCCTGAGTATTGCGTATTTTGACTTCATTAAGGATTTGGTGCATCTGATTGTAGATCAAAGTAGGGATGTCAACCCAAAACCCGAAGTCAAATCGATGCAAGGCACGGAGGAAGTCCCCTTGCCGCTCTTCCTTGTGGCCAAGAGGAATGACATTTTTTTTCAGTACCACATCGAGGAAGAAAAGGCGGCGTGGTAAATTAGCCCGCCGGATGCTAGTACGGTTGTCATCACCCTGACGCCCCTCATTAAACTCAGTTACCAGTGCCGGAATGGTGAGCTCTTGAGTGAATACCGAGAACTGTTCTGCATTGATAGGGTCCATAGAACAGTGGAGGACCTCGGCAATTGAAATTGGAGTGACCACTAACTCCACTCCGTCAACAAGGGAGCAAAGAGCTCTCGGGGCCTCGTCGCTGATGTACATATGCTGATAGAAGAGTCGCACAATGCGAGGATATGCCGGTTCAGTGACGGTGCAGATGCCCAGGAGGACCCGTTCTTCAAGTTGTTGAATACTCCACGCAGTGGTTTGATGGCGACGAAAGAAGTCCACATCAAAGGATGTATCACATGCAACTGGTTTGTTGGCCCAAGCATCGGTTGACACATCCCTAAATGTAATGTTGGCACTGCGAGGCCGTTTGGGTGCTCGGCGGGATGACGAAGACATATCTTTAAGTAGTGAAGAAATAGAGGAAGATGGATGATTCGCCGGAAAAAATGGTGGTCGCCGGAGATTTGATGGACGAAGAGGAAATAGGGTGCCGGCGGTGAGATGGTGGTGAGGAGGAAGGAGGGTAAAGGTTGGTGATGGTGGGGTTTGATGGAGTTGTGGGTGTATGGGGTTTAGAGAGAGAAGAAGGAATTGAAGAAGAAGAAAAAGATGAGAGAGGTAGAGTAAGAGAGATGGTTGGGAAAGTAATAGTCAACAGGTGTGGTAGGGTTTGGTTAAAGGCCTTTATATATATATATAAACAAAATAAAGAAGATTATATAAATATATATATACACGATTTTTTTTAAAATTTTATTTTAATGAAATATAAAATAGATAAATAAACAAATCGCAGAGATTTTTTCTTTTTCTTTTTTTAGAAGAAGAAGAAGAAATAGAAATAGAAATAAAATGAAATCAGATAAAATAAATAATAAAAATTAAAATAAATCTACATGCTCAGTTTTTTTATTTTATTTAATGGACCGCTCGTGCGCCTATCTGGGCCGCACGAGCGCCTATTGTTGGCCGCTCCAGTGGCTGGATTAGGCCACTCCTGAGGCGTGAAAGCAGTAGGCTTTTTGTGTTGGGCCGCTCGTGCGCCCAGCCCATCCGCTCATGCGGTCTATTCTTTTCTTTTTTTCTTTCTTTAAAATTTGGGCTGCTCGTGCGCCAAATGGGGCCGCACGAGTACTTAATTTGGGCCGCTCCTGCGGTGTGAAAACAGTACCCAATTGGGCTTGGGCTGCTCGTGCGCCTAGCCCATCCGCTTGTGCGGTCCAAATTTAAAGTTCCGCTCGTGCGCCCATGTGGGCCGCACGTGCGATCTGGGGCTTTCTTTTTTTTTTTAATTAACCAAGTACAACATATTTATTTATTTTTAAATTGACCAAGTACAACAAATTTTTTTTTTTTTTTTTTTTTGACCAAGTACAACATTTTTTTTATAGTATAAATATATATATATATATATATATATTCTTTAAAAGATTAAAGAAAAGAAATTAAAAACCAAGTACAACCCAAATCATGCTAAACCATTTCTACCTTCATTTGATATCTGAAATAAATATAGCACTTTAGAAAATATCGGAATGCCTAACAAAGGTATAATCTTCACGCGAAAAACACGGGTACTACTTTTCTCCCTAATTGTGTTTGTAACTTTCCCTATTCTCTAACAGGGTGACAAACTAGGTTGATTCGGTATCCAGAATTGAGGCGCATAAAGCTACCTCAACCTATGGGGCTGCCATACAGAGTTCAAGCCAGAGTAGGTTTGAAGCAATCTCCAAACCCCAGGGTATTTAAACCAGACTCTAGTCTCGGAAATTCCAAACCTTTGTGTTCTAGGCTTTGCCATTCGAACTCTAGTTTCCACCATCTCAGTTGGTCTCCTAGGAACTCACTACAAACACGGTTAGGTGGCTATACCAGATCGTCAGATGCCGTTTAGGCACGGCTAACACCAAAGGAATTACACCTTTAGAGGATTTAAAGTCTCCTAGACACAAATAAAGCATGACGAGAACAACGAAAAACAAAATAGACTAGAAGGGAAAGAAAAGAGAACAAGAAATAAATCTATCAATCATAGTAAAAAGGGTCCATCAAAGCAATGGACTCAATCATATCCCCATTCTCAATCCCCTCTATATATGGTTTCAGTCTTTGGCCATTCACTTTGAAAGTGTGGCCATTCTTTGGGTCTTGCACCTCAACGGCGCCATGATTAAATGCCTCAACAACCACAAAGGGACCATCCCATCTTGATTTAAGCTTACTTGGAAAGAGTCTCAATTTTGAGTTAAAAAGCCACACTTTTTGGCCGGGTTCAAAGGATTTTCTATTAATGTGCTTGTCATGGAATTCTTTAGTCCGAGCTTTAAAAATTCTCGAACTCTCATATGCATCATTCCGAATTTCCTCCAACTCATTGAGTTGCAATTTCCGATTGAGCCCAGCCGCAACCATATCGAAGTTAAACTTCTTTATGGCCCACAATGCTTAGTGCTCAAGTTCAACCGGGAGATGGCAAGCTTTGCCAAACACCGCCCTATATGGTGACATCCCAATGGGTGTCTTATAAGCAGTGCGGTAAGCCCATAATGCATCAATCAACCGTTGTGACCAATCTTTCCTATCTGGCCTCACCGTTTTCTCTATTATGTGCTTTGCCTCCCTATTTGAGACTTCCACTTTGCCACGAGTTTGAGAGTGGTATGGAGTGCCAACTTTATGAGTGATATAGTATTTCTTGACTACCGACTCAAAGAACCGGTTGTAAAAATGCATACCCTAATCACTTATTATGGCTCTAGGAAATCCAAAACAACTAAAGATGTTTTCATGCAAAAATTTGATTACCACTCTATGATCGTTTGTTCGGGTAGCTATCACCTCCACCCACTTAGACACATAATCTACTGCCAAGAAAATATATTCAAACCCGAATGATGACGGGAAAGGTCCTACAAAATCAATCCCCCAAACATCAAATATCTCTACCACAAGAATAGGGGACATTGGCATCATGTCATGCCAAGATATCGAACCCATTTGCTAACAGCGCAAACAAGTTCTACAAAATTGATGGGCATCTTTAAAACTTGTAGGCCAATAAAACCCACTCTGTAAAATCTTGGCGGCCGTTTTATGCCCACTAAAATGACCGCCACATGCAGAAGAACGACAAAATGTAAGAATGCTATGCACCTCACTCTCCGGTACGCACGGTTAGATCACTTGGTCGAAGCAATATTTAAACAACTCTGGATCCTCCCAAAGATAATACTTGACCTGCGAAAAGAACCGGTCTTTATCTTGTTTAGACCAATTTTGCAGAATTTGCCCAATGGCCAAGTAATTCACAATATGTGCAAACCACAGGGGGCTCGCTCGTGACAGCTCAAGGAGTTGTTCATCGGGAAACGAATCATGCACAATAAGAGGGTCACTAGTATACTCAACGAGGATTTAGGAGAGGTGATTCGCCACCATATTCTCAGATCCTTTCTTATCTCAGATCTTTAGGTCAAATTCCTAAAGCAACAAAATTCATCTAATTAACCTAGGTTTGGTCTCTTTCTTGGATAGTAAATACCGCAAAGTGGCATGATCAGTGAAGACTATGACCTTGGAACCTAGGAGATAGGACCGGAATTTATCTAAGGCAAAGACCACAGCTAGAAACTCTTTTTCGGTGGTCGTATAGTTCAATTGTGCATCCGAGAGAGTGCGACTGGCATAGTATATAGCAAATGGTGCCTTGTTGACCCTTTGGCCCAACACAGCCCTGACAGCATAATCGGAGGCATCACACATAATTTCAAAGGGAAGTGACCACTCTGGTGATTTCATGATTGGGGCGGTGGTCAAGGCCATTCTTAGTGTTTCAAACGCCTTCAAGCATGCCTCATCAAAGATAAAAGGTGCATCCTTAACAAGTAAACTACACAAAGGACGTGATATTTTACTAAAGTCTTTGATGAACCTACGGTAAAAACCTGCATACCCTAGGAAAGACCTAATTTGACGCACGGAATTGGGTGAAGGAAGGCCTGCAATAAGGTCAACCTTAGCCTTGTCTACCTTTATAACTCGAGGGGACACAATGTGTCCCAACACTATACCCTCATAAACCATAAAATGGCTCTTTTCCCAACTCAAGATTAGGTTTGCCTCAGTACATCGTTCCAACACTCTAGTCAAGTTCCTAAGGAATTCCTCAAAAGACGATCCAAACACCGAAAAATCATCCATGAAAACCTCTAAGAATTTCTCCACCATATCGGAGAAAATGGCCATCATACACCGTTGAAAAGTCGCCGGTGCATTACATTGCCCAAAGGGCATGCGCCTGTAAGCAAAAGTGCTAAAAGGGCATGTGAAAGTGGTCTTTTACTAATCCGCGGGGTACACCGGGACTTGATTATACCCCGAATAGCCATCAAGAAAACAGTAAAAACCCTGCCCCGCTAACCGCTCTAGGATCTGGTCAATGAAAGGTAAGGGAAAATGATCCTTCCTAGTCGAGGAATTCAGTCTCCTATAATCAATGCACACTCGCCACCCAGTAGTGGTTCGTGTGGGGACTAACTCTCCTCTCTCATTCTCAACAACAGTGATGCCCGATTTCTTGGGCACCACTTGTGTGGGACTCACCCATTTGTTATCTGAGATGGGGCATATAATACCCACATCTAACAGTTTCAATACCTCCTTTTTCGCCACCTCTTTCATATTTGGATTAAGTCTCCGTTGCATTTCACAAGAAGGTTTGGTGTCCTCCTCTAGGTGTATATAATGCATGCACACGGAGGGATCTATCCCTTTCAAATCAGCCACCGACCACCCTATAGCACTCCAATGTGCCACGAGAACATTCATTAACTGACTCTCCTGCTCTGCAGTCAAGTCAGATGCAATGATGATTGGTAAAGTATCCTGGGGTCCTAAAAATGCATACTTGAGTGTGGCTAGGAGTGGCTTCAACTCAAGTGTAGGTGGTGTGACCAAAGATGGTATGGCGGACTCTCTCAACAGAGGAGGAAGTGACTCAAACCGGGCTTTCCATGGAGGAAAATCCGGTGTAGAAGAAGCATTAAGCAAGACATTCACCTCCTTAACCGACCCATCAATATCAGAATTTTCAAACCCAAAATGAGCTAGACAAGCCTCTAGATGGTCCTCTACAAGAATCGAGGGCAAAGCCTCCTCCACAATCCCATCCACAACATCCACAAATAAACACTCCTCTCTCTCATGGGGTTGTTGGGATGCTTGGAAAATATAAAGTTTCACTTGCATGTTACCAAATGAAACTTCCATAACCCCGGTACTATAATTAACGCATGCATTGGTGTAACAAGCCCGCGAGGGACCTCATGGGTTACAGTTCGGACTCGATTAGTCACGGTTCTTAATCTTGAATCGAAGAGTCCAAATCCGGCAAATCGTTTTGAGAAAACAGATTTTGAAATAAGTGCCAAACATAGACTGCTTCCCCAGATACAGAGTCGCCACCTAAATATTTTTTATGGGGGTATTTAGGAAACCCTGACTCGGTGCTAAAGGCCACGTGTCCGTCATCACCAAAGTTGCCTCGGCTCGGGAACTTAGGTACGATTGGGAAGGTCAGCTATGAGCACCCCCTCTCGCCCGATCCGAAGATCGGCCTCTACTAACCATGATATCCTATTTTGAAAACTTTATGTGTTCTTGTTTCGGTTGTTTGCCTAGAATTACTATGTTATGCGTACAGCAAAACAAGTATAGACCAGATCGCCTAATTTGGAACAAAGCATTGCATATCCGTTTGTTTGGAAAACGCTTTGGAATTTGCTACTCGCAAGTAGGCTAAAATACGAATTTCAATGAATTATTCCAATTCAAACAATCCAACCTTCACCCACAGGCATTCAGGCAGTTTATATCATATAAACATCTAGCCACATGGTAAGCATGCTGTCATGTTATCATCCACACTCATGTGAGATGCTAAAGCATAAAGAGCTTACGTAGTACTCTGCGCTGAAACAAGAACATGTTAGCAATCATGCATGATCCAAGTTCATGTTTAAATGCCTAATGCAACGCATACGGAATGTCATTAGAGTAGGCTCGGCTAGTCTATAAATGACATGTGAAAATGCACAAGTAGCATATATTCAAGTTAGATTTGAAATACTTTATGCAGTTAGCATGATGCGCCGAGCCCGGTGCATGCAATACTGATGAATGATGCACGCATGCATAGCATAAGGTATGCTAAAGTAAATATGCCCTAATACTAACCATCAAAAGCAGGTAAGTAAAAGGGAGAAAGAAGTAGGGGTTGGAAGACATGCACACACGCACCCACACTTATTACAAATTTGCCCTCGCTCAGAGGGACCAAAAGAATAATACAATTTAACCAACCAACAAGCTAATTAAATATTACAAATCAATTAAATTAGCTAAGCAAATTAACTAATTTATTTAAGCAATAAACAACGGCCTCGGGAAGAGGGTCCAATGCATGCGCGCTCGGGTTTGCTCGGAAAGCCACTACCATGCACAAGTTGCCTCTGTTTTGACTGTTATCCTTCCCTGAAGACTGCACGAATCTCAGAACTGCTTCTCTGGACATTGGGGGACACCACCGGCCATGTGGGATGGTCACCGGCCAAAAGTGAGTGGTCACCGGCCACTAAATGATCCATCGGCCAACAATGGCTGGCCAGTCGGCATTGAAGATGGCCGGCCGGCCAAATCTTCCTGCAGAATCCTGTTTGACAGTAGCAGAGGACAAAGCAAAGCATGGCAGTGCATTTCAAGCTATGTATGCACCAACCACACCCCTTATCATGTGAATGACTCAAAGGAGGATGGGCCTCGATTCTCGAACCACCAATCTCGCATTTCCATGCATGATGGCCCAAAGAATCAAGTGTGCATCTTGATATAGAATGCAATGCACATAAACAAACCAATGGGGCTTAACCTCTATCACAATCAATTCAAGAGGTTAAGCATGCGTGCCAATGTGATGCAACCTAGGCATGTGAGCTAGTGTGCAATCATGGAAATGCAAAGAAGCATACAAGGCATACAAGGCATGAAGCAATGCAACCAACAAGTATGCAAGACATAATGTGGATGTTCAAGCATGCAAGCAAACATGTGACTTCATTCAATCATGCAACTTCAATCATGCAACAACATACAAGGAGAGCATGCAACAATATGCAAAGGAGGGACTTACACTAATTGGACAGCTCTATACTAAGCCCAAAACAGTGGCCAATGCTATAGAAGTGAGGTCCAACACACACACACACATGCACATGTTAATAGGCCAACACTTAAGCACATAAGAGCAACTTCTAAGCACACATAAAAGAGACCAAACATGGACTAATGGCATACATTGAAAGCTCTGAATATGCATGAAATGGAGGTGCCAAACCTTCCAATTAACACAAGCAAAGTATGCTAGCATGGCCAAAACTCAAGGCAAGCTAAAAGGGCATGGGACCACACTTAGCAAGACCAAACATGGCATGAATTAAATGACTAAAAACAGAGTTTTAGCATATTAAAACAAAGCCTAAAGATCACTTAGATGACATCTAAATGACTTAAATTCAAGAGCATGCACAATGACCAAACATGGAGCATAGGGCATAACCTCATAAGGCATCAAAGGAGCATCAAAGGCAAGCATACAAGCATGTCATAGGGACTGAAATGATGCCATAAGTGGTGCCAAACCACTAAAATAAATCAAACAATGCATGCTCAACACTCCACATACTTAAAGCCTACAAGCTAACAATGCAAAGGAGCTATGCAATACATGTTATGGTTGACCAA
The DNA here is from genome assembly GCA_030407325.1 of Camellia japonica. NCBI lineage: Eukaryota > Viridiplantae > Streptophyta > Magnoliopsida > Ericales > Theaceae > Camellia > Camellia japonica. The sequence continues at coordinate 44,651,759 of JAPPVO010000036.1, forward strand.
AACAACCAAAAACAGACCTTAAACATGGCAAAACAAGTACAAAAGCTTCACAAAGCTAGGCCAAAAGCATGCTTGAACAAGGGTTAAAACCTAGATGCATGTTAAGGCTACAATATGGCATTACAAGACATGTATGCTAAACAAGCAAGGTGTGTCCAAACCAACTAAACACAATGCTATATTATGACATAATAAGCATGAAAATCAGTCAAGGCATGGCCAACATGAACCTAAACATGGCACTCACTAAAGAGGCAAAAATGGCCCTTTTCAAGGACAACAAGGAGAGGGGGTGGCCCTTTCCTTCCTAGGACCTCGAGGCATCATCCTCACCTCTAAAATCCCTCAAGATTTCAGTGGTGAGGAGGCCCAAACACAATGGTCCCAAAGCTCAACCAAAATGGCACAAAACAAGGGCCAAACAAGCCTTAAGAGGGGTCAAACAACCCCAAAGCTTAAAACACCCTTAACAAACTATTTAGAGCAGACAAAAACAAGACTTTTATATGTTATATGCTAAGCTCAAAAACAGATGCAAGATAGGCTAAAAAGCTTTGCAAAAATGGGGTAAAAAGAGCAAATTTGTTACCCTTGAAGACCTCCTTCACAAATGGTGGTCCAACTGCCTTTCCAAGCTCAAAACTAGCTCCAAAACTTCAAAACAACCCTCAAAGGCCTCAGCTCCTAAGAAAAGGTGTGATGGTGGGTGTTTGTGCACAAAAATGGGACTAAACACACACTAAACACAAGAAAGAGAGATATAGAGACAAAGGATATATGCAAACCCTAACCCTAAAACTCAAGCTCTGAAAATGTTGTCTAAAATGTCTAACCCTCTACAAGAGAGAAGACCCCTCTTTTATAGACAATTTGTCTTGTAAAGCTTCCAAAGGAAGCTAACAAGAGGGCAATCCCTCCATACACGTGTATGGAGGGGGTGACAGTGTATGCCAGCTGCCCAAAAATATCTGCAAAAGTAGATGCACAGTAGTCGGCCGGCCAAAAATGCAATTGACCAAAGAAAGATAGCCGGCCGGCCGGCCATCTATAGTGCCGGCCGGCCAAACATTTGGCCGGTGGCAACAAAACAAAGCCGGTGGCCTCAAGCCATGGCCGGTGGACTGTGGGGATGGCCCACAAGCCATTCCCTGCCCTTCCAAGGCAAAGCACAAGTGTTTGGTGCAAAACCAAACACAAAACAGTCGAGTCGAGAGATCCTGAGGCAAGGCGCGTAGCCAAGACCTCCAGGAACTCAAGACGAACACAAACATGGATGATCACCGAGTGTTCAAGCGGTGACGTCCAAGTCTTGAGGACGGTCAAAAATGGGGTGTCTACAATTGGCTGTAGCCAAGAAAGGTCAACCTAAAATCACCGAGATTTGTTTCCTAGAACTAGCTACCGGTTCCATATCTAACACCAAAAAATCAACAGGAAAGTAAAACCTATCAACCTTTACTAGCACATCCTCAATCATGCCACACGGCACTTTGAGGGACCGGTCAGCTAACCGAAGAGTAACAGTAGTGGGCTTTAACTCGCCAAGCCCAAACTCTTCGTACACAGAGTACGGCAACAAATTGACACTAGCCCCTAAATCTAATAAGGCCCTATCAATGAAATGGTCCCTTATAATGCATGCAATGGTTGGGGCACCCGGGTCTTTAAGCTTAGGGGGTGTGTCATTCAACAAGATGGAGCTTACTTGCTCCGTGAGTATGACCTTTTGGGACACATGTGTCCTAGATTTACGTTTTTGCGTACAAAGGTCCTTCAGAAATTTCGCATAGGAGGGTACTTGCTTAATCGCCACCAACAGGGGGAGGTTGATTTTTACTTGTTTAAAAACCTCCATCATTGCTTCCATGGATGCCGCCTTCTTATTAAAAGGAGGCGGTATATCAAGGCACTAAGGAAAGGGTGCCTTAGGCACATATGGTGCCTTGGGCTCATGTGAAGTGCTAGGGACTAAGTCATCCCTCTTAAGTGTTTCCCCCTCACCCTTGCTCTCATTGGGTGTACCACCGTGGTCACCCTTTTTAGCTCTAGTTGCATCAGACGCAACTGACTAAGGCTCTAACTCCCTCCCACTTCTCAAAGTAATCACCGCTTGCACCTACTCATGGTGCTTTCCATTCCCACCCGAACTCTCTGCCCCGTATTGTCCCTTAGGGTTGGCCACAGTTTGACTCAATAATTTTCCCTCCTCTCTCCTATTCATGTTGTTAGCCATTTGACCAAATTGGTTCTCTAGCTTGGGAATGGAGTGAGTATGGGAGTGAACTACTGGTGCTAACCCCTTAAGTTCTGAGAGAACTTCTAATGCCTAAGTCTCAAAGGCCGAGTTGCCTTGAGGAACAGGTGGGGGTTGTGGTTGCCGGTACGATTGTGGGGATCAATAAGGTTGCGGTGGTCGGTAGGATGATTGGTTGGCAAAATTATTAAAATTCTACCTTGGTGGTGGAGGATTGTAAGAAGTGCCTTGTGAAGGAGGTCTCCATGAAAAATTGGGGTGATTTCTCCATCCGGGGTTATAGGTATTGGAATATGGGTCATTACCCGGGTTGGAGAATCCTTGAGCCGCATTCACATGTTCTTGGACTAACTCTGGAAATTGTGATGCCGAAGGGCACTCACTCAAGTCATGAGCAGGGCTCGCACATATAGCACATGCCTCGTGAAATTGAGGTTGATCTTGCTGTGTAAGGGCATGTCCCGCAGCTAATAATTGGTCCATTTTACGGGACAATGCCTCTACTTGTTGGGCTAACTCTAGGTTTTTCTCGACCTCATAAATGCCCCCTCTCTTCGAGGCTCCAACTACTGGTTGCCGGACTTGCCGGGCTACGGAGGCATGGTAAAGGGAATTATTACTTAGGTTCTCAAACAATTGCCATGCCTCGGCATCATTTTTGGACATGAATGTCCCACCACAGGATGAATCCACCATTTGGCGGTGCGACTCAATTAAGCCATAATAAAATGTTTGAACAAGTTGCCAATCAGGCACTTGGTGGTGGGGACACTGTTGGAGAAGGTCTCGAAGTCTTTCCCACGTCTTATGAAATTGCTCGCCATCAATTTGAGCAAAATTGGTGATGGCTCGCCTAAGTTTGTTGGTTTTACCTATGGGAAAGTACTTCTCCAAGAATCGTTGCTATAATTGGTCCCAAGTTGTGATTGAATTAGTAGGTAAGGAATTCAGCCAGTGTTTGGCTTTATCCTTTAATGAGAATGGAAACAATCGCAATATTAAGGCCTTATTTGTGAAATTATGGATCCTCACTGTTGAGCAAATTTCTAGAAATTCATTCAAATGTTTGTAAGGATCATCATGAGCTAGTCTATGGAATGATGGGAGCATTTGTATGTTGCTGGACTTAATCTCAGAATGAGCAGCAGTGGTGTTGGGTAATTGGATGCATGATGGTGATATATATGCAGTGGGTGTGAAATAATCCTTAAGGGTCCGGTTGGGCACATTCGGGACATTTTGATCTTCCATCTCTAATGGCTCAATGTATGAATATGAATATTCAAGCCTAAGAACACGGGCAGAGGCTCTAAGTCTCCTAAGAGTCCTTTCTAGTTCAAGGTCCAAACTCCACAGGCGACAAGAATGGCGCCCGTGCATACACTACCCACACACACACAAAAAGTTCCGACTCTGTGCACTAAGTTACGAAAGCAAAATAACAAAGGGAGAAATACTCACAGCGGTTTAACGAAAACGCTTTACTCGTCTTGCGGGTGCTTGACATGTAGACGTTGTCTCCAACCTCTAAATGAGCTTTGTCTTTCTTTTTAGCACTTTGGTTCTTTGCTTGCGAGTGTTTGCTTTTGTTTAAGCACTTTAGTGCTGCCGGGGGGGGGGGGGAGGGGGTTTAAGCTCGGTTGCGCTCCGCTTGCACTTCAGTGATAGTTGCCACTTTCAAACGCTCTACACACTTAGCAACACGAAAGCATAAAATCCTAAACTAAAAATTAAAATAAGAATAAAACTTTAAATTAATTAATTTCGCCAGAAGTCCCCAGCAACGGTGCCAAAATTTGATGGGTCCTTACTCACACCAAAATTAAACACAAAACCACACCAAATTCTTTTAGAATAATGGCAAGTTTAGGTATCGATCCACAGGGACAATTGTGAAATTAAACTAATTTAATTGTTAAATTCCTAAATTAATTTTGATGAAAAGATTGATTGTTCATAACCTAATTTAATAACAAATAAATTAAACTAAGAAATTAAATTATCAATTATAAATAAAATTGGATATACTGATTTGGGGAAAAACCTAGGGCAAAGAGTCCATCACTAGTCACGTAAATAGGGTTTCCAATTGAAATCAATTATGTTATGGTTCGAACGGGATAATGCTTTGCAACTACAAGTTCAAAGCATTTAACAAGAAAATTATCACGTTCAATGTACGAGCACGAACCATCTCAATTAGTATGAATCGTTCACTCTAAACTAGGGTAGTGACATGACTCGTCCCTCGTAGTATGGTTCGTCTCATACCTTGAATGTGAAAGAATAGAAAACTCTTGTATGGAAGACATTTAACAATCACAAAAAGCCGAATACTTGAAGAAATAATGGAAATTATATAAATGAAACTTCTAAAACACCATACAATTGTTCAAACCTTTACATAATTAAAAATCAAAAAGAAAAACTAATTACATGGCTAGGGTTTCATCAAAACCCTAGAAAAGACGACTAGCCACTCATGGAGGAGTGGGAAGATGAAGAAGATGAGGAAGAGGCACCCATGGAAGTGTCCTTCAAGCTTTAGGAGAAAATCCCTCTTTAAAACTCTAACCTCCCTTTTCTCTGAATTAATTTTCAAACCCTAGGTTTGGCTATTTTTCTTTCTTTTATTCTCAGCAAAATAGATCAAAAATTCTGTGCACGCGTCCCTAGGTAGGCCGTTCGAGCGCCTATATGGGCCGCTCAAGCAGTGGTGGGCCGCATATGTGGTGAAGCTTGGCTGCACGTGCAGTGGTCTGGCTGGTTCGGATTCTTCACTTCTCGCATGGGGGATCTGCTTTCGTGCCCTTTTTGATTGAATTTTCATATTTCCTGCCAAATCTGTACAAGTGCACGAAACACATCATCTCCACCAAATAAATAAAATTGAAAGACTAAAAATGTAACTTAAGTAGCCTCAATATGGTACCTTTCGGCCTACAACAAACTTAAACGCAGGCTTTGAGCGAAAAATTTAAAGGCCTTGTCACTAAACTAACCCTGTTGGTGGCTCATGAAATGACTGTGACCCACATGTAAGTCGCCACTTTTTTTGCCTTGGTTCTTGCACTTCACATTGACTACATTGGATTTGCAACTAGCAGTTCTTAAATGATTTTCAAGGTTTTAGCACATGGCTATATTCGATTTCATATATAAGATCTGAGCCACTTGAATATATTCACATTGACTACGTTGGATTTCACATTGACTACATTGGATTTCATATAAAAAAAAAGTTGGTAAATTTTAATATACACTCCTCTAAAAATAGTGTATTATATATACTTTTAATTATAATTAATTTTACTCTTTAATTATGACATTATTTTAATTATGACTTATAAGTTCTTTAATTATATCTCATGTTGTGTTTAATTATAATATTTTTTTTATAATTATGATTCAAAAAATTAAATTATATCATTTTTCTTTTTAATTATAAGATATATATGTATGCACCATAGTGTTTCCAATTATCTCGATAGTTGATTTTAAGGTATAGCAATCGTCTTGTTCAGACCACATCACAACTTGGCTGATATTAAAGTTCACCTTCCTCAATTATTGTTTCCTACCCCCCTTATACTTTACCTTTTTTATATATTGACATGGGTAGACCCATAAATGATATAATCCACTATGAATAACCCAAGCCTATCACTTAGGGCCCATTGCATAATTCAACTGATAAAGCCTAGCATTGCTGAAGCCCCACGTAGCAATAAGAACCAATGACATCAAGACAGCTGGCAAGAGAAGGGCAAGCCACATAAGCAAACAAAGATCTGCAAAGTTATTGCCACTGCACATCGCCATTAATGAAGCCTCTTACAGCTTTTATTGCGATAACCTCTCTCCGTCGGGACAGAACGCCTTCACCATGAACAAGGTAAGCTAGAGCATAGACTTTCGGCCAAGGTGACAGGTCAGAAGGGACAACGAAATGATTACCAGAAGATATAAGCAGACGTCGAAGATAAGAAAAAGGTTAAACTTTTCTATCTCTAATCTATCTACACATTCCACTTCTCTCTCTAACTTGCTCGTCGGAGGGTTCGCTGGGGGACTCCCTGTTCCCTGTCGAACTCTTGTGCAGGTCTTCTGGTGGGCTTGGTCATTCGAATATAGGTTTGAGGAGCGTGGATCAGTCCGACCCATTCCACCTGAAACAAACTGTATCATCATATATAATTTTTTTTTCTTGACCAAACTTCTGATTCGTTTTTCATTGAAGTCGTCAAGTGAGGCTAATTTCTCAGAAATTTCGTCCTAAAAAAATAAATATCTTATCTTCATCGTCTTTATTCAAAGGAAGAACATATGTATCCTATAAATGTTGCGTTTCGTATTATAAAGTCTCTCATATTGTGTAGTAGTTTCTTATTCTCAAGTTTTGCTTTGAGATCTCCCTATTCAGTATAGTGTAATCCATTGTCGATCTTTTCAGCAAATTGGTTTCAAAAATGGAAAATAAGCCTATGAAGGTTACTGCTGAAGTAAGTGAGAATGTTCTTCAAAGGTTTTTGATGGCCACAGTTTCTCTCCTATTCTTAATTAGATTGGATGGTACTGTTGAACCATGGTGGGCCCGATTCCATATCCATATCGATAATCTAAGCCGTTCAACGTGTAGAGCTCATCGAGTACATCATCTCTGCAAAAATTTAAGTTAATCGGATATCTATAGTCATTCGATTAAATTGAATTTGTTTCAATGGCAATTATGGTTTTGACAATACAAATGTTTGCTAATCAAGTGGCTATCATCAATGTCCGAATAACATGATTTCTACATAGATAATATGCTTGACGAACTCTACACATGAGTAGTTTGAATTATCGAGATGGGTTTGAAGTCGGGCCCACCGTGACTCAATAGCACCATTCAGTCCATTGGCTGAACCCTTTTTGGATTTCTGTCTTTAAAAGCTTTTCATGATAAAAAAAAAGTTTTGTACTTTTTTGTTTGTTTGTTTGGGGGGAGGGCCATAACGATAGTATACTGATCTTAATTTGATCTATATGTAATTTTAATAGATTCAATTTTGATTCTAAATTTTTAACTTTATCTTAAATTTGTCCCATTAATTATAATTGCTAGCATTTTTTTTTTTTTTATGAAAAATGTGCATCTGAACAGCATATGTTATATTTTTAAAAGTAAAATTATGATTTGATCAATTCAGTCAGCTAACCTTATTAACCAACTCGGTGGTCATTTTTTGTCAAAAATTCTAATAATATTATCAATTCAATTAAATTGACACAAAATTTAAAATTTAGAATCAAAATGAATCAATTAAAAATGTAGTTACTATAAAAGGACACAAACAACAAAATATGAAGTCTATCATTGAAATTTGTCTTTGTTTTTTCACAAAGGTTTCTTACAAGCAGGTTAATCTATGTGGTGATGCACCCTTGACTAAGGAAGAAATGGAGCAACTGCAAGAGAAAAAAATAGAAAACAAAGATGGCATTCAGCTGGCGAAAACAATACCACCAGCACGACGGTAAGCTGTTTAGACCTAAGTTACTCTTTTTTCTTTTTCTTTTTTAATTTGTATAGAGGACTCATCTTAGGGTTGGTTTGATTTTTTGAAATTAATTTTTGAATATTTTTTGAAAAAATAAAAATTAATTTGACAAAAATAAATATTTTTTTTTCTCTGATTTTTGGTGTTTCTGTAATGCTCCTCTCGATATATATTCTCTTTCTTCTGCTAGCAAACATTCAAATTTAATTAAAGGAATTTTTATATATCACTTTATTTTTTCGTCGTTTAATATTGGAGTGGTCCTACCTTTTTACATCAAATTAAATCCTGTTTGATAACTATAATTAATATTACTTAAAAAATTAAATACATCTTAAATGTAAGTCAATACTTAAAAAATTTTAAATTATATTAAACTTATTTAATTTTGACTAAATTTATAAATATTAAATATAAGTGTCGATATATATACAATATTATAAACTCACTACTACAACCGCCGTGGCCATAACCACCACCACCACCATCATGCCACCGCCACCGCCACCGCTACCATCACCACCACAACCACCACCACCACTTTCATCATCATTGTTATTGTTGTCGTAAGTACCACCATCACAAATAAAATATAACTATTAAAATTATAAAAATATATACTTTTATTATCATTTTATTTTTAATTCATGATTTAAAATCATATTATAGATATAAGATTTTATTTTCTTTTTTCTTTTTTGGTAGAAAGTCATTGTATTAATTTGTAATAAAGTCACCATAATAAATAGTATATATCTCTAGAAGTGTGGTACCTAGCTTGGTGGTTTGGCCTACAAATTACACATAATTTGAGTTTTTCAATAAACACTAGTTCTAGGGTGAATTGCGGAGCAAATATTTTACGGGAAAAAAATTTAAATCTAAATTTGTGTGTGTGTGTGTGTGTGTGTGTGTGTGTGTGTGTGTTGAAGTTTTGAACTATTATATAAATCTTAAGATATATAATCAATTATATCACAGTTTTAAGCTATTTTGTTGGTTGATATAATCTAATAAAAAATATATATATACTATCATTTGATTTTTTGAAATTAAAAAAAAAAAAAAGAAAGAAAGAAAGAAAGAAAGAAAGAAAGAAGAAGTGCCTCTTATATTAATAAAATCAACTCGATAAAATTCATATTATTACGGTAAAAAAATTATTGAAACATCCCTCTCAAACTTTTGTAGCATGAGAAATTCAATATATTTTTCTTATTAGTTAAAATCTCTTAATAATATTATTAACGAAATTTTAGCTTGTCACAGAGAAATTTTTATGTGAACACAAATTTTTCTGTGCCGAAATTTCTACGTGAAAATATTGAGGTACCCCAACTATTAAGAAAATGTACATATTCTTCATCTCATAAAATTTTAATATTAAGGACCTTAAACGAAAACCTCCTATTATTAACTTGTAAAGTAATTGGTTATCATCGATTATATGTATAGCGATCCCGGTTTTTCCTCCATTGGTTGTTGTATTCCGGACTTAGGTTCCGTGGTGTTAGTTTTGTGTATATCTTGTTTCCATCCTTTAATTCCTTGTATTCGAATTTTGGGATGTATTAGGCAGGTGTGTTACAGGTTGGTAGTGAGTTTAAACCAATAGTTGCTGCCCAGATTTTTACTTCTTCGCTCGAGCGAGGCTTTTGTCGCTCAAGCGAGCTCTGTGTTTTGGTTCCTTCGCTTGAGCAAGAGTTGAGTGTTGTGTCTGGTGGCTCGAGTGAGAAGTCTTGCGCTCGAGCTTGCGTCTGCGTCTGGTTCTGTACCTGAAGGTTGCATTTCTTGACTCGAGGGAGCTTTCATTCGCTTGAGTGAGCGAGCGAGGTCTATGTTTTGGGTTTCTTCGCTCGAGCGAGTTTTTCTTCGCTTGAGCGTGCTTCTGGGTTGCAGACCTGAAGCTTCGAATTGTTGGCTCGAGTGAGGCTTTCTGTGCTCGAGCGAGGTTCCTTTGTGTCTAGTCGCTCGAGCGACCACTCCTTCGCTCGAGCGAGGCTCGAATATATCAGTTCACAGCAGCTTCTTCCTCTTCACTTTTTCTCCATCTCTTTGATTCAAAACCTTAGAATGGCTACTCCCTCTCTTTCTACATACCTTCTCTCTAGAAATACACCTAGTTCTAGTGTGTTTCTACCCTAATCCCTTTGTAAGAAAGATAGAGGGTGGCGTGGGCTTCACTTTAATCTGAAAAACCGTGGATTTGGAGCACGTTGAGTTTTCTTCATCTTCTCCATTTGGTCTCTTCATTTGAGGTAGGGATACCCTACTCCTTCTTATGAGTTTTAACCTAAATTTTGGTCATTTTGCATAAATGGTGGATTGTGGTAATTTTGGAAAAGTTAGGGTTTAATTTGTAATTTATAAAAGAGGGGTTTTCCATGTTTGAGTCAAATATGTATAAGAGACTTGAAATTGGGATTGTTTATGTTACATGAGTGAAATTTGGCCTTGGGGGCAATATTTGAGAATAGAGGGATTAAAGCCCTAATTGAAATTAATTAATTAATTTGTATAATTAATTTGGGAAATATGAAATCGGGTTGTAAATCATGAAATTGGATGGAATTGTGGTAGAAGGGTGTGGTTGGATTAATTAATCACTCACCTATGAGAATGTTGATATTTTATCTGTTTGATAAATTTATTATCTGTTTAGAGATAACTGCTTTGGGCTATCGGTGGAGGATAGTCTTGTTTGTTGTAGACACTGTATGTTGATTAGGGAAAACTGAAACTAATCACGTGGAATATGTCATTGAATATGACGGTTGGACTAATACATCGAATATGTGTATTGATTGATCATTGTATATGATAAGTGTTGAAATACATTGTATATGTATATTGTTTGGGAGGAGATAGGGGATGTACTCCAAGGTTTGAGGGAAGATAGGAGATGTACTCTCAAACCTGTTTGGGAGGAGATAGGGGATGGACTCCATTGATAACTAAGTTGGCCAGAGTGTCCAAGGTGAAAGTCCCGAAATTCTAATTGCGTTTGCATAATGTATTTGAAGTATTGGAAGTGTTTTTGACATGAGTTGTAGCCTCATTTGAATTGTGAATAAAGGAAGTGTTTTAATATGGGATATAGTCTTATTTAATTGTTTGGCCAGGTTCTGAGCCATGTTTATGAATTGAATTGGTTAAGTAAAGGAAAGTGGAATGAAACATGTACATATTTGTCATGGAACTGGATTGTGTTGTAAGTTGGTTTATAAGTGTTAGCCATTTATCATATGCTAATATTTTAGTTATTGCTCATATCTGGTTTAGTATATCTCTGCTGGGCTTTGGCTCACCCTATATGGGACATCATTTTCAGGTTCAGGTGATATGCCACCTCCAAAGATGTAGCTTGGGAGGCTTTGAGGCAGATAGATCTTTTTGTCGTTTTCTTTTGGTATTACATGTAAATTCAAGCCAAGGGCTTAAAGTTTATATTTGAGTTAGTACTCTCTTTCTGTAACCAAGTGTTGGCTTGGAAAGTTATAAGCCGGTAGGGCATTTACTTTTGTTGTCAACATGTAATACTTTTGTAATAAATACTCTGATGAATGGAAATATACTTTATTCTCTTATGTCTATGCATGTCAAGAATGTGGGTTTATATGTATTATTTTGAGGGCGTTACAATATGTTGTGAAATACTAATGAAATAGAGTTAGTAAAATAATTTTTATAAGATTTGTAAGTCATCTAATTCTGTATTTTACAAATATTCATAAAATATAAAGTAATAATAAACTTGCAAAAATCTGACCAATAACAAACTTGCAAAAATCAAAAACTTTATAAGATAATTTGTAACGTTTCATTAAATTTTTCATTAAATTTGAATAAAAAATTTAATTTGATAGGAGGCATTTTAATGATTTCATTAAATTTGGACGGTCGTTCGGTCGGTCATTCAGTTTAGAGTAAATTTTCATCAAATTCATCTCAAAATTAGTTATCCGGGGAGATGTACAGCCTAAAGCAGTGGTGTAGCTAGGAATTTAGTGAAGAAGGGGCACAAATTAATGACAACATTAATTATTTTTTTCATAATAAACAATAATGAGATATTACTAAACTTAAATATTAAGAGTTCATTTGGATAAATGTGAATTTTAAATTAAACAATATTAGATTAAATTTTATACAAATATTGGGGAGTAACTATTTTATAGGTAGATTGGAAAATTAAAAAAGAAAATAAGTTGAGATAGAAGATATATTTTAGTAGAGAAATTCTATAAAATATACCGTAAAAAAAGTGTCTATCATATGTCGCAATTATGATCTTCGTGGTCTTTAGTTATAACACATTATAGTATTAGATATAATTTAGTTATAACTTCTTGTGGTTGTTATTTTGGTTATGACTATATATCAAGTAATAGTTAGTTATGACTCATTCTGATATTAGTTATGATCTATTGTAATTTTTTTTGTTGTTTTTATTTTTTATAATTGAAGATGTATTGCTTGATTATAATTTATATAGTGGTCATTTTAGTTATGAATGGAAAGAAACACATGGAGGATAAACTCCACATGGAGGATAAATTTCACATGTCAAATGCAACTAATAATTCAATAAATTCTATATCTTTATTGAAATTAATTATGTTTGTATGTCAATAATGATAAACATCACCATTATATTGAAATTTTCATAGATAATAATATGACTTATTATAGTCTCTTTATTTTCAATCAAAATAACCATTATGATTCTCATAATTTTAAAAATGTCATTGACATTTCACTTCAAATAATATTTTTATAAAAAAAATTTATTTCAAATATTTTCTTTATGTTAAAAAAAAAATTCCCAAAATCCAGGGGGGCACGTGACCCCCTAGGCCCTACATAGCTACGCCCCTGGCCTAAAGGTCACCTGCAAATTTGATGAAACGATAAAACTCCCTTAATTTGATAAAAAAGTAACTCTTTCTCTATTTAATATCAGTTTAATGATAGAGTTAGAGTTCACATCTTAGGCATTTTTCATCAAATTTGAACTAGCATGTCACCGATGCCATGCACGGGATAAAATAATATATTATTTTTTAAAAATACGATAATTATATTTAATTTTTTGTATTTTGTCTTTCATAAATAAAATTTTATATATAAGTTTAAGAGTTTTATTTTAAATGTTCCTTTACTATAATATATAGTATAGATAGATTAAAATTGTTGTATTGACAATTAACAATTAAAATTATGCTTCGTTATTAAAAAAAAATGACATAATTCTAATACTTCATTTGTAATGCCCTCAAAATAATACATAAAACCCATCACTTTAGACATGCATTGATATAAGAGAAATCAACCATTTCTATTCATCAGAGTAGTTCTTACAACAGTATTACATGTTAACAACAAAAGCAAATGCCCCACGGGCTTACAGCTTTCCAAGTTAACACTTGGTTACACAAAGAAGAGTACTAACTCTATACAAAATAAGCCCTTGGCTTGATAAACATGTAACACAATCAATTAAACAAAAAGAGTCTTCAACTCTCATTATCATCCAAGCTATGTCCTTGGAGGTGGCATGCTACCTATACCTGAAAATAATGTCCCATATAGGGTGAGCCAACGCCCAGTAGAGATATGCTAAACACAGTATGGGCAATAACTAAGACATTAGCAATTGATAAATGTTTAATACCCACAAATCAATTCATAATCCATTTCCATTACATGACCACTATGACCATGTTTCCTTTCATTTTCCATTTCTTTTTCAACTTTGAGTTTGAAAACAAGGCTCAACACCTAGCCAAAACAACGTAATGAGATTTAGACTCATCTTTAAAACACTTTCGGAATTCAAGATGGATACACATTGTAATGCTATATCGATAACACATAAACCATTTCCACACTTTACGAAAGATACACATTTTGGTGCTGTATCAACATAACATAGAGTCACTTCCATACTTCACAATTGATAGCGACATACATTTTAGTACTATATCAAATCAATTCGAACACTTCCATGATCAACATTTGATACACATTGTAGTGCTGTATCAATGTCACACAAAATCCGGTTTAGAGGTCCATCCCCTATCTTCCCCTAAACCGTGAAGTACATCCCCAATCTCCTCCCACACAACACATGTATATAAACATAGATCATATTGTAGACACCTCATTTTTGACCGACCTTAAGACTCAGACATCACCGATTGAGCGCTCGGTGATGTTGCATGTTGTGCTCGTTCAGAAGTCTCAGAGTCGCGGCCGTGCGCCCTGCCTCCGGACTTCCGAACTCTCTTTTGTGCCTTGCCTCGGTTTGCGAACCAGACTCGGTTTTCTCTGTTTTCTTTCCTGAGGGGAGGGAGAGGTCTAGTAGACCATCTCTCAGTGGCCGTGGGCTACTTTTTGTGGCCGTAGGCCATTTTGCCCATTTCGGAGCCTGGTTCCCGGTTTTCAGAGCCGTCAGGCTGTGCGCCTCGGTTCGGGACCACCCAACCATCTCTGATTCCTCTGGTTTTTGGCAGGTACCTCTGTTTTATCATAATGAGGGATACTGGGATCTTAGATACCCACTTCGTGGCCAAACACCACTTTCGGTGCTTAACGGCCGGTTTTCGGGACCCCGAACTGCGTGTTTTGGTCCCCGAGCATTCGTTTTGCATCGGTTTTCGTTCATTTTTGGCAGGTACCTCTGTTTTATCATCAGGAAGATCACTGGAGGGTGGGAGGCTAGTAATTGTCCAAGCAACCTGTTATGCTCTTCCGGCGCCCTCCGGCGCCCGTTTTTCTCACTTCCGGGCTAATGTTGAACACCCTAGGGCCATTTTCTTCAAACCAAAACCACATATTTGTGTTGTACACACATGGGAGGACCCTAATATGCTATGGCCGGCCAGTAATTCTCATTGAACCTTTTGAATCCCTCTTTGAATTGGCCTATTCTCTCTCCTGTTTCAGAGTTGTCAAAATTGAACCACAGGGTCTTGTTCAGCACACCTGGGAGGACACCATCATGTGGTGGCCGGCCAGCAATTCTTCACTTCATTTTTACCCCTTGGCCGGCCGGCCATAGGGGGTGGCCGGCCGGCCACCTGCAGAAAAAGCAGATGGCCGGCCATGCTCCTTGGGGGGTGTGTTTCACAGCTGTACAGCTGTATCCCCCAAAAGATCTGATTTCGGGGGATATTTTGTTTGCAAGGGAACTTGTTCCCTTAAGGCTACACACTTGCATACACTTTGGCTCATTCATTCTTGCATGCATACACTCCTCTCCCTCTCCCTCAAGACCTAGAACCCTTGCCTAAAGCATATCTCTCTTGATCTCTCTCAAATCCTCAAGTTTTGCTTCCATTTCTTGATCATCATCAAGCCTCACCATCACCACTCCATTTCCAGCAACAAGGAGAGGTTCTTGAAGGCTTAGAAGCAACATTTCTCAAGCCAAGAAGCAAAGAAAGAAAGGTCTTCAAGGGTAAGCATCAATCTCCCTCTTTTACACCACTTTCTTGCCTCTTTTCTTAACCCTATTTTCTCACTGTTTTGAGCTCCGACCAATACTGAAAGTGGTCCTCTTTTGAGCTATTCTTGATGTTTGTTCAAGGGCTCAACCTTGTTTGAGCCCTCCATCTTGCACCTCTTTCAATATCCTCTTATATGCCATTATTTTGCATTGAATATTTGGCCTATGTGTGATCTGAGTTGGAGCATCTCATGAACTGATATTGTGCTCATTTTGAAGCCCTCTTCAACATTGAAGAAGGGCTCAACCTTGTTTTCATGCTCCATATGTCACTTGCTTTGAATCCATGTTTTACCCTTGTTTTTGCATGCTTTTTCTAGCCTATGAGTGATCTGTTTTCGAGCATAATGTAAACTGTGAGTGGGCCTATTGTGATCCCCTCTTCAACATTGAAGAAGGGCTCAACCCTGTTTGGCCCCTCTATCATGCACTTGCTTCATAATTTCTCATATTTACCGTAAACTTGCATGATTTATTTGACCTACATGCAGTCTGTTTTGGAACATGTCATGAACTGTGAGTGAGATTATTTTGTGTCCCTCTACGATATTGTAGAAGGGATCAACCTTGTTGGGGGTCTCCATGTTATACTTGTCTTTATACCCCTCTTTGACCGCCATTTTGCATTCCTTTTTAAGCTTATCTAGCTTCTGTTTTCGGCCATCATCATAACTGGAAAGAGTCATATTTTGATCTTCTTGACATATTTCATTAAGGGTATTTTCTGGTTTGATGAATGTTTGGGGTACTTCATGTTATAGCCTTATGTATCCTCAATCTTGCATAGCATTTTTACCATGTTTGCATACTGAATTGGGGGATGTCATCTACTGTAAATGTGCTTATTTTTAGCCCCTCATCAGTGTTGTAGAAGGGTATTTTTCAGTTTGAGCATCGCGTGTATTACTTGCTTCAATACCCCTCTCTTGGCTCGTATTTTTGCATGCTATTGTTGCCCTATCTATGCTTGTTATTTAGCCCTTTTTGTGACTGAAAAATGCTATTTTGGGGGCTGCCTTGCTACTTTTTTGCATGTCATGTACCAATTATGCATGTTTAGTATGGCTATAGGCCATTCCGGGGGCTTATTATCGCATTTCGGGACCATTCCGAGCATTTGGTATCATTTCCCCACCTTTCGGGACTGTTTTGCATCATTTGTAAGTGCTGAAATTCCATTTGCATATTTGCATACCATTTTTCATGACATTTCATGCTTTATGTCATTGCCTCGGTTTGCGCGCCTGTGGGCACGCATTTAGAGGCACTTCATTTTCATCCGACGGCCTCCCGTGTGAGTACAGCTGAGGCTCTCTCATGTTGGTGTAAGTCCATTTCGCATTCTGTATGTCATTTTAGTCTTATTTCATGCTTTATGCCATTTTCTCGGTTTGCGTGCCAGTGGGCACGCATTTCGAGGCACTTCATTCTCATCCATCGGCCTCTCATGTGAGTGTGGCTGAGGTTCACTCATGTTAGTATAAGTCCATTTCGCATTTCGTATGTCATTTCATGCTTCAATCCATTTCCTCGGTTTGCGTACCTGTGTGCACGCATTTCGAGGCACTTCATTCTCATCCATCGGCCTCTTATGTGAGAGTGGCTGAGGTCCTCTCATGTTAGTGTAAGTCCATTCTGCATTTTGTATGCCATTTTAGCATCATTGCATTCCGTATGCCATTTTCTCGGTTTGCGTACCCGCGGGCACGCACTTCGAGACATCTCATTTTAGCCTCATTACATATCATTTCCATGTCATTTTGCATTCCATATGCATCACCTTGGTTTGCGCGCCCGTGGGCACGCATTTCGAGGCACTTCTTTTTTTATCCGACGGCCTCTTATGTGAGTGTGGCTGAGGCTCACTCATGTTAGTGTAAGTCCAATTGCATTACGTATGCCATTTCATGCCTCGAAATCATCGCCTCGGTTTGCTTGCCCCTGTGCACGCATTTCGAGGCATCTCATTCTCATAGCATTGTACATGTTAGGATTATATCTTAGTTGCATTCATGCATATCATGCATATTGCATCGTGTTCGGGATAGGAGTTAGCCCGGGTACGGGAAACGAGCACGTTTCGTACTCCGAGTGACGGAACGGGTCTCAATTCCCAAGTCACCGACACTCCGGATTACCCATGATGGAGCTAGGTTTAGTTGTAGCATTCATCTGCATTCATCCTATATTGAGTTGTGCAATCCGACTCCTCGGCCATCATGCATCGAGATACGTGATTGGTGGCACGAGGATCGAGGCATACATATATTTGTGAAATATATTGCTATGCCCCTTTCCTGCTCTCTGTTGCAGCATACCAAGAATTAACAACTTTTCGGAGTCGGGCGCGCATTTCGAGGAACATTGCAAACAGAGGCCAATCGGGGCATCCCAGTGGATTTCCGAAAAAGCCGCCCAGCATACATCATTCAACGGAAGTGAGGCAGCCCCTGGCTTGCATGCCAGTTTACCGCTTTCTTCTTTATTTTGTTAATTAATTACAAATCTGTATATTTATTCGGACTGTATATTTCGGACTGTACTATATTCTTTCATTTCGGACTGTATTATTATTTATTCGGACCCTCTGTGCGAGGGCAAAATTGTAATAAGTGTGGGTGAGTGTGATGTATGTCTTCCAACCCCACGTCTTTCTTCCCTTTTATTTACCCGCTTACGATGGTTAGATATAGGGCATATTTCAATTAGCATACAGTATGACAGCATGTTTGCATCATTCATCTGTTTTGCATGCACCGGGCTCGGCGCATCATACAAACTGCATTTGTATTTCAATTCCAAATTGAATGCATAATTAGCTGTAGCATTTCATACGCCATGTTTAGAATAGCCGAGCCTGCTATAGTTGTATTATTGCATGTGTTGCATTAGGCATCCCTGTATAATTAGGTTCATGCATGATTTCTAATCGGTTTTCGTTTTTGGCTCGGAGTACTCGGTAAGTTTTTATGCTTTAGCATCCTTGCATGCGTGTGAGTGTTGCCATAAATAGCATGCTTACCATGAGGCTAATTGCTTATGTGATATAACTGCCTTGAATGCTTGTGGGTGGAGGTTGGGTTACTTGAAGTGGAACAATTCATTAAATGTTTGTTTTAAGCCCACTAGATAGTGGCAAAATCATGTTTTCTAAGCCCACCTGAGGGTGGCAAATCCGCGTCTTAGCCTACCTGCGGGTAGCACCATCAAACCATTTTCAAACAAACAAACATGAAG
Organism: Camellia japonica; assembly: GCA_030407325.1. Taxonomy (NCBI): domain Eukaryota; kingdom Viridiplantae; phylum Streptophyta; class Magnoliopsida; order Ericales; family Theaceae; genus Camellia; species Camellia japonica. Next base: position 44,670,303 of record JAPPVO010000036.1, read on the forward strand.
TGTTTTGTTCCAATTCAGGCAGCTCAGTCTATACTTGTTTGCTGCGAGCATCACATAGTAACCTAGGCTGATAACCGGAATAAGAACAACAATGTTTTCAAAAACAGATATCATGGTTAGTAGAGGCCAGTCTTTGACCGGGCGAGCGGGGGTGCTCACGAAGTGACCTTCCCCAATCGTACCCAAGTTCCCGAGCCGAGGCAACTTTGGTGATGACGGACACGTGGCCTTTGGCACCGAGTCAGGGTTTCCTAAATTTCCCAAAAATAAAATATTTAGGTGGCGACTCTGTATCTGGCAAAGCAGTCATGTTTGGCACTTCTTTCAAAAATCTGTTTTCTCAAAACGATTTGCCAGATTTGGACTCTTTGGTTCAAGATTAAGAACCGTGACACAAAATCGAGTCCGAGCTATAGCGAGGTTCCCCGCGGGCTTGTTTATACATATACAATCAATCAATACATAAAGTTAATGTATTATTCCAGTCGCTATATTCGATAGCATACTCAATCGATTAGTTTTAGTTTGCCTAATCATCATGCATTGTCTACAACAATCAAAACTACCCTCCACCAGTAGCCCAAGCAATTATTTCTAAACAGATGATAAAAGCTTTAACAGATAAAATATCAATGTTTTCACAAATGAGCGATTTCTAAGTCCAACTCGACCATTTCACAACATAATGAGTCAATTTCATTATTTCCAACTCAATTCCAAATAACGACAATTTTCCCGAATTAATTATACTAATTAATTTGTACAACAACTTAGGGTTTTCTACCCCTTTTTCCAATAACAACCCAATGATCCATAAATCAACAACCAACAATAATATCATTATTTTGAAATCCAAAATACACTTTTTAGAATCAAAATAACAAAACCCTCTTTTAACATTTTGAAACCCTAAGTCCCAAAATTGCCCAACTTCAACACTTTATCAAAACAACCAAAACTCTATGTCAAAGACCATAAGAGTGAGTAGGAATCCCTACCTCAAAAGTTGACACCCAACGAAGAAGATGAAGAAAACGGAAATGCTCCAAATTCCGAGATTCTTGGATCAAAAGATAGCCCTCGACGATCAACAACCTTTTTGTAAAGGCCAAAGGTGAGGGGACAACTTCTACTAGATCAATACTTAGAGAGAAGGTAAGGTTTTAGAGAGAGAAGGTCTCTAATGGCGGTTTGGAAAAGTAAGAGAGAGAAATGGAGTTGAAAAAGTGATCCAAAAAGTCGGATCTCGGTTTTATATAAGAGTCGCCCCGCTCGAGCGTGGAAACCCCCGCTCAAGCGTCACTCACAGACTCCCGCTCGAGCGTCAAAAATCCCGCTCGAGCGGCGGATACACACTTCCAGAACTTTTTGCTGAACCAGGTCCCCGCTCGAGCGCAAAACTCCCCGCTCGAGCGTCACACACAAACTCACGCTCGAGCGTCAAAACGCTCGCTCGAGCGTCCAACACTGCAAAGGAAATACTGGAAGATGGAAAATCACGCTCGAGCGTCAAAACTCCCGCTCGAGCAGAAAAGCAACAACGAAGTGCCCGCTCGAGCGTCAAAAGCTCCGCTCGAGTGTGAAGGCAAAAATCTGGGCAACTACTCTTGGTTTCTAAGTTCAACCAACCTGTAACAAACCTGCCCAACACATCCTATAACTCAAATACAAAGTACGAAAGGGATGCAAACAAGATATAAGCAACTACTAACATCCACGGAAACAAGTCCGGATCACTGTACACAAGAGGAAAAACCCGGGATCGCTATATCACTATTTTAGGATAAAAATATATGAATTTTAAAAATTGTTATATTGGTTTTTGAAAGGGAAATAATTAAAAAAAAATTAAAAACTTAATGAGTAAAAAAGAATTATCGTAACATGTAATTTAAAATATCAAAAAAAAAGTTAAACAAATCAATAAGGATTTTAAAAAGATGTGATTACAATTAAAACTAATGCCATATTTATTAATAAGTATAATTTTATTTGGATATCTATTTATACTTTAACATGCTTATTTAAAACAAAAATAAAAATATTCATAATTTTGAGTTTTAAAATATGATTTTGTAGACTTGCTGTGTTAACTTTTGGAAGGAATATATTGGAATTTTTTTTACAAAAATTGAATATTAGTCATTGAACAAATCTTATAAAATTTAAAATAAAATTTATTGTAGGAAGAAACTAATGATATTGCAACATATGCATTTTAACAATTTTAAATTTTCAAAAAAAAAAATAGATTAGGACTTTGAACTTCAATTATCAACATTTTTATTTTATATAATAGGGTAAATTACAAATACGCCTCCTGAGATTTGATTAAAATACGAATCGCTCCATGTGGTTTTGAAAATTACATTCCACCCCCTGAGGTTTCTAATTTCATAACAAATCGCCCCTTTTATTAATAAATTATCAAGTCAATTAACAGTTTTTAATCATGTTAAAAATATGTTTCAATTAATAATTCAGGTAATTTTATTATTATACAAGAAAGCAATTTTGAATTTTATTTTTTTAGTTAATTTTGTTAAATAAAAAATTCTAATAAGGGGGTATTTGTAATTTTTCAAACCACATGAGGCAATCTGTATTTTAAAAGAAACCTTCGGGGGTGTATTTGTAATTTACTCTATATAATAATATAAATAAGGATAGGTAATAGATAGATTAAAATTAATTATAAATATAGCTATATTTAAAAGGATATGATTTTGTATAGCTATATTTTAAATTCAAAATTTTATTTTTTAACTTCCCATATAAAAAGATTTAAAATTTTAAATTACATATGATTTTTTTTAAAAGACATATGAACTCATAGTGAAGTTGAGAGAGAAGTACCATAAAGAAAGAGATGAGCTGCACACATTAAAGATAAATAATTAAATAATTGACTAACACCTTTAATAGTTTTGAAAAAAATGATTAAAATTAAAATTTTCTTTTTATAGCTTTGAAAAACTATTATATATTTGAAGTAATACTCTGCACCAACTATTTAACACATATCATGATATCAAAAAAATATTAAAAGTAAATTCTTTTTTTTAAAAAAAGTAATGATATACAAACATAAAATCACTACAAAAAACTTATTAAAAATGATTTTGTTTGAATTTTGATCTATCACTTTATAATGAGTGATATGTTTTTTATTATACAAATGACTCTATCATGCCATTTTAGTATAAAAATTATAGTAAAACACTATTAACCAACAAAAAATAGTTATAAACAAAAAACAAATAATGGTTGGTAGAGAGGAGGAAGAAATGACACACAAAATGTGAAATACAAAAACAAAAAAATGGTCATAGATAAAAAAAAGTAGAAGAAAAAATGGTGTACCTAAAGGATAAAAGAGTCTGTTTAAATAATACAATAGATTAAATATAAACTAACTTTCAAATTGTCTCAAAAAAGAAAGTCAAAAAATAATGAGTTTCATCGTTCCATGAATGTAATATTTAAAGGGCGATGAAGACATGAATGGCTTGGAAAAAGTATAGTGTATGATAGCTAGGATTTTTGGATAGAAGAAATAATTGGTTAGAGAATGAGTGCATAAGAATAATTTTTTTAATTCTTCCTTTTCTAAATTATAAATCATAAAATCATTATAGAAAATAATAAATTATGAGATTTAAAATATATATATATATATATATATAGTATAGATATGCTTAAATTATGGAATACAGAGAGAATTTAGATATAAGGTTTAATTTTTGTTTTATGTTAGGCTTAATTTTAGGATTATATAGATCAGGCCAGTTGTGAAAGATATTAATAGTATACATTTTAGAGTTGAGATCTTCTACTTTGCCTCTCTCCTTACCTCCCTACTTGTAATGGTGGAGATGCACTTTGAGTTGATCCAACAGTTCAAATCTGGCTATTTAAAAATAATAAAATAATAAAACAAATTCAAATTAGTTTTTCTCGTCCAAACCTGGACTGTTGGATCAACTCAAGGTACATCTCCACCATTATAAGTAGTGAGATAAGGAGAGAGCCCAAGGAGAGGATCTCAACTCTACATTTTATGGGAGGTGAGAAAGTTTCCTTTTCATTTGATTTATTTTAGGAGAGAGAAAATTGTATGAGATTTATATTCTTTATAAATAAAGGCTTGATTTATTTTGAGGAGGTTGAGAATTGTGTGTTTTTTACCAGTAATATATTTGCATCAAATAATTTTGAAAGTTAATATTTATGTCCTTCAAATAGCCCATAGATGTTTTAATTTATTTATTTTTTTATAAAAATCAAAAATTCAAAAAATTAGATAAACCCTTAGAGCCTTTACGATGAAAAGTCACTTTGGTATAATATATAGCATAGATAGATAGATTATGAGATTTAGAAAAGAGATAAATATTAGGGAAGCGATTTTAGGAACTTATAATTCAATTATTATTATTGTAACGCCCTCAAAATAATACAATAAACCCATCAATATTGAGATGTGTTGATATACAAAGACCAACATTTTTGTATTCATCAGAGTAGTTCTTACAACAATATTACATGTTAACAACAAAGCAAATGCCCTACGGGCTTACAGCTTTGTAGGTCAACACTTGGTTACAAGAAAATAGAGTGCTAACTCAAATACATATTAAGCCCTTGGCCTGAATTACATGTAATACATCAAAAGAAAATAGACAACAAAAAGGTCTGTCCGCCTCTAGCCTCCCAAGCTATGTCCTTAGAGGTGGCATGCTACCTATACCTGAAATGATGTTCCCATATAGGGTGAGCCACAGCCCAGTAGAAATATACTAAACCAATTATAAGCAATGACTAAACTACTAGCATTCAACAGATGGTCCACACTTATATTCCCACCTATACCGTGTTACAGTTCCATGACAATCATGTCCAAGTTATATTTCACTTTCCGTTTCCTATCAAATTCTCAATTCATACCATAGTTCAGAACCTAGCCAAACAACTTATATGAGACAATAACTCATCTTTAACATTTTTCCCATTTCACAATCGATAAGCATACTAGCTATATCAATACTTCAACAGATAAGCACACAAGCTGCATCAACACTTCAAAGGACAAGCATATGAGCTATATCAACTCTTCAAAAGATAAGCATATGAGCTATATCAACACTTCAAAGATAAGCATATGAGCTACATCAACACTTCAAAAGATAAGCATATGAGCTGTATCAACACTTCAAAAGATAAGCATATGAGCTATATCAACACTTCAAAAGATAAGCATATGAGCTGTATCAATTTCCGGTTTAGAGGTCCAGCACCTTTCTTCCAATAAACCGTTTGGTTTAGAGGTCCAGCCCTTTTCTTCCAATAAACCGCCTGCACAAAACAACATATATATATACACATCGGTAGTATACATAACCAATCAATATATAAAGTTAATGTATTCTTTCAACCATCATACTCTATGACACATCCAATTGATTAATTTTAGTTTGCCTAATCATCATGCATTGTCTACAACAATCAAAACTACCCTCCACCGGGAGCCCAAAGCAATTATTTCTAACAGAAAATAAATGCATTCAACGAATATAATAGTCAACATTTCAACTTGGTGAGCGATAAATGATTCAACTACACCGTTAATCCCATACATTCCCAATCTCGACTGTCTCATTTCAATTCCTCATTTCTCACAATTAATTATACAAATTAATTAATCAATGTAATTAGGGCGTTTTCCATAATTAACATTACAACCCTAAGGCTTCATTTTCATCAATGTTTCAACATAAATTCCATTTCTCCATGCCAAACATGCATATAGGTTTTATATATTTCAAAACCCAACTTTTGTAAAATTACACAAAGGCCCAAACTTTCTCAAAATTACCCAACAACCCCCAACATATCAAAATACTAAAATTTAACGACAAATCTCATAAAGAGGAGTAGGATATCCCTACTTCGAAGTTAGAGCTCAAACGGAGATGAAAACCAAAACCCAACGTGCTCCAAATCCCAACTTTTTCAGATTAAAACGAAGCCCTCGACGATCAACACCACTTTTACAAAGGCCGAAGGGAAGGAAAGCACTCTAACTAGATCAAACCCTAGAGAGAAGGGAGCTTCTAGAGAGAGAGGCTCTCAAGATAACTTTTTGGAAAGTAAAAGAGAGAGAGAGAGAGTGTAGAAAAATGATTCAAAAATGCCCAGCTGCCCTCTGTTATACGACAGGTCCGCTCGAGCGGAAAACACAACGCTTGAGCGTCAACAACAAAAAAAAACTGGGTCCGCTCGAGTGCAAGAAGGTCCGCTCGAGCGCTAAGACACAAGAATACAGTTCATCCGCTCGAGCGTGAAAAACCAGTCCGCTCGAGCGCAATTTTCCCTTTCCCAGAACCTACACCAAAAATGCACTGTCCGCTCGAGCGCCAACAATCCCGCTCGAGCGCTACCCGCTCGAGCGCAAGAAACCCGCTCGAGCGTGAATAACGCACCTGCAGAAGTTTTGCAGGGCACCAAAATACTGGGAGTATGAAATATCCGCTCGAGCGCTCCAAGACCCGCTCGAGCGGAAAGACCAAAAAAAAAGAAAACGAGCAACAAGATTTTAGACCAAGGCTCAGCCCACTTGCTCGAAACAAGCACAACACATCCTAAAACTCACACGTATTGATTTAAAGGACGACAACAAGATAGATACAACCACCAACTCTACGGAACCGAGTCCGGAATACAACTGAACAGTAAAGGGATAACCGGGATCGCTATAATTATTATTTTTTAAATCTATAGTTACTTTGTTAGCCAATAGTATTATTTTTAAATATTTTTAAAATTACAAAAATTAGATATTTTATTTTATTTTATTTTTAATTTATAGTTACTTTGTTAGCCAATAGCACTATTTTAAAATATTTTTAAAATTACAAAAATTAGCAATTGTGCTTTTACGTTCTTTTTAATCTATAATTTTTTAAAAAAATATATAATTACTTTGTTATGAGATGAGATTTTTTTTATTTATTTTAATGTGTTATATTCTTTTTAGGAAAAATTACCGATAAATCCCAAATCAGGGAATGTTGCTCCATTTGGTCCTGTGTTTTTTTTTATGAACCATGGTGTAGAATTTGGTCAATTGTTGTAACGTATTTTTACATTTCCATTTATCTATATCTGATTCAGTGATTTACAGTGGAATTAGTTAGGGTGTTAATGTGGGTTTACTGATTTGGTGAATGTATTTTGCTTTACTTGGTAGTCTGTCGTCGTGTCGTGGGCGTCTAGTGACGGCGATAATCTGGGTTTTTTTTTTTTCAAAAGGTAACTGTGTCTGTTGGTGGTGTTTGTAATGTTATATGTTCATTTTTTTTTTTAGAGGGAGGAGGGGTGTTTCGATGTTTTTATGTTGATGCGTTTCAGTGTTGTGGGTATTGTGTGTGTTGTTTTTGTTTCGGACAGAGGGTGCAGGTCTCCGAAGACGTTCAGTTACAGATTTTGATAATGTTATTTTTGATTTGCAGGAATGGAGGTTGATATTTTATTGCTGTGTACATATGGTCAAACGAATGCTGTCATTCGGCTTTATCAAGCGTTGACATTCGCAGAGTTAATCAGTGGGATATGTGGCAAGTTTGATGGGTTGGACCCCGAGATGGTGGTGTTATTGTTCTCCATACCCGGATATAATAACTTCAAGGTTGCATGCGACGAGGATGTTCATAATTTGTTGGATGTTGGTAAGTGTTATGGGCTCGATCATATCGATGTTTTTTGTGCAAAGTCGGAATGTGGGGGACGTTGTTAATCATGGTGTCGATGGTTGCGTGTTTGAGGGGGGTGCAGTACAGGTGGTGACAAGATGTTCGATATAGATGACTAGACGGATCTGTTGCCGTTGTACTGCCAGCATAGATCGAAGACGTACTTGCCGACTGGGTGGGCAAGTGGTCTAACAAATGTGGGTCAATTTTTTATGGGTGGAGCGAACGAATTTCGGACGGTGCTTTCCAAATACATTGTCGAGTGTGGGTTTCAATTTAAATATGTCAAAAATGATTGGGTTCATGTCACAGCAGTGTGTAAGTTTGCAGAGTCGACGGGATGTACGTGGTTCGTACATGCGAGGGTATTACCATCAAACGGTATTTTTTGTTTGAAGAAGTTTAATAGTTTGCACACGTGTGGTGCGGCTGGACGAACGGGTAGGAACCCACGTACTAGGTCCGATTTGGTAGCTGATGTTGTCGCGGATCATGTGCGTGCTCAGCCATTGATACGTCCCACCGACATAGTTTTTGACTTGAAGAATGACTACGGGCTGGATATTAGTTACCGGGTTGCTTGGATTGGTGTTGAGAAAGCAAGGGGTGAAGTCTATTGTGATCATGTTGTGTCGTTCAACCAGCTTAGGTGGTATAGTGATGCAGTGATGGAAAATAACCTAAACAGTTACATAAATCTCGAGTTTGAGCAGGGAACTGGAAGATTTATGAGGTATTTAATATCATTTCGTGCATGTATAAATGGGTTCAAGCATTGTCGTCCGCTGTTATTTTTGGACGGTATGTTTTTGAAGGGCAGATTCAAGCGTACTTTGCTTGCAGCTACAACTAAGGATGGGAATCAAGGTAATGTGTGTGATGTGGTGGTGTTGGTCATTTTTTATTGTATCGATTATGTGTTGAATGTTGCTGCTATGTGGTTTTTGTTTATTTTTCTTTTTTTGGGTAGACAAAAGTTAGGGTTTTTATGATGTGTGTTGTTGTGTTGTTGGACATTTTTATTATGTCAATGTTGTGTTCACTTTTATTTACAAATATTACTTCTTCTTTTTTTTTCTTTTTCCCCTTTGCTGGATACGTAACATGAGGGGGGCTTTGTGTGGTGTTGTGTAATGTTCTATTACCTGTTGCATTTTTTTATTTTTCCTAATGTCTATATTTGTTTTATTTCTTTCTGGGTGGCCCAACATTGTTAATCTTTGTTTAATTGTGTTTGTTTTTATGTGTATTACCACCCGAACACAGGGTTATTCCCCATCGCATTTGCCATTGTCAACTCCGAGAACGCAACAAATTGGGAATGGTTTCTTTGTCAGTTGTCGGAGGTTGTTGATCGCGATAGGGACTTGACGTTTGTCTCTGACCATCACATTGGTCTGTTACAAGCCATGCCACATGTTTTCCTCTCTGCTCACCATGCATTTTGTCTGCTACATCTACAAATGAATTTGAGAGACCGAATGAAATATGTGAATGTTGAGAAGAAAATAGGTTTTATACAGAAGTTATGCGAATGTGCGTACGCACCCATAGTGACATCGTTTAATAACAGAATTGAGGTTCTGAAATTGTGTATCCCAATTGTTGTGGGGGAGTTCTTGAAAGATTTGTAACCGGAACATTCTGCTATTGCATATTTCAGGTACGTACATTTTTTTTTTCCCGCTCTTGGGGTCCTGTTTGTTGTTGTAATTGTTTGCCGTGTGTGTGCAGGGTCGGTATGGTGAGATGTCATCAAAAGTTGCCGAGTCATTCAATAATTAGATTGGAGAAGCGCGTCACCTTCCTATTACGCAGTTGGTTGATGTTGTTAGGGATCAAATCCTGGAGAAAAGGTCACAGCGTGGGGTGAAATCTAGCAATTGGCCTAGCCAAATTTGCCTAAAGTTGGAGAAGAAATTAGATGCCAAATACACACGTAGAAGAGCGTAGATTGTAAGTCAAGTGGATGACGATGTGTATGAGGTTCATTCGCATCTGTCAGTATTGGTTGACATCAACCGATGTACATGTTCGTTCTGTCAGTGGCAGGTGAATGGGTTCCCATCTTCGCATACTGTGGTTGCATTTTGTAATAATGGAAGGAACATATATGATTCAATTGAGTCTTATTACCATGTTAGCGAGTTTAGAGCATCGTACTCCGAGTCCATCTACCCTATTCCGACGGTTAAGAAGCCCACTGTCATGCCTAATGATTACCTCATAGCACCGCATGTTGTCAAGCGCTCGCCGGGTAGACCAAAACGGAAAAGGATTCCATCTAGGGGTGAGGTCGTGCAACGTATTCGGTGTAGCCAATGCGGGAAGATGGGTAACCATAACAAGAAGACATGCAAGCAACCGATTAGCCTTACCGTATTAAAAATAGTGTCGTTATTTAACTGTTATTGTATTTTTTTTTTAATTTTGTTTGGGGTGGTGTCCGCCAAAGTTGCATGGCGTTGCTTATGTTTTAAATTAGTTTCTACCTATTGATGCTGTAGTAGCGCATGTCAAAATATGTTGCACATGTCTACAAATATATTATCATTTGTCCATTTTGTTCATTTTACCGACTACATAAATGGCGGTGAGTCATTTCGGGTGTGTTAGGATTTACTCTTGATTTCACACTTGTGTTTATTACAATAATATTCTATGGTTGTCCATATTGGTGTGTTACAACAAAAAAAAACTACATATACAACACTATTTTTTTTCCCACCATTTACCATTGTGGTGTGCTGATACTAGATGATTGGTACTATTTGGGTAAGTTGGATGGGAATGTATTTGGGTGGATTGGATTGGTGCTGATTGGTTTCTTAATTTTTCTTTTGTTCATGTTGTTTGTTTTCGTTGCGCGTCGTCTCAATGTTCAGAATACCATGTGCAGTAATGGCACAATTGGGGACCAATGTTGGAGCATCGTTAAGCGAATCAATGTATCACAAAATGCATTGCAACATTGCCAAATAGAGTGTGCAACATTCTATATGCTATTTTCAATGATCTATTCTTTGGCATCAGACAATGGTCGACTATTTGAGTATCTATTTCAGACTGCAAGCAATATGACTGTGTTGTTGCTGGGACAAAAATTCAATAACATTAACATACTCAAATCACAACAAAACAAATTCATCGTTACATGAAACACAACCATTTAAAGCATCACAAACAGCCAAACATAACACACAACATAAAATTATTGAATTTCGTATAGCCCCAAAGTTTGATCCACACAGTACATCATGGTCATTCTCGTTCTGGACGATTGTAGTTAGTCCCAAGTGTGGTTGTGAAGTCAATAAGTTCGTTCACATATATATACCAATTATGAGCATATATGAGTTTTTGCAATGTGTTTTTCATCATCAGATGGATACCAAATTTGACACACATACTGTCATTCATAGCCAAACAAAAGTAAAATCTAAAACAGATTTAAGACTAATCATCCAAAAATGATTCGTACGAAACTAGCTAACGTAACGTACTAATATGTAACCTAAACAAAAATAAAAGTAAATAATATCAACCTACGGCAGTAACTCCACGTTCGTCTGAATATAAACAAACTACATCAAAAATAAATATTTACATCTTCTTATTATGGAGCTTGGGTGTGTTACGTGCATCATAATGGCCCAGAACGCAGCCCTCTCTTCGGATCATTCACAAAAGTTTTCACCATTGCTGCCCGATAAACCGTAGGTGTTAGGCCGTCCATTGTGCTGTCAATTTCAACCATGTACACATACTGCCGCATGATAAAACACACCATCATCGCACATTCAACCCTGAAATTTAAAACAAAATGTTCAGTCCGTACTAACAAAGTAAACAATAATCACAACTACTTGGTCCATGTCGTCATTTTCATTAGGACTTATGTGTCAAGCTTCTGTTGGGGGCAATCCATCACCAACTCTAATGTACCGGCGATACTTTGAACCGGCATATTGTTTGTTGCTTCACCGCTCTCCGCAATCTGGGTTTGGTATTGGACCACCCAATGTTTCTATGTATAAACAAATTCAACGCTTTAACACTCACAAAAAATAAGACACACAAATCAACCTAATATAGCACCAAATTTACACTGGTTTCGAAATAACACATATGTTTATCTAATAATCAAACTCCCATTATTGTAGATTCAAACTTAAATGACTAATTTGTTCGTTCATATTTCACAATTGTCATACAAGCTGTCCATTTTTTACAAAATTCAACTATCAGGGGTGTCCTTACCACTTTCAAAGCTTCGGTGAAATGATTATCTCGGATTCCACACCTCTGTCTCAGAGAATTGTAATGTTTCCATTTCCTATTCTTTTTATCTTTCACCATGATGGACCAGTGGTTGCCATTGTAGATGGGGTAATGAATGTATCAATGTCTTTCAGCAGCATGGACATTTGCATCAAGGTACTTGTCTTGCGATGTTGAACTCGGGTTTCTTATCATATTTTGTTCAAACAATTAACGTATGTTACAATTATGGTTACGACCAATTTTAAACTACGTGGACATTCAACTCATAACAACGCACTGTAACTTAATTTTCTATACGTACCGCACAGATGTTGCTGTAAAAGTAATAGGTGTCCCCGTATTCGCCTTCCATAGTAGATATTTCCTGTAGATCGGTCAGTATGGCGGCATACGCGTCAATAACCTACTACACAGCGCCAAATGTAAACCATGCTTTAATACGCACAATAGTTATGGCTACGAAAAATAACAGATAATATGCAAACCTCCCCGCCCTCCCCCCCCCCTCGGTTCATCACTCTTCATATTATACATAACACTTACCTTCCCGCTGATACAAGACTGTTTGACCAAAGACTGAATGTCAGTGAAGTATACGCACACACCATTATCCCCACCATCCCAAATAACAGCCCTACAAATTTCAAACCACAAACTGATTAGTACTGTTGATATCAAAATAAGTTATATCGTTTCGTCAGTTATAATAGAACATGCAAAGTACTCATCTCTGTGGAAGCTATATACATCTTGAAGTTGTTGTTTTTCCTCTGCTGACAGCACTGTCCATACGATGTGCCTATTGTTCAAGCCAAACCTGTTCCATGTTTTTATTTGTAGGTCGACACCATCGACGTTCACAACAGTTTGCATCCCATATGCAACCTTACAACTTAGTTTCATACTTTGCCTGACCCGCCCAAGAAAATCCTGATATTCGTAATCAGGCAACCTTAGCTCGCACCTCAGTTTGTTTTAACGCGTTGTACTAATGATGACACATTTGGGTTGTAACTGTTTCCACATTTACCTACATCCACAATGGTAGACAATTTGGCTTCTTTAATGGGTAAAGATGGGCGCATCGGCAGGCTAGGTAGGTGCGAGATCTCCAAAGGGGGAGTCTTCGATAGGGATTCAACCTCCACGTCTTCGGCGATGTCCATTCGCATTGACCCTACTGGAACACTAGGTTCATCATTGAATTTTGTAAACCCTGAACGTTGTTGACTGCCACTATTGCGGTTCTGGCTTGAACTGCCACACTTCTCCATTTGGTGATTGGACGGGGGCCTCTTACTTGATGTTGTATTCGTGGCTGATTGCGTCACTGCATGTGCTTCGTGTTCAAAAACTTGGTCTTCCAATGTTGTTATAATATCCTTCAGTTGTAACACCAATGCGTTCAGACCTGCAATCTCTTCGTCCTTTAACACAAGCACGCTGTCAAACCCAATAAATAAATTGGTACTTTGTGCACCGATCAGATGTTCTATGACAGCTACTCTCCCTTCCAACTTATCCACCTTCATTGTCTTCATTTTGTTTTCATCCTCCAACTCTTTAATTTTCTGATTTGCAGTTCTCAGGTCTTCCTTCGCGACCATAACATTGTCATCACTAGGGGTGCTTGACAATTCCAGCAGATCAGGAAACAGGTTCGGCCACCCATCCCCTGTTACATGCATGTTTACGCACCCATGCCCTATCGTGGTTGCAACGTCCATCACATTCACGGCGAACTCATTCCTCGCTTCGCTGTCAACATGACCACCATTTGGCGAGTCCGGTCTCCAACAATCCAAACTTGGCTCAATGTCATTCATTTCGATGCCAACATTACCAATACCATCACTTTTTCCAATTGTCATAGCCCCCAACTTGCACTTTACGTTCTGCTTTACCACATGGTCATTGATTGCTTGATTCAAGTAGAAACACTCAAGTATTGTACCTCCAAGTTTATTGTAATTCACTTGCAAACACAACATCATAGCAAACAGCCGTCAGATGCAATACAGCATATTCGCCAACACACATTGATTGGAATTGATTATAACAACTAACAACCAAACCACAATAAACACATCATGCACATTCACAACCAAATCAAGCATATGCCTACAATTATTTTTTTGCTAAAACATTGCATTACATATAAAATCATCAAAACCAAGTGCACTGTAATATCATATTTTGGTAAAACTTAGTATCATATTTTCCCGCACACGGTCTTTGCATAAAATAAGCGCAAACCTCTAACGAATCTGGTGCTATCAAGTCTAGTCCTTTCATTTTTCCTATGAACGCCCCAATGTTCCACCTACAAAATCTCAGAATTGCAGTAGGCCATTCTAGGTCCAGCAATGTCGTGTGTTCGCACATTAAAAACTGCCAAAACAAAAGAAGGCACACACATCGTTTATTTTTAATATAAACTTTGCCTTCATGCACGTTGTCTGTGTGTGTGTATGTGAAATTACATACCAGCAACGCTACGACGCAGCCGGTCACCTGCTCAGGCCTATGATGGAACTCATTCAGTAAATTAATTAGCGTATTCCAAATTGCCACTGTCCAATCATATTGGTGTAATGTATCTAATTTGTCAATTACACGTACGAAAGACCAACCAATTGACACCCCGATTGTTGCAAACAACAACTTCGCACAAATCTACAAACACATTAGCTTTGCGACGTCCTCCTCATCACGTTCTGCATTACCTTGCAACGTTTCAACCAATAAATCTTTGATGAGTTTGGATGATATTCGTCCCACATTTAGGCACCTCCATTGCACAAAATTAGACGAGGGCTTCGGTGCATATGACACATCTAACTTTTCTTTCCTACATTGAACACCAAAAATTAGCCGGATGTCACTGTTTCTTAGTGCCAATCCATGCCAGCCGATGTAAAATTTTTCATTCGCTGCATTGTACGTTAGTATTATGTAGCAAACTTTTTCATCACATTTCTTGAATGTGTTTGCCTCCAAATTTGTGATTGCGGATAGCTTCGATCATTAGCGAGAATGGCGTTTTCCTGAGTTGTCGGACGTGACCATCGTTCAGTCTCACCTCCAACATGGTCTTGATAACGCCGGCAATGTTAGAATGGTACATAAGCTTTGATGTGTCAACCTGGGGAATCTTCTTCATGGCTGCTGCTGGTTTATTACACTTGAACGGTAACTTGGCTTATCTCTTCACCGCTAACCGTGTTGATGTCCATTCTTTCGCATTGGAACCTCGCGGCCTTACAACTTGCACTTCTTGGGGGGATTGTCCTCGAGCATTACCTGCCACACAAAAAAAACGTGTTTCCATTACATTTTGTTCACCACAATTGACCTGCAAAGCACGAAAACATGCAATAACAACCTAAATGCAATTGCCATAATGCAATGTTACAAAAACTGCTGTATTAACATGTGGTATTTCAATGTATGCAATAACAACGATGATACACACATCGTAATGGAGTACAATATGACGTATTAAAAACCAACCACGACGGGCAAACTATGTTCAATTCCAATTTCATAAAGCGTAACACTTGAGTCATTTTATGTTATTGACGTATGCTGAATCATCTACTGTCATATTTGTACGTTGTTACGTTGCGATCATACAACTTCTATCACAATCCTCTATGCTTTTTTTTTCTTTACGATCGCAACACATTTTCACTCATGGCAACATTGACAACAACACTTCACCAACATTATATTACAATATGAAATTTAAAAACCGCCACGCCACCCCCCGCACCACCATACCAAACCAATAAATCATAACAACATCACATTAACATCAACCAATTTCAACCATTTAACAAACACACACATTCCTTTATTGGTTAACGTAAACGGACGCATTACACAAATTAAAATACAAAATAAGATGTTTGATCAAATCCTTCGCATTCAAATTGGCCATAACAACATGCATTGTGCTTCAATAAAACTACCATTAAATTGCTTTTAAGATCTTGCATGACCATTGTACCATTCACATTGTTAGTGGCAATTGCGACCAACCCTTTTCCACTGGTCCAATACGCTACCCATGACAACCACCATACGTAACACGAAAATAGAGAATCATGCCTACCACTCATGTTGCAAATCACATTTATTAAACAACCAGCACAGCACGACAATGTACGACAAATTACCAAGTTTTCATCTTAGCCCATTAACACCAACGAATTCAACATCACAACCATCGATCAATGTCATAATACCAATGACATGTCCATTACCAATTTCAAAACACACATGTACATTACCAATTTCAAGGATATTTACATTATCAGTTTCAAAAATTGTTAATGGTACGTATTTTGCCCTAAATTAACGTTGCAAATTAAATTAGGCAAATGTGTAACTACAACAACTAACAAACCCAATATCCAAAACTCAAAAATCACATTTTATTTCCCCAAAAAACGTAAACAATTTCAGTTTTCAAAGACACACACCTTTGGGTTTCATTGAAATCAGCAGTAACTCCTGAAAATAAGGAATCAGCGCAGTACGTTGCACTCATAGACGGCGTCCTGCAATGTTAATTAAATCACTAGAGAATACGAAGATAACCCTTGCTCGTCGCAGTGCACAATGCTTCAACTTGATGTGCGTACTGTAGATTTACTTCCGATTACGGTTCCTTGTTAAACACGATTATGGAATTGGAACTCTCTCTTGTCCGAAATGCAAAAACCAAATTTAATGTTTCAATCCACAAGAATGGTAATGTTGGAATGTGGAAATCTCTATAACCAATGTTTCTTTACACAACTTCAAATATTCGATCAAAAAAGAAAGAAAACTATAAAACCCTATAGTGCACTTTATGTCCAAGATTGTAATTTCAACAATATCCACAACCCATATTTCCCTCTAATAATAATAAATAAATAAAAAACAAACGCATGATGAAGGACAATTATGTCATTTTATATCTGTTAGGACTCTTTGGTTTAAAAGAAAAGATGCAGGATTAAGTGGTGCATAAGTTTATAATGTGAGATTTATTGGTGCTTCACCCTTTTTTTTAATGTATATTAACTTTGTTATGAGATGAGATTTAGGAAAGAGATAAACATTGGAGGGAGAGATTTTAAGAACTTGTAATTCAATAATTTAGGTGGTTTTTTGGTTTTTTTTTTTTTAAAAAAAATTTATAATTACTTTGTTAGCCAATAGAATTATTTTTAAATATTTTTAAAATCATAAAAATTAGCAATTGTGGAATGAGATTTTGGAGCTCTCACAAGCCTTCTCACTAAAATCCTCATTTTCCTTATATAGTATATAGATTTGATGAAGGATTGGAGATGGCCTAACTTAGAACTTTTATATTAATGCTATATTTGTTTGGGGGAAAATTGAAAAATATTTTATGTATACTTTGATATTTGGTAGAATGAAAAACGAAAGTCAACAGAAAATATTTTTCATGATCAATAGAAAACAAGCCTGTATGGACAAAAATATTTTCTACTTTTAAAAAACAAAAAATATTTTTTAGATTAAAGTCTTATCAATATAATCATATTATCACTGTCACTCTCACCTCCACATCATACTACCATCACCACAATCAATGCCACCATCACCGTCACTATCAGCATCATCGCCGCTCCACCATCATGCCATCACCTCCACCTCCACCCAGTGGCGTAGCCAGGAATTTGATGGAGAGGGGGCACAAATTAATGATAACATCAGCATGTTTGGTTTGAGTTTTTTGAATTAAGTTTTTTAAAAATTGAGTTTTTTAGTTTTCGTGTTTTTTTGTTTTTAGTGAATATTTTTAAAATTTTAAAAATAATTTTTTTACTTTTTTAGATGAATTTTACTTAGATGTATTTAAAAAATTTGTGAAAAAATATTTTAAAAAATTAATAAATACATAAAAATACAAATAATGTACAGAATTTTCATATATATTTTTTTTGTATTTTTTATATTTAGTGAATTTTTAAAAGGTTTTTTTCACAAATTTTTTACTTTTTAGGTATATTTATGTTAGATATGTCTAAAAATTAAAAAAAATTCAGTAAAAATAAATAAAAAAAACCCGAAAAACAAGAAAGTAGAATTTTCTGAAAAGTATTTTTGGAAAACTCTAACC
Organism: Camellia japonica; assembly: GCA_030407325.1. Classification (NCBI taxonomy): domain Eukaryota; kingdom Viridiplantae; phylum Streptophyta; class Magnoliopsida; order Ericales; family Theaceae; genus Camellia; species Camellia japonica. The sequence goes on from JAPPVO010000036.1 coordinate 44,688,483, forward strand.
AAGCAATTTTTTTTTTTATTTTTATAATAAACAATAATGAGATATTACTAAACTTAAATATTAAGAGTCCATTTGGATAAATGTGAATTTTAAATTATAGGATTTGAGATTAAATTTTATATAAATATTGGGGAGTAACTATTTATAGGTAGATTGAAAAATTAAAAAAGAAGATAAGTTGAGATAGAAATAATATATTTTAGTGGAGAAATTCTATAAAACACACCATAAAAAAAAAGTGTCTATCATATGTCGTAATTATGATTTTCATGGGCTTTAGTTATGACACATTATAGTGTTAGATATAATTTAGTTATAACTTCTTGTGGTTCTTATTTTGGCTATTACTATATATCAAGTAATAGTTAGTTATGACTCATTTTGATATTAGTTATGACCTATTGTAATTTTTTCCTTTTTTTTATAATTGAATATGTGTTACTTGATTATAATTTATATAGTGGTCATTTTAATTATGAATGGAAAAAAACATATGGAGGACAAACTCTACATGTCAAATGTACGTAACAATCCAATAAATTTCATATATCTTCATTAAGGTTAATTATGTTTGCATATCAATAATTATAGATATCACCATTATATTGAAATTTTTATAAATAATAATATAACTTATTATAGTCTCTTTACTTTCAATCAAAATAACCATTATTGTTCTCATAATTTTAAAAATATCATTGACATTTCACTTTAAATAATATTTTTATAAATTTTTTTATTTAAAATATTTTCTTTATGTTATAAAAAAAAATCCAAAATCCCAGGGGGGGCACGTGACCCCCCTGGGCCTTGAGTGCCTCCGCCCCTGCCTCCACCTCCACCTCCACCTCCACTTTCATTTCATCACCATCACTATCAAAAGTAGAAAAATATCTTCTATTTAAACAAATGGAACCTAAGTATTTAATTTAGTCTCTGTAAATTAAATAATTAGGAGATATTATCTTGTTAAACGTCTATGACGTATATATTTTTATAATTTATAAATTTAAAAATTTGATGAGATTATATTGAAATTTTAAATATAAAAAATCTAACAAGGTTTTTGAGAGGGGGATTTACGCCGAGAGGGGGATTTTCCACCCGCACAGTTTTACCTTTTTATAATATTCCTATGATGGGAAGCCCTTCATCTTCGTGGACAGCTAGACGGAGCACATCTGATGTAAGTCAAGTTGCTTTCTCCACTTTGGGTTGCTTACATAGTTTGCATTTGTTTCCGTACATAGGGTTGATAATTTGTTTTTGAGTTAATAACCTAAAAGTCTTATATATAAATGTTATGGTAATTCAGATCTTATTTAAAAAAATTTAAACTAATAAGTCTTATTTAATAAAACTCATAATATTTTAAGTTTTTCTCAATCTTTAAAATTAAGAATATTATCAATTTTACATAGTAATATTTCAGATAATTATTTCACTAACTGATAATAAATATAAAAAAATTGAGCATGAGATTGAACGTTTTTGCCTTTCTACTTATTGGTTTGATTCAACTATCCAATAAAATCAAGAATATTAACAGTTTTTTCTAGTTTTAAAACTAAGAACATTATCAATTTTTTCATTTTTTATTTTTTTTTTTCCAATTTTACACATTAATGTTCCATCAGCATCTCATCTATAGGCACAAAATTTTTAATTTTCCACAAAAAATAATTCATTTTTTCATTTTTTTTTTAAAAAATATTAGTTTTTTTTTTTTTTGCACATAATTTTTTTCAATTTGAAAGTTGATATTTTAAAATTTTGAAAATCAAAATAAATGTCAAATTATCATGTTCCTCTATAGATAATCATAAATGATAAACAATCATTGTTTGAAGGGTAATTTTGACTATTAAAATTTTAATGGCACTTAAAAGTCCAAAATATCTTAATTACAATTTAATGTTTAAATGCCTCATTGTTTTTTTGGTGATTTTTATTTTTATTTTTTATAAAAAAAATTAAAAAGATTTATAACATATTTATTCATAAATTCTTCTTTACATATATATATTTCACTTAATCTAAATTATTTTTTTATGTTCTAATAAGTACTATGAGTAACAGTTTTCAAAATACCTCTAATAATAATATTCATATTGATAATGCGAATGTTCTGTGATATAAACATTCACACTGTCAATATGAACATTTGTATTGTAAAATATGAATATTCACATCACCAAATTGCTAAGTATTTAAAAAATATTTGTAAAGGTAAAATTCTCCATAAAATACCTTAAATATGATAATTATGATTTGGTAGATTAAATATTTAAATAATATAACTTATTGAAATATAAGAATAGATTATGGACTAACTAGGATATAGGTACTTCAAAAAGGATTTCCTAAAAAATATGAGTTTATTTTTTGTAATAATTTTTTGACTTTTTAATTATTTTAACCAATTACCAAACATTCCTAGATGACAGATCAAAATCTCTGAAAAACACAGAACTCCTTATTTACTAGTTCAAGAAAATAAAAATAAGTAAGAAATAAAGATTAGTGTTATTCTAACCAAAGGGAGACTCACTTGTTAAATCCAGTGATGTGATAGTCTATAAAAATATTTAAATCTTTTATAATTATTAAACAATCATCTCTTTTATATATCGCTGAGTCTAGAAAGTGAGATTTTATATCTGTAGGGGGGTTCGAGGTAAGGAATGTGATAAGAGAGGCAAAACTATGCTAATGGTCCAACAATGGTGGAATGGCTAGAGGATGAGCAGTAGCAACTATCTGGGAAGTTGGAGAGTAAGTAGCTGGGTGTGGGTGAAGCAGGTAGCTCAAAGAGAAGACAATGGCAGTGCACAACTGGGCAACATCTCCCCAAATCCCAAAAAATTCATCTCCTTGGACCTTGAGAAATGGGTCCTATTTATAGGCTTTTCTTTGGTACCAAGAGGACACTAAGTGGCCAAATAGAGAGAAGACAGGTGTCCCTAAGGATCACACAGAATATTCTGCCTTAAGCCACCAGGCTGAATGTGCCACTTATCCCTCTGCATGTACTATGTATTATCTGTTTGCCTCCGCAACTACCTTTTTGGGCCTCAGCAAGTGTAGTTGCGACGGGAGTGTTTGGCGCTGCAACTCCTTTTGAGCCTCAGCAAGTGCAGTTGCGGCGGGAATATTTGCTGCTACACTTGCCTCTTCAGCTCAAACCTCAATAAGTGCACTTGCAGTGGTAAACCTTGCTGCTACACTTACCTCCTCAGTTCTATTTAGCCAGTACATGCATTCTCAGGACTCCATTAGCCTGTCATCGGCTATGTTCATGTTCACCTCAGCGAAACCTCCACCTTTAGCCACCTAACCACAAACTCCCCAAATTCCCAGGGCGAAGGCCATAACCAGGCCTGCTATCAGCCATGTTGTGCCTTAGTACCAAGCCTAAGGGGGCTTCCTTAGTCCTGCCGGTGCAACTAAGGCAGGTCTATGATCTGGGTAATGGAAAGGAAGTCCATTAAGGAAATTTTTTTCTTTTGTGATGAAACCATGCTAACTAACATATATTAAGGAATGGAAAGGGAGTAGCGAACTGGATCACTCCTGGTCACAACCTGGATCGGGTGTGCCAAAAAATAATGGCGCAACTTCTGCACAGTGAAGATTAAGGCTAAGCAATGTCTCTCAATTGGGGTATACCATGATTCGGCACCATTGACTTTGCGGCTGATATAATAGACTGGCTTCTCAACGTTGTCTATGTCTTGGATAAGTAGAGCCCCAAAAGACCAAGGTGTAGAGGTAAGGTACAGTAGCAGAGACTTTTCAGGTTGTGGGGCAATCATTGTAAGTGGAAAGGTAAGTGCTTATTTCACCATATCGAATGTCTGTTGGTATTCTTGCAACCATTCAAACTTGTGATTCCTTTTTAGTAGTGTCCCAAAGGAAAAGGTTATCTCAGCAAGGGCTGGGATAAACCTCCTAAGGTATGACACTTTGCCTAGGAATTTCTTTAAAGATTTTTGAGAGTGTGGTGGTGGCATATTCATGATTGACTTGATCTTATCCCCATCTACTTCAATCACCTGTTGGTGTACCAGAAAACCAAGGAACTTGCCTGCGGTAACTTCGAAGGCACACTTGAGAGGGTTCATCTTTAAGTAGAATTTTCGAACACATTGAAAAAATATTTCCAAGTCGGAGAGGTATCGGCTTGCTTCGGTAGACTTCACCACCAGGTCATCCACATACACTTCTACTTTGTGATGTAACATATCATGGAAAACTGCAGTCATAGCCTATTGATAAGTTTCTCCCGCGTTTTTTAAACCGAAGGGCATCATCGTATAGAAAAAATTTCCCAATGGCATTCTGAAAGCTGTATTTTCAACGTCTTCTGGTGCCATTTTGATGTGGTTATAACCACTGAACCTGTCCATGAAGGAGAACATTTGATGACCCGCAGTAGAATCGACAAGTGTGTCAACATGGGGCAATAGAAACTCATCTTTCAGGCAGGCCTTGTTCAGGTCACGAAAGTCTACGCAGACCCTAATCTGGCCGTTCTTCTTCTTCACATGCATAATATTTGCTAGCCAAGTTGGGTACTATACAGGCTCAATGAACTTGGCCCTCTACAACGTTTTTACCTCTTCTTTAATCTTCGCCTCAAGGTCAGGGTGATACTTTCGAGCATGCTGCTTAATAGGCTTAGAGTTGGGAAAAGTGTTAAGGTGATAGGTGACAAGAGATAGGTCAAGGTCAGGCATCTCGTCGTATCTCCAAGCAAAGACATCACTGTACCGCTTCAGTAGTGTTATGAATTCTACCTTAGCTGCTGGGGCCATTGTATCACTGATAAACACGAGCCTGCTCTACTTTGGTAAGTCGCTAAGGTTTACCGCAGCAAGTACTTCCTACTACGATTTGGGTTTGTCTTGCATGCACTCAGGAGCAGGCTCAGGGGTCTCTACCAACCCTTCTTGGAATTCGTCACCATCTCACTTGTTGGTCTTGGGGCCATCGTCCCAAGGTATGAAGTCTGGCCCCTGAGACTGTCATAGGTAGTAAACTATCTTGCCGCCCTCATGCACCTTAACAATCTTGGGAGGGGGACTTGTGGACTTGATGCTCCTCTTGTGCCCACTACTTTCTGGAGCAACATTTGCATCTCGAATGTCTTCCCACTTCGACAACTTTACCCTTGTAACTTTACCAGTCCTTGGAGTTTTATCTGTTGATAGCTCAGTAAAGAAAACTGTATCAGAATAATGTGCCTCCTCTATTCCAAATGGCTTGTCCAATGCATTTATGGTCACTGTGCGCTTTCCCAACTTTGCTTTTATGCATTGGTGATAACTCGACGGGATAGCCCCATATCGGTGCATCCAAGCTCTGCCAAGTATCATGTGATAATTTGTGTCCGCTTCAATCATATGGAACTTAGTTGCGGAGCGGATCTCGCCAATTGCTAAGTCCACTACAACATGGCCCTCAATCACTTTTTTCTCACCACCAAAACCCATCACAGTAATGGGTTGGCGGACCATCCTGGACTCGGGGATACCGGCCTTCGCGAAGGTGTCGGTAGTGCTGATGTTTATGGATGCTCTGCCATTAAGGAAAGCACGCTTGAACTCCACATCCTTGATGTAAGCTGTGACAAAAAGAGGACGGTTATGAGGAAATGAGTATGCTCTGTCTGCCTCTGAAAAAGTAATGGCCCCATAATCTTCCTGGATGCACCGAGGCACATACTCCTTAACCTCAGCAACTTCAGGATGATGCACTTAAGAGATGTTGATAAGGGCCTTTGTTGCTTCCAACCTGGTGGTTTAGCTCAGCCCCAGCTGGTCAAAGAAGGTATGAAACTTAATAGAGTTTTGCAAGGCCTAAGCATGAGTATTCTCCGCGAGTTTTGCCTCCGCAAGTATTGTTTCAGGGAGCTGGCCAATTGCGATTTCTTCTAACTCATCATAATAGGACGCCATGTGCACTTGATCGCGCACAGGCCCAAGATAGCCAATCATATGTACGTTATTCCCCTTCTCTTTGTGGTTAGAATAAGAGTCCTTCCTTATATCACGGTTACCGGCATCTTTGAACTTCAGCTCATTCGCAGTAACTTTCTTCTTGAAAATGCTTTTCATAGTCCAACAGTCCCTAGTAGGTGTCTGGTGGCCCTATGATAGATACAATAATCTGGGCTTTCTTTGTCTTTCTTGGTTAGGGAAACATCAACCGGAGGCAAAGTAAGTTTGCCATCGGCCACCCATTCCTTAACCAAGGCTTTGACGTTCTTAAGGCTGCAAGGATATGGATTTCTGTCCTCATGACTCTTCCTCTTTCGAGAGGATGATGCCTCCCCTTGCGATCGGCTTCCTTCTACGGAGGTTACCGTAGCAACTCTACTACTACGAGAGTAACGGTGACTGTCACGAGATCTATGCAAAGGACCAGTGGTACTGAGGTTCTTAACTACCTCAATCAAAGCTGAAAAGGTAGGCAGATTATGGTTCACCAAGAAAATTTTGTAGTCGTGTATGGCACCCTCCACACATATGCTGACTAAGTGGGCCTCATCCACCGGTTTATAACAGTCAATAGCCTTATCCTGGAACCGCTTGACATAGTCCAGTATATCTTCACCTTCTTTTTGGACATCTCGCACAAGTGTGAGGGTTATGACTTTCTCTTGGACTTAGAAGAACTTTGTGAGGAACTTGTTCACCATCTCCTCCCAACTCTTGATCGAATTGGGGGCCAAGTTCACATATCATATGTAAGCCCTTTCAGTGAGTAATTTGGAGAACTCCCGAAGGTGCAGGGAGTGGTCACTACCATGGACACCAAGAGTTTCAATGAACCTCACCACATGTTCTCTGGCATTGCCTTACTTCCCATCAAACTTGATAAACTTGGGTACTGTATACCCAGTTGGGTATGGCATGACTAATATCTCCTGAGAGAATAAGGGCTTCACATCTAGGGCGGGGAAAGATGGTAGTTGCTTCTTGCTATGCTCTTGCTCGAGCATAGCTTGTACATCGGCTAGAGTAACAAAGTAAGTGGGCTAGAATGGTCCAGTATGCTCTTGGGTAGCGGAACCAGCAGCCGTACCATTCGCCTAGGGTACTACCGGAGGCACCTGGATCGGAGCCTGATTCCCAAGGAACAGATTAGGCACTAGGTTTGGGACTGCTACAGGCAAAGGTACTTGCATTGGAGCTGGTCTGGAAGCCGTGGCCATAATAGCCTCAGTGAGAGTTTGCAAAGCTGTTAGGATCTCCCTCTGCGTATCCTGAAGTGGCCAGACCACCTCAACCACAACACTGTGGTCATGGTCCTCAGCATGTGCTGCTCCGTCATTGGAAAAGCCTTGTTGCCGTGGGGGTTACTGAACTTCATCCTCTGCCATTTTTTTCAGTGAAGTGTGTAAGCCACTACGAGTATGAACCATCAACAAAGTAGCCTCTCCAGTAGAGTCGCCAGAAATGTAGGGGGATTCAAGGTTATAAAGGTGATTAGAGAGGCAAAACTATGCTAATGGTCCAGCAATTGTGGAATGTCTGGAGGATGAGCAGTAGCAACTTTCTGGGAAGTTGGAGAGTGAGCAGCTAGGTGAGGGTGAAGCAGGTAGCTCAAGGAGAAGACAATGACAATGCACAAATGGGCAGCATCTCCCCAAATCCAAAAAAATTCCTCTCCTTGGACCTTGGGAAATGGGTCCTATTTATAGGTTTTTCCTTAGTACCAAGAGGAGACCAAGTGGCCAAATAGAGAGAAGACAGGTATCCCTAAGGATCACACAACATATTCTACCTTGAGCCACCAGGCTAAAGGTTCCACGTATCCCTCTGCATGTACTTGTAGACACCCCATTTTTGACCACCCTTAAGACTTGGACGCCTCAGGTTGATCACTTGATGATAAAAGTTATGCTGTACAAACATTCAATTTCTTCAGCAAGAAGAGCTTCTAAATCCCAACCTTACACTCCATTTTGGACCAAAACTATTTTAACCAAAACATTTTAGACCTTAAAACCCTATTTTTCAAATATTTTTTCAAATATTTCTACGATGTTCTGAGGCTCGCATTTTGTTTAAAATATTACAATTTTCGGTAAACCGAGTAAGGACAAAGTGGAAATAAATGGAAGGGAGGTAAACTCTTTGAAAAATCTTTAAAATATCTTATTTATAGGTTTAGAGTTAAAGAAAATAGAAGGGGATGGAAGAAAACTAGTTGGGGAAATGGTTGAGCATGAAACCGTTAAGAGAGAACTGAGCAGCCTTCACTAAATCAGGCCTATCTCTTTGTGCGTTTAGACTTTATTGTGAGGCCACCACCATTGGAAATTGGACTTCCGGGCTTCAATTTAGACTCAAGAATCTCCTAAAGCTGAGTCCAGATGAAGGAGATATGGTCGTTGGAAGTTAGGCATCAATCCGTTAGGATAGAAATGAGCCTTCACTAAAATAGGCTTATCTCTTTGCACACTTAGAATTTATATGTGATGCCACCACCATTGGAAATTAGACTTTCGGGGCTTCAATTTAGACTCAAGAATGACCTAAAATTGAGTTCGGATGAGGGAGATATACCCGTTTGAAATCGGGCCTAGAAGCAAATTTTTGTCTGGCCGGCCACTAATAGTGGGTGGACGCCCACTATTAGTAGCTGGCCGGCCACTTGTGTAAAAAATCAGATATTTTTGCCAGCTGTCCCCCACAAGCTCCAGCTATTCTATACAGATATTTCCAACCTGAAAGACAGTTTTTCTATATATACTTGACCTTCTCTCATGTTTTTAGGCTACAAAAAATTCCAAAAGGCTAAATTCTTGAAATTCTCTCTCTATCTCTATCTTGCAACACACACACCTTACTCAAACACTTTTTAAACCAATATTGGAGCTCTCCTTGCTAAGATTGTTGAGTCCAAATTTCAGCCCTTGAGAATGAGAACTTGTGGGTTTGTTAACAAAAGAGTTGCCTTGCTTCAAGAGGTATAATTTTGAGCATCTTTGCACTACTTTTTTTCTATCTTTTCTTGCTATTTTTGAACTATTTTTACACTATTTTTATGGGATGAAGCTTATGATTTAAGGCTATTAAAGGTAGAGGGGTTAATCACCCTTCTTTGAACCTTATCTCCTAAGCCTTTACACTTGTGTTTCCCATCTCTTTCTCAAATTTTTTCCAACTTTTTTATCACTAAATTTTAGAGTTTTTCAGAGGCTAAAAATCATGTTTTGAGGTCCCAAAAATGGAGGGGTTGGCCTCCCCTCCTTGTGCTTGTTTACTAGCTTTAATTCTTGAATATTGCAGCTAACTTTTTCAAGCTTTTCCATATGAATTCCAGCACTGTTTTAGCCTATTTTAGGACTTTTTTGAGTTGTTCATGTCATTTATGCTTTGTATAGTATGCTTCTAGTGTAATTGTCCTCATATGCTTGGTAGTTTAGGCCTTAGCCACCAACCTATTTGAGTTGATAGCATTTATTTCTTGCTTTCCATACTTGTGTTCACATCTAAGCATCTTTGCAACCTCCCTCATTTCTTGATTTTTCATTCTCTTTGAGAGTTGTTTCAACCGATAGATTGTTTAAGCCTGAGATAAAGGTTGTTATGCTTAATGGTTTAATCTTTTCGGAGGTTCATTACCAACGGCATGGCATTTCTCTCATGCCTAAACAACCCTTTGTTTGACACTTCTTTCCATTAGAGGACTTAATCTTTATTTTTGGACTAAATGAATTAAGGAATGGAAAGGTAATTAAAAGAAGTAATTAAAATTGAGATAAAATGGACTAAGATAATAAAACGGTTTGGTGTTCAATTAGACGTTAATTGAACACATGGAGACATGAGTCATTTCATACTTGTTAGTGATAAAATGGTTCAAGTTTCCAAGGTCAACCACTTCCCTTGATCAATTCATGATAGGGAGGAGATTTTTGTTGGTCTTTCCTTACCATTTATTGAAATTGTGTCCCTTGATTCATAAGTCATCATGCAATGAAATTGTGTTAATTGATGGCTTGCGAATCAAACCTACCCCTCATTTGAGCTGTTTGATGATAAGGAGAGGCAAGGTGGACAAACATCCCCTAAGAATACTCTAGTTTGTGCTCTGTTTGTCCTCTGTTGCTGCAGGAAAGAACCAACATTAGTGGTCGGCAAGCCACATTTACTAGACGGCAACCCACTATTAGTGGCCTACCGGCCACTACTTCTAAGTTGCCGACCACTTTTTCCAGGCAGGTAGTGTTCTTTTTCCGACAGAGTAGAGCAGAAACTGAGGTGAAAAAATAGTGCAATTTTAACTGTGCAACAGAGGCATTCCAATAGCAAAATGAAGAGCATTATCAGGTGGAAATCCACATCCATACATGAGCCATCTCTCGATTCTCGGGACCCGTTAGATTTGTGTTGCTAATAGCAGTATGATGTTAGTGAGCTTGTAAATTAATTACTTAGTTAATTAGTTCTGTAATGTAATTAATTAGTTAATTAGTTGATTTGTACTAATTAGTTAGAGTAGCTAGCCAATTTTTTGTTGTACTTATTTAATTAACTAGAATAGTTAGTTAAATTTGTTGTTGTAATAATTAGTTAATTAGCTAGTATCGTTAATTCATAGTTAGTTAATTAGCTAGTATAGTTAATTCATTCGGTTTGTAATAGTTAGTTAATTCATAATAATTAGCTAGGTTATTCATTCAGACCCTCTTGTGCGAGGGCCAATATGTAATAACGTGTATGTCTTCCAACCCCATGTCTTTCTCCCTTTTATTTATCCGCTTATGATGGATAGTTTAGAACATCATGTTTTAATTAGCATTTTCTATGTTTGCATTCACTTGTCTTGCATGCATTGAGGCTCAGTTCATCATTCTAACAAAGCATTGTCATTTATTACTTCGTTGAATACGTGTTAAAACGCATGCTATCAAATTGATTCACATGTCATAATTAGTAACCGAGCCTATTAAGTACGTCTTGCATATGTTGCATTAGTCATGTTGCATTAGTTAGGGGCATACATGTTTTTTACCTCTTTTGTTTCTTTTGGCTTGCCTTGGAGTACAAGGTGAACATTTATTGCTTTAGCATATTACATGAGTGGGATTGTTGACATGTCTAGCATGCTTGTCATGAGGCTAAGTGTTTAATTGATATACTTGTTTGAATGCTTATGGATGAAGGCTAATTGCTTGAATTTGAATAATTTGAGTAATGTATATATGAGATCACCTTTTCAAGTGGTACATATTCGAAACTTTTCAAAAACAAACATGAAATCAAATGTTTCAAATTTTTCAAATTAATCTATACTTGTGTGCAACACATAGTAATGCTAGACTAATAATCGAAACAAGAGCATATAGTGTAAATAAGAATCACATCATGATTAGTAGAGGCCGATCTTTGATCGAGCGAGTGGGGTGCTCAATTCATGACCTCCCCCTCTCGTACCTAAGTTCTCGAGCTGAGACACTTTGGTGATGACGGATAAGTGGCCTTTGGCACGAGTCTCAAGTTTCCTAAATTTTTTAAAAATATTTAAGTGACAACTTTGTATCTGGCAAAACAGTCCATTTTTGGCATTTTTTATTCAAAATCGATTTTCTAAAAGATTTGTCAGATTTGGACTTTATTGTGTTTATCTATTTCACATTGTACTTGTAGAATCAGATTCAGAACCACGAGAGTCCGAATAGTAGGGCTATCGTATCTAAAAGGAGCACGAAAGTAGAGCTACAGTATTGTGTACTATTTGTTTGCCTCCGCAACTACCTTTTTAGGCCTCAGCAAGTGTAGTTGCGACGGGAGTGTTTGGCACTGCAACTCCCTTTTGAGCCTCAGCAAGTGTAGTTGCGGCGGGAGTGTTTGCCGCTGCACTTGCCTCTTCAGCTCGAACCTCAGCAAGTGCACTTGCAGCGGTAAACCTTGCTTCTGCACTTGCCTCATCAGTTCTATTTAGCCAGTACATGCATTCTCAAGACTTCATTAGCCTGCTATCAGCTATGTTCGTGTTCACCTCAGCGAAACCTCCACCCTTAGCCACCTAACCACAAACTCCCCAACTTCCCAGGGCGAAGGCCACAAACAAGCCTGCTATCAGCCATATTGTGCCTTAGTACCAAGCCCAAGGGGGCTTCCTTAGTCCTACTGGTGTGACTAAAGTAGGTCCATGACCTGAGTAATGGAAAGGGAGTCCCTTACACTTAAGCTACCCTGCTCCCATCTTCGCGGGATCGATGCGGTAAACTGGTATCTCTGGGCCTACTATCAGCTCCAACCAGTAAGTCTTGGGGCCTGCTATCAGCACCAAGTTAATGAACTTTGGGGCTTACTATCAACGCCAAGCATTAGTCTCTACTTGCATAGGGAAAGTTTCTCCCAAAGGCTGCTATTACCTTGGCGGGATGTTCCCTCCGCATGTTAGTTGCGGCGGCTTTAGTTGCTACGAAAGGCATTTCTCGCAGGAAGTTCAAATGGTAGAACCAACAATATTAGAAATGGCGGCGCTGACAAAATACCTCCGCAACTTGGGCACTACAAGTACTACCTCTACAACTTAGTTGCTTCAGTTTTCTCCTTCCTTCAGCAACTTCAGATGGCTACAATACCGACAATACTTGGAATGGCGGCGGTACCGACAATACTTGAAATGGCCGTGCTGAGATAAAGTGCCTCTGTAACTTGGCTGTCGCAAGTACTACCTCTGCAACGTAGTTGCTTCTGTTTTCTCTTTCCCTCAACAACTTTAGAGGGCGGTGGAACCGACAATATTGTAAATGGCACCGTTGAAGCAAAGTGCCTCTGCAACTTGGCCGTCGCAAGTGCTACCTCTACAACTTGACTGCTGCAAGTGTTGCCTCTGCAACTTCACTTGGGCATTTTCCTTCGTAGAGTCCGTTTGGACCCTTGGCGGGTCGGACCTGCTTTGGCCCATTGTTGGCCGACTTTCCTTGGGTTTTAGCCCATGCTCCTTTTTCATTCATAGTCGTCTCAAAAGGGTGACCTCATCACTTAGACCCATACTTAATTTGGAGTTTAATTTCTGACCCTCTACAATATCTTTTTTTATAAATAAAAGATTTATAATCTAAAGTCTTGAAATTTGAACAGGTCCAACCATTCCATGTTTATGATCTAAAGTCTCCTTTAATTTGTCAATATAAGATTTAAAATTCATTCCCAAATATATAAAAAAAAATATTTCCAATAAAATATTTAATTTGTTCTATATTTTTATTTTTGCATATAAAAATATGTCACAGTTATATTGATTAATCGGTTTCAAAATTTTTTTAACACCCCTAGTTTTGTATCATGCAATTCATAAAACTTAGGGCAAATTATGATGGTAATCCCCATACTTTGATTTTTGTATTATTTTGGTCCTTATAATTTTAATTGACTCGATTTTGACCTTAAATTTTTGAATTTGTCTCAATTTGGTCCAATTAATTATAGCACTTAACATCTTTTTATAGAAAATGCGTACATAAGTGTCATATATCATATTTTTTAGGGCAAAATTATAAACTTACTAAACTCAATGAGTTAACCTCAACTAATTTAGTGATAATTTTTCATAAAAAAACATTAACGATATTATCAATTGGACTAAATTGACACAAAATTTAAAATTAAAAGTCAAAATTGAGTAAAGTAAAAATATAAGGACTAAAATAAAACAAAGGATAAAATGTAAGGACCACCAATATAATTTGTTCTAAAAATTACCTGAAAATTATATAGTGTATGTGTATTGTAAACAAAACACTGCTAAATTTCTCTTCTTCGTTCGGTCCGGGGCAAGGACGACAAAGCCACAGTATTTAAACAGACCAATGTGTATGGGGAAAAATATCTTACTGTGATACCCAGAGGTTCTACAGAGATAACAAATCCTCAAGGTACATAATATGTGCACATAACATCTACTTTTCATACCAGATCAATTTCTTGTAACATTAAAAATTTATTTTACTGTGACTAAATTGTATTGGGTATTTTATTTATCAATAATAATCATCCATTTAATTTGATCTATATATAATTTGGGTCCTCGGCGTATAGTGATTGCTGAAAAGGAAGCAGCTTGTAAATTTTGTTTTCTTGGATTAAGCGAGGAAGATGCTGTCAAGTCAGAATGTAGGTGCACAAAGAATGCCTTCATACATGAAAAATGTGTAGCAAATTGGTCAAGTAGACAGCAAGGTCAAAACTGTGGTTGGTAATTGTGGGGGTGAGATTCAGAACATACATGTTTCTTTGAGTTATACTGAAAAAGATGCTGGACAGAAGAGCACCAAAGGGAAATGGTTTTCGCCATTGACAAGGTAATCAATCAACTCCACATCCACGGGTTATTATTGTCTATGATGAAATTAAGTAACAATAAAAATGATAAAAGAATTGCAGCAAAAATCAGTGATGTCAAACTTCTAACATTATAGTTTCCCAATTTCTACTTCACTCTCTCTAGCTAGTCCTCATAGTTGAATTTTTTATACTTCTCAATTTTTTTGTACCTCAACCAAAAAACTCATGTAATTCAAGTTCAAACTATAATAATCAACAAATTTGGGGCTCTGCAACAACTTGATGTGAAGCGCACACATATGAATGACTTTTTCAACTGACAACTTTAATTTTTGTTTTTTGGTTAGTTGATACTGGATTTGCTTTTAATTTTTGTTTATTTTTTTCATATCTCGTTTCGCCAAGATTTGCTTTATTTTATTTTTACATACTTGGCAGACCATGGCAGTGTAGTTCTGGTGATGGACCATCACATTAGAGAAAGAGCGACTGGCAAAGGATGTAATTTGATTTCTAGTTTCTTTTGAGTTTCTAAAGACTTGTCCTCTTTGCACTTTTGGTTAAATGTGTTTTACATTCTCCTTCACGATTTCATAACAACAATTTCTCTGTTAGGACACCAATATATATACTTGGAAATTTCTATAGTACACTCTCTTCAAAAAGTGTATATCATATCTATTATGTTATATATTTTTATAATATATATTACGTATTTTTATGACAAATGTTATATTTTTTTTAGATACAATTACGACAATTTGTGTTTAGAAATAAAGTTACAAATTTTGTGGTAATGTAACAAATTTTTTTTATTCAAACTTTCTTAACCAAAAAATGCTTAACCGTATCACAAAGTGTGTAAATTAATTACAAATTGTCGTAATTCTACCAAGAAAAATGTGTAATATTTATCACAAAAATGCATAATATACATTACAAAAACGTATAATAATGATACATATAATTTGAGGGGTATCATAGCATTATCCATTTATATTGGTGGCGGCAAGCGTTATGTATTTGCAGTTTTATATCTGAACCCTTTGACTTATTTATTTGATGAATTAAGAAAATTGGTTAGATTTGAAAATTGTGTAGCAATTATTCAATCATAATTGTTTAGCAGATATTTTATTAGCATTGTTGGAAGAAAACAAAAAATATGAATTTTCGTTTTGAGCTGCATGTTTTTATATATTTGAATAGATACAAAATACAAAAAAAAATAAAAAAATAAAAAAAAATAATGGAAGAAGAAGAAGAAGAAATTTTATATATGTTTTAAGGTTCATGGTCAGCAATGGTGGCAGCTATTGGCAGTGGTGTGGTCGGAAATAATGGTGGTGTTGTGAAACTTTTGGAAGAGAGATAAGAAAATAGAAAAGATGATGAAATAATTCAATAGATGAAAATCGAATGAGGAAAACATAAATATTATAAAAGTTATTGGTACATCTAAAAAGTCAATAAGATTTATTTGTATTTAAATCTCCTTAAGGGGACTAGTAGATAATTAATCCAAATTTTGTTGAACTCATTTGTACAAGGCCATTATTATACAAAACCAGTGATATTAGACGTTAATGTAAGGGTATAAAATTAAATTTATCCAAAATTTTATAAAACCTCAAAGTAAAACCAAATGAGCAAAGAAAATAATGACAAATTAAATTAAGAAAGTTAATAATCAATTATAAAATCTGGTTATATCCACAAAGTTGTGATGGGTCATGTGCCAAACATTAAAATCATTTATGGATTTAATTTTTCTGTGGCATCAAATGTAGACAATTTGAATAAGAACAGCTAAATAATTAATAACTTCAAAACCAAGGCCAAAATATAAATAAATAAATAACTTACCAGGACCGGCCCTGAGGGCAGGTAAGAGAGGCCTGCGTCTCGGGCCCCTAAATTTAGACTGAAAATAGAGGCCCCCAAATATAATTTTGTATTTTAGATATAAAAAAATAAAAATAAAAATAAAAAATGCCCAAATACTATAGGTCCAATTGAACTGATCGTGGTTCAATTGTAAACTGGATATTGCTAAACTATAAAATAACAAAACCAAATTTTTATTTTTTTTGAGTATTTGTAATGATTACCTCCTATCTTAATATATGAAAATAAATTTTTATTTATAATTTTAATGATTATATATGCAAATAAATTTTTTTGTGGTTACAAACAAATAAAAAAATTATCGTAACTTATTATTTTATCCGTGAACTCTTTTTTTTTTTTAAATGTAAAAAGAACTTCATTTGCAAAATTTACTTGAGCCCCTAAATCTGAGGGCTGGCCCTAAACTTACCTGCGATCTAATAGTTATTTTTGATGATTGAGGGAGAAAATCTTCTGATCCAGTGGATGGTAAGCAAGCAAGGCAAGTACAATATATAGCTTCCAGTTGGTCCAAAAGGCTGTGAGGCCATGAAATAATAATAGGGCCGGACTTCTTTCTAGTTCGAGATCATGTTATAGCGTATTGTTAGATTTGTGAGGGTTTATTATGAGTTTTATTTTGATAATTCAAACCGTTCAATATATAAAACTTGTCGAGTATTTTATCCTTATCAAAATCACGTTGATCGAATATCAATAACTACTTGATTGGATCAAATTTCTGTCAACAGTAAATATGATTTTCAAAATAAATTATTGATAAAAATCTAATCCAATCATGCAGCTATTGATATCCGATCAACGTGATTTTTTATACAAATAAAATACTCAACAAGTTTTACACATTAACAGTTCGGATTATCGAAACAAAACCTATAGTGACCTCACGGACCTAACAGTACTGTCAATCCACTAGAGGCAAGCCAAGCCCATAATAATATTGATTAGGCTATGGTTGGAGTAAAAAAAAAAAAATTGTTAGGCATTTGGAAGGAAAATAAAAGAAATAGGTGAAATGAAAATGAAATAAATTACATTTCACTTTTACTATGGATTTGAATAGAAATTTTGAAAAAAAAAAATGAAAGAAAGAAAGAAAAAAAGAGAGTGAAATGTAATTATATTTTATTTATGAATATTGCTATTTAAAACTAAAAATTAGAACTAATTTTCAACCTAGTGATGTGGCAATTAATTAGGATATCAAATATAACACTTTCTCTTATATCTTCTCTAATGATCAACTAATCATATTACTTACACATCATTGAATTTAGAAAATAAATTTAAAAAATAAACTTGTATATCATTTTCTCTTATTTACATATCACCTACTTTTTGTCTATTCAAATTTTATCCAAATTTATAATTCAAATGTACTGTTAAAAAAAATACCATGTCAATTTTAATATTGAAATTTTAAAATTGTACTACAGGCGGTCTAGTAATTATTTTTGATGGTAGAGAAGAAAAGCTTGAGATCTAGTGGATCGTGAGATTGCAGAGCAGTGCGAAACAGAGAATACTGAACTTCCAATTGATCTATAATGGTGTGCGAAACTTGTGTTGTCATCTGTTCCAGTTTGTGCGTTACTATTCGATTGAGGAATTCACAACCTGCATGGTCGGAACAATATTTTAGTTTTAGTTATTTATTTATTTATTAGTTTGGGATAACTTATAAAAATTAAAAAGTTACTAAAATAAAGTGTAAAAGCCCATACTATATGAGAGAAGCTTGTAGAGGAAGCCTAGAGGCAAAATTATTATTTTGCCATTTAAATTCAACAACCAAAAAGTCAAAAAGTTAAAAGTAAAAAAGTCAACAAGAGTAAAATGGTCATTTTAATTTTATTACAATATTTTATTATACATATTTTCGTAAAAAGTCAAAAAAGTATTCCATACTTACATATTTTTTTCTCTACTTTTTTAGCAAAAAAATCAAAAACTACACTTATATAATACATTTCAAACAATAATTTAGAAATACTTTAAAAAGTAAAAATTTTATAAGAGATTAAGGCCTTGCTTGGTTTGTTTTTCAGAAAAAATTTTGGGAAAAATTCTCTACAAATAAATTTTTAAGAGTAATCAAACCAAACAATTTTTTCCAAAAAAAATCTCAAAATTTTGTTTGATTACCTACTTTTCAAAATCACTCTCTCTCTCATACACATCAAATCAATCACTTTTTTTTAAAACTCTCTCTCTAAAATAATTTTTCAAAATCATTTCTGAAAAAAGGCAAACCAAATAAGCTTTCGTACTTTTTATCTCAAAAACTACTCTATAAACACAAATCAAACACACCCTAAATTGTTTACGGATCAAGGGGACCGGCGCCAGGGATTCCAGCACCATATGGGATGCTCGTCTGTTCTTGTTGCGGAGCTTTGGGCTATTTGGCAAGGATTGCATTTGGCTTGGTCACACGGACACCGCCGTGTTATCATTGAAATGGATTCTACTGAAGCAGTTCATGCTATTCAGTAGAGTAACCGTGCCCACCTCAATTTTAATCTCTGTTAGGAGGTTCGCAAGCTACTTTCACAGGATTGGCAGTGTGATCTTCGGCAGACTTGGCGCGAAGCCAATATGTGCGCAGACTTCGTTACGAAGAATGCTCTGAACTTGCAAGGCCTGCATACCGTTATGCTTAATGCACCACCTAGGTTGACGGCGATTCCTATGAATGATAAGCATGGGGTTTGTTCCTCCAGAGTTATTAGGTTTTAGTTTTGTTTTTTCTTTGGTTGCGGCCCGACTTTTACCACAAGAAAAAAAAAAAAAAATGTTTACAGATACTCCGTAATAGTAATGTTTATAGCTATCCAATCAAAATGCACCGTATTACCAACACCAATTGGAATTCACAATAACCTAATTTCTTTCGCCTCTCTCATCTTAATTTCTTCTCTTCTAATGTACTTTTTCTAAGGGATCAGCTCTCTTTCATAATTTATCTCTTCATATTTTTTATATATTTTTTATGGATTTTAATTTAGACTTGCACTGGTGGTTCGAACCGTCTATTTTGTAAGTCTTGCAATGAAAGCCATTCATATAAAAAATTAATTTCATCGAACAATTATAAATCCAAGAACAATCGCAATAAAATGCAATTATTCCTATGTTTATAATTGTTCAATGAAATTAATTTTTTGCATGAATAACTTTCATTACGAGTGTTAATATTAAATATATACACTATGTTAGTGATCTAGATAGTGGTATGTAATGCATTGTTAGTGATCTAGATACTGGATGTAGTGGATGTATATAATATGTAAGGATATAGATAGTGGCTCTTAGTGGTGATAGTGGCTCTTAGTGGCACAAATAGTAGCTCTTGCTCTCTCCTATATAAGGAGTGTAATATGGTCTTCATAAATCAGAAGATTGAATACAACTGACATATATTTTCTCTTCTCAACTCTCAAATTATCATGGTATCAGAGCCTAGATTTTTATTCTAGCCTCCTCCTTTTTTTTTTTTTTGGGTCTGTCTGTGTGGTAGATCGCTTCCTTAGCCTCTGCGTATCTATTTCTTTTCTGTTTCACAGTTTCGAACACACCAGACTCTTCGTCTCTCCCTGACGAAGCCAGAGCCACCAAAATCATCCTCAAACGACGCTTCACGCGCCTCCACGCGCCTCCAAAACATTGGCCACGTGCTGTCCCATTTTTCAACGCGCCCTACGCGCCTCCTGCACTTGTCCTGCGCTATTGTACGCCGCGGCTTCATTTGCTAACGTGAGCCGCGTGTTCTGACGTCAGCCCTGATTGCTTCCGTGCGCTCCTCCTTCCTGCCTGCTACCGTGCGCCGCGTGTCTCTCTGCTAACGTGCGCCGCGCCCCAATTTGGTCAAACCCGTTGACTGAACCAATTTGAAGCCTTTTTGGGTCAATTTTTTGGTCCGCTTGCTCCTATTCCCACTAATTTCGACCTTCTGAATTCACTGGTACCCTCAGTTTTTTCAGATTCTGCATCTATTGTGTTGATTTTCTTCATGGATCGCCCGGACTCTTCTCATCACCCTATTTCCGTTGTTCTTGACAGAACCAACTATGTCTTATGGGGACAAGCCATGTCTGGCTTCCTCAAAGGCAAGAAACTTTGGCGTATTATTACTGGGGATGTGCGCAAACCCATCCAAGCGACCACTGAATCTGATGACAAATTTGTCGACCGCTTGGAGGATTGGGATAGTAAAAACTACCAGATAATCACTTGGCTTCGGAATACATCTACTACCTCCATTGGCCTTCAGTTTGGCCGGTTCCAACTTGACTCTATTTCCACTCCAGCCAAAGACATCTGGGATTTTCTGAAAGCCCGATATCAAACTACTGGTCTTGCTCACCAATATCAGCTTCAGAGCCATCTTCACCGTATGCGCCAAGAGACAACTCAGCCTATTAATGATTTCCTCTCCCAAATGTCTTCTGTTTGGGATCAGCTTGCTCTCTCTGAACCTCCTTGGGCCTACACTGAAGATGCTACCTTGTTTACTACTTATCGTGATCAACAACGATTGGTTCAGTTTCTTATGGCTCTAACTCCCCATTTTGAGCCGGTCCGTGCATCTCTCCTTCATCGCACTCCTTTACCCACTCTTGAGCAGGCTATTTCCGAACTCCTATCAGAGGAAACTCGCCTTGGCACTCTCCATCCACACCCTGTGGACTCTGTTCTTGCTACTCCCCAGACTGGGAGTTCTCCTTCACCACAGCAGTCTTCTCCCTGCATCTACTGTCACAATCGCGGTCTTCCGTCCACTCATCTTCTGGTTCATTGTCCAGTTCGTCTTTGTCGATTTTGCAACAAGATTAGTCCTGGTCATCTCCTGCAAGATTGCTTCCGCAATCCAGACCGAGTCTCTCGTACTGGTCCCTCCACCGGGAATTTTTCACGCTTTTCACGCAACAACTCTCACCGTTCCAAGCCTCAGTCAAAATCTATGCCTGTTCATCGCACTACTGCTGCTGCTGCCTCAGAGGATTTACCTTCTTCTGTCCCTATAGACCCTTCCACTCCGGTCTTCTCTCAAACCGATGTTGAAGCCATGTTCCAACAATTTCTCTCCACTTCCGGTACTCCTCCCTCCACTGCTTTGTCTGTCACCTCAGGTAACACTTCCTGGTACTTTGACTCAGCTTGTTGTAATCACATGACCTTTGACTCTACTATTTTTACTTCTCTCTCTTCTAAACCTCTTGTTCCTTCGATTCATACTGCTGATGGGTCTCTTTTGTCTGTAAGTAATGTTGGGTCTGTTTCCACCTCTCACTTATCCTTATCCCATGTATATCTTATGCCTGCTCTTACTTTAAATCTTATCTCCATTAGTCAATTGTGTGAGCATGGTCTAACTGTTACCTTTTCCCTACTGGTTGTTTGGTTCAGGACCCTCGGACGGGACGGACTCTTGGGATCGGCCATAAGCATGGACGTCTCTATGAACTCATCCATCTTCATGTTCCGGTTTCTTCTCAAATTGCCGCTCCTACTACCACTACTCCTCTCTTCTCTCCTTTTCAGCTTTGGCACTGTCGTTTAGGCCATCTTTCTGTTGGTCGGTTAAAGTCTTTAATTTCTAGTGGTCAATTAGGTCCTGTTAAATCGGATCCTTTGGATTGTTTGTCCTGTCAACTTGCCAAGCAACCTGCTTTATCTTTTAATAAAAGTGACTCCGTTTCTCTTGCACCTTTTGATCTCATTCATTCTGATATTTGGGGACCCTCTCCTACTCCTACTATGGGCGGTGCACGCTATTTTGTTGTTTTTATCGATGATTTTTCCCGTTTTACGTGGTTGTTTCTTATGAAACATCGTTCCGAACTCAAACAACTTTATTACAATTTTGCTAAAATGGTTCAAACCCAATTTTCTAAAACTATTAAAATCTTTCGTTCCGAAAATGCCATGGAATATAAAGATATTGACTTTCTTTCTTTTCTTCAGAGTCATGGTACTCAACCCCATCGTTCTTGTCCTGGCACGTCTCAACAAAATGGACGTGCTGAACGGAAACATCGGCATATTCTCGACACTACTCGAGCTCTCCTCCTCTCTTCCTCCTGTCCGGAAAATTTTTGGGGCGAAGCCGCTCTCACTGCTGCTTACACTATAAATTGTATCCCTACACCTGTCATTCATAATCATACTCCCTATGAGCGTTTGCATGGCACTCCTCCCCCTTACCCCAATCTTCGGATCTTTGGGTCTGCATGTTTTGTTCTTCTCCAACCTCATGAACACACCAAACTTGAACCTCGTTCCCGTCTGTGTTGCTTTTTGGGGTATGGTATTGAACATAAAGGGTATCGTTGTTGGGATCCTATCTCCCAGCGTCTCCGTATCTCTCGTCATGTAGTTTTTTGGGAACACAAAATGTTTTCATCTCTCTCCCAATTCCGTTTATCCAATCCATCACCCTCTCTCATTTTTACTAACGCTTCTGCCGATCTCTTTTCTGATGATCTTGCTCCACAGCCCTTGCCTGCACCTTCGGAGACTCCCTTACCTACTGGTCTATCCCATGCTCTTGCTCGCTCTGATGGTCCTGCTCCTGCTCCTTCAGGCTCCTCACCTCCTGGTGTGTCTCTCCCCTGCCCTCTGGCTCCTTCACCTTCTGGTCGACCACACCGGGTAACCCAACCTTCTACTCGTCTTCGTGATTTTATTGTTGGTTCCACTGCTTTCTCTACTCATGAACCTACATCCTATCGTGAGGCTTGCTCTAATCCTCTTTGGCAGCATGCTATGACTGATGAATTGCAGGCTTTAGACAAGACTCATACTTGGGATATTGTTGATCTTCCCCCTGGCAAGACTGCCATTGGTTGCAAATGGGTGTACAAAATCAAGACTTGTTCTGATGGCTCTATTGAGCGTTACAAAGCTCGCCTTGTTGCCAAAGGCTTCAACCAAGAATATGGTATTGATTATGAGGAGACCTTTGCTCCAGTTGCCCGGCTCACCTCTGTTCGCAGCTTGATTGCTGTCGCTACCTCCCGTCATTGGGACCTTTACCAACTGGATGTGAAAAATGCTTTCCTTAATGGTGTTCTTCTCGAGGAGGTCTATATGCACCCTCCTCCTGGATCTACTTATCCCCCTCATCAGGTCTGCAAACTTCGGCGTGCATTATATGGGCTTAAGCAGGCCCCGCGGGCATGGTTTGACAAGTTCAGCTCTACTATTCATGATTGTGGTTTTACATCCAGCTCTTATGATACTGCTCTTTTTATGCGGAAAACTGCTCACGGAACCACCCTGCTTCTACTCTATGTGGATGACATGATTATCACCGGTGATGATGTGGCTGGGATTCTTCGTCTCAAATAGTTTCTTAGCCATCATTTTGAGATGAAAGACCTTGGTCCTCTCAACTATTTCTTGGGTCTTGAAATCTCACATGATTCCACGGGTTCGTTTCTCTCTCGGGCTAAGTATACATCTAATCTTCGCGCCCGTGTTGGCCTTACCGATTGTCAGACTGCCTCCACTCCCCTGGAGACCCAGAGTCGTCTTACTCCTCTTGATGGCACTCTCCTCTCTGATGCTACCCTATATCGTCAGCTGGTGGGCAGCCTTGTCTATCTCACTGTTACTCGTCCTGATATTGCCTATGCTGTTCATATTGTCAGCCAGTATATGTCGGCTCCTCGTACCCCTCATTATGTTGCTTTGGTTCGTATCCTTCGCTATCTCAAAGGTACCTTATTTCATGGTCTTCATTATTCCGCTCACTCATCTCTTCAGCTTCGTGCTTTCTCTGATGCTGATTGGGCTGGGGATCCTACTGACCGCCGATCTACTACCGGGTTCTGTTTTTTCTTGGGCGATTCTCTTATTTCTTGGCGCAGCAAGAAGCAAACTCTTACAGCTCGTTCCAGTACCGAGGCTGAATACCGTGCTCTTGCTGATACTACTCAGGAACTTGTCTGGCTTCGTTGGCTTCTTGCTGACATGGATGTTACCCCCTCTGGTGCTACTGCCCTCTTTTGTGACAATCAGAGTGCCATTCAAATTGCTCACAATGATGTTTTTCATGATCGCACCAAGCACATTGAGATTGACTGCCATTTTATTCGTCAACACGTCACTCGTGGAACTGTTCTTCTCCATTCGATCTCTTCTACTGATCAACCTGCAGATATCTTCACCAAGGCTCATTCTCCTGGCCGCTTCGTTGACCTTGTTTCCAAACTCCAGTTGGTTGATGTTTACCCTCCTTGAGTTTGCGGGGGGCTGTTAATATTAAATATATACACTATGTTAGTGATCTAGATAGTGGTATGTAATGCATTGTTAGTGATCTAGATACTGGATGTAGTGGATGTATATAATATGTAAGGATATATATAGTGGCTCTTAGTGGTGATAGTGGCTCTTAGTGGCACAAATAGTAGCTCTTGTTCTCTCATATATAAGGAGTGTAATATGGTCTTCATAAATCAGAAGATTGAATACAACTGACATATATTTTCTCTTCTCAACTCTCAAATTATCAACGAGACATATGAAATACACAATCTAGATCATCAATACGAATCTGAATTAAAACTCATAAAAAGAATATAGAGAAATATAAAAAAATAAGATATAGATGGTCCTCATACCACAAACTCATACCTCATGGAACCTCGCGGGTCACAAATCCCGACTCAAACCCTTTTAACAGAATCCATAACATCTAAAATCCATGGTCATTAATGGACGATGATCAGATGGAAGACCCAATTTTTTTTTTTTTTTTTTTTATCAGCAATAAAGATGGAGGACCCAATTGCCGTAACGATCAAATGGAAGACCCAATTGCCGACACTGATCCCATGGTTGAAAATTGCTACCACATCTTGTTTAGAATCTTCTTATTTGAACCTACCATCACAATTACAAATAGAAATCCAGTTCCAATTAAACCAAATAGACAATCTCTTGGTGAAAATACCAACAAAAATTATATTTTATTGATAAATAATGCAAAGAAAATGAGATACAAATAGATCAGGCTGAGGTACGAATATCTTATTTTCTTCAAGGAAATCAAGCCCACTGCGGTAGGAAGAACCCAAATACCGATGCAGTAGTTACAAAACTATGACTTGTCCCCTCCAGGATATAACAGCCCAACCACTTGTCGTATGGTTCAGGCCAACTCTGCACAAGATGGTGAACCCAAAGCTCCACCAAGAAAAATACACTTCTTTACTAGTAATCTCTCTTGTATAGAAAATAATTGGTATGTTGGTGTAGAAAATAGTAGATGAGATGAACTATTTATAGGCTACTAGGACTTTACAAAATACACCAAAAAATAATAATGACCATGAACCTATAGAAAAGAGAGAGTGTATCCAAATATTAACTCACCACCAAGTTCATAAATTCTAATTAATCTTCATTCATGAACAAGACAAATGGTCACCAAAGTAATGAATCTCCATTCATGAACAAGATGAGATTCATGAACAAAACAAAAGAAGATTCATGAACAAAAATATATAATAAAAATAAAAGATATTAAAATGGTCCAACAATCCCCCACTCATTTTAATATCAACAAAGACAAGAGAGATTACCAAACAAAGTTAGACTAGTATGCATCATGAAGGTGTGCACTGCATTGAACCTTCATTAATGAAACAGCAACCTCTACTCCAGAGTCAATAGTGGTCTCAAACTTGAATTATGACTACTTAGGGGAAATAAAGTATTATTGCTCACACATAATAGCCGAGGTTTTAATATAAGTTTTAATAGCCAGCACATTATGGCCTTGTGCTTATCCTAGTTTTCATGAGCATATTTGAAAATAAGTCTTGTTCTCATAGAAAGCGGCGCTACTTTCATGCTCACATAGGTGAAATTTGTCAAGAATGTTCCTGTAATTGACACACCCCACTCAACAAGAGCTACAAAATTTCATTAAGAGTATAAAAACTCAACCCACCAACATTACAAGACAAATGCACTTACATCATAGGGATGGATAACAAAATATTAAAGAGTGCATTTTTACAACCACCATATGATTCGTTCTTCCCATTGAACTTAGTAACAGGATCTCTGGTCCCCAGGTTAGGTATCCTCATACATGGTTTATGATTTTATAGGTTTCAAACCCATCCCCCTCGATGTATTCCAGACCTTATCTCTCGCCAAGGCCTTGGTTAACGGATCCGCAAGATTATCACAAGATCTTACATAATTCACAGTTATGATGTCATTACTCAACTAGGATCTCACATTACTGCGTTTCCTTCGAATAGGTCTGGATTTACCATTATAAAAATGATTTTTCACTCTACCAATAGTAGCAGTGCTATCACAACAAATTAACACAGGAGGAATTGGTTTTTCCTAAAAAGGAATTTTATGTGACAAATTTCTCAACCAATTCGCTTCCTCACATGCTGAAGCTAACGCTATAAGTTTAGCTTCCATAGTAGAATTAGCAATTAGAGTCTGTTTTTTAAACTTCCAACATATAGCACCTCCACCCAAGGTAAAAATAAAACCCGAAATAGAGAAAGAATCACCTGACAAAGTGTTCCAATCGGCATCACTATATCCCTGAAGTACCCCAAGATACTTGTTATAAAACAAACCATAATTTTTAGTACCAGATAAATATCTCATAATTATTCCCATGGCTAGCCAATGATCTCGACTTAGCTTATTAGTAAACCTGCTAAGTACTCCAACAGCATATGCAATGTCAGGTCTAGTACAGTCAGTAGCATATCTCAAACTACCAATCATGCTAGGATATTCCTTTTAATTAATCACTTCTTTTTCATTTGTTATAACTGATAAATATATGCTTGCATCAAAAGGAGTAGCAACATGTTTATAGTCTAGAAAGTTATATTTTTTTAAAAAATTTCTCAACATAATGCAATTGATCAAGAAAAATTCCCAAAATAAAATTGATTTCACCAAGATCTTTCATATCAAAGTGGCTATTAAGCATATTTTTAGTCTCATTTATAATATGCAAATTAGAGCCAAAGATAAGTAGATCATCCATATATAGGCTAATAATCACATGTACATTCTCACAAGTTTTATAATATATGCACTTATCACATTCATTAGTCTTATAGTCATTCTCAAGCATGTAGGAATCAAATTTATCATGCCATTGTTTAGGAGCTTGTTTTAAACCATAAAGGGATTTAGTTAGCTTACACACCTTGCTTTCTTGGCCAGGCTCCACAAAGCCTTCGAGTTGGTCCATGTAAATCTCTTCATCTAGATCTCCATTTAAAAATGTTTTTTTCACATCCATTTGATAAATTTTTAAATCATGAATTGCAGCTACTGCTATCAACAGTCTAATGAATGTAACTCTAGTAACCGGAGAGAAAGTATCAAAGAAATCAAAATCAACTTGT
Organism: Camellia japonica; assembly: GCA_030407325.1. Lineage (NCBI taxonomy): Eukaryota > Viridiplantae > Streptophyta > Magnoliopsida > Ericales > Theaceae > Camellia > Camellia japonica. The sequence continues at coordinate 44,716,120 of JAPPVO010000036.1, forward strand.
TGCTTTAAACCTTTAGAAACAAGCCTTTCTTTATATTTATCTATAGTTCCATCCGATTTAAGTTTTTTACGAATGACCCATTTACACCCAATAGTTTTACAACCTGGAGGTAAATCCACTAGCTTCCATGTTTATTTGAAAGCAGTGAATCTATCTCATCATTTACAGCCTCTCTCTAGAAAATAGCATTAGGTGATGATAAACCTTCTTGTACTGTAAGAGGAATTTCTTCCACATTGTAAAGATAATAATCAGGGTCAAAATCTTTTTTAACTCTAGCTCATTTACTCCTCCTTGGTTGGATTTGAGAATTTTCTTGTTCTTGAAAAATTTGAGATGGAGTAGAAGAGTTAGGCACGGATAAAATATTTTCAGAAATTATTTGACTCCCACTATTTCTAGAGTTGAAAGGAAATTTATTTTCATGAAAAATAGCATCACCTGATTCAAAAATAATATTATTTTTCATATCAAAAAATATATAAGTTGTACTATGCAATGCATACCCAAGAAAAGCACAGGTGGTAGCTCGTTCACTCAATTTAAGTCGTTTAGGATCTGCAAGCCTCACAAAAGCTAAACAACCCCAAACCCTTAAACAATCTAGATTTGGTTTATGCCCCTACCACAATTCATAAGGTACAATTTTAGTTTTTTTATGTGGCACTCTATTTATCACATGATAAGCTGTCAAAATAGCCTCGTCCCAAAAATTTGAGAAAGCACCTGAATCAATAAGCATAGCATTCGTTAAGTCAATTAACGTTCTATTTTTTCTTTCAGCTACGCCATTAGATGAAGGTGAATATGGTGAAGTCGTCTCATGAATAATTCTCAATGATTGAACAAAAGAGTTAAATCCAAGAGATTCATACTCCCGACCTCGATCACTTCTAATTCTCCTAATCTTTTTACCGAATTGATTTTCCACTTCAAGAAGAATTCTTTAAATTTCTCAAAAGCATCACTTTTATTTTTTAATAAATATATGTTTGTGTATTTTGAAAAATCATCAATAAAAGTGATAAAATATTGATTACCACCCCTGTTAGACTTATTTATTTTGATTATTTATTTAATTATGTTTTAATTTATTTGAAAGAGAAAAATAGAATCCAAAATTTATTTTGATGATTTATTTAATTATATTTTAATTTATTTGAAAAAGAAAAATAGAATACAAAATTTATTTTGATGATTTATTTAATTATGTTTTAATTTATTTAAAAGAGAAAAATAGAATCAAAATTTATTTTGTCACATTATTTCTCACCTAAACATTTATCCTAAATGTTGTTAGAATGTATTTAATATTTAATTAAATCAGGAATTCAAATAACCCAAAACAGATGTTCAAACAACCCAGCGCAGCCCAGCAACAGTTCAAAAGGTTCAAGTGGAAGATATTCAAATTTGTAATGATGGAGTGAAAGATATTCAAATTAGTAATGACGGAGTGGAAGATATTCAAATTAGTAATGATAGAGTACAACGGCTATAAACGGCTATACATTTAAATGAAATAACGGCTATAAATGGCTATAAGTTTCATTATATATATCAAAGCCTCTAATGTAAACAAGTTACAAAAAAACCAGAAAATATTCTTTGATCTATAATCACTCACATCTATTCTCTGAAAAATTCTCTAAGAAATGTTCTTTAATTTTTGTTTACATCCTTTCTTAGAAATTATACACTGAGCCTTATAGCATTAAGTTCATCTTTCCTGTGTGAGATTTACAGAAAAATCAAAACTTCATTTTATATATCTATCTTTGAGAGACAATTCTTGTAGCTTTCTATGAAAGCAAAAACACATTCTTTTCAATCTTGTAAGAGTGTAGTGCACTCAGTGTTCTTGACTTAGAAAGTCTGTGTAAAATCCATGGAGGATTGTTCCATTTGTAAAGAGGTTGCTAGCACCCCTGTAAAGCTAGAGCATGGTGGAAAATCTCAAGTGAAGCTTGAGGAGTGGACATAGGCCGAATTTAAGCCGAACCACTATAAATTTGTTTGCCTCTCTCCCCCTTATCTCTTTATTTTATTTAAATTCCTGTAGCTATATTTCACATTTTCACTGTGCTAAAATCATTAACTGACATAGTTGTTAGAACACTTGTTTTAATTATTTTTATTTCATTAATTATATTTATCTATTGTGCTAGTCATAATTTTTATTAGGGTATTATTAATTTTTAATTGTAAAAACCTAATTCACCCCCTCTTAGATTGTCTTTTGGGTAACAATTAGTATCAGAGCCTGGGGCTCTTGTTTAGATTTAACAATCTTGAGTTTTTTATCCATAGCAACCATGTATTCTACTTACTCTACTGTAGGACAAACTAGCAATAAGCCACCTCTCTTTGATGGTAGTAATTACATTCATTGGAAAGAAAAAATGACTTTGTATCTTCAGCCTACCAATTATGCTTTGTGGCTCATTATCACTAAAGGTCCTAAAATTTCTATCAAGGTAGTAGACCATATCAGTGTACCTAAACTTGAGGATGAATTTGATGAGCGTGATTATAAACTCCTTCAAGCTAATGCTAAAGCCAAGCTTACTCTTGTGTGTGGATTAGATGCAAATGAGTACAATGGAATTTCTGGATGTATTACTGTTAAAGAGATTTGGGATAAACTTGAAATCACCTATGAAGGAACTAGCCAAATAAAAGAGCATCGGATTGACATGGTTATTCATGATTATGAACTCTTTACTATGGAATCATTTGAATCTATTTCTGAGATGTTTTATAAATTTACCAATATTATTAATGCTCCAAAATCTCTTGGTAAATCTTATACTAATGGTGAGCTTGTAAGAAAAATACTTAGGTCTTTGCCAAATGAATACAGCTATCCAAGAAGCAAAAGACCTAACAAAATTAGGCATTGAAGAACTCCTAGACTCACTCATGGCTCATGAACTTTCAATGATGGATAGCAGCAAAAAAGAAGCCATTTGGGAAGAAAATGATGGAGTAGCCAACCTATGTCTCATGGCACTTAGAGAAAAAGAATCCACTCAAGATGAAGTAATTTCTAATTATATAGAACTTGAAAGTTCTTTTAATGAATTACATGACATATTTAGAAATGTTTGTATTAAGAATTCTAAATTAAAGAAATTAGTTACTTCTCTTTCAAATGATGTGGGTGTTTTAAAAATGAAAAATGCTACTTTGAAAAATGACTTTACGTCTATTGCCAATAAGAAAAACATTTTGAAAAACAATGTTGAGGATTTAAACAAAACTCTTAAAAATTTTGTAAAATGAAAAGAAAACCTCAACAAACTTCTTGGAAATAAAAGATGTGTTTTTGACAAAGTAGGCATTGGTTTTTATCCTCCTAAACCTTTTATGAGATTAAATGTTCTTGAGACTAATCCTCATGGACCCAAGAAAGTATGGGTACCAAGAAAGAAATCAAGATATTTTGTAGGTGGAATCTCAAAGAACACTAAGGATTTCGAGAGGAAATGCACGACAAGAGTGTTCAATCTAAAGAGCAAAATCAGCTCCTACAAGAAGAAGAATGATGAAATGAAAATCACCAAGATAAACAAAAAAGGTAAATGAAGGTATAACTCCTAACACTCTTTAAGCTTAAAGTTTTATATTCTTTAAGGTGTGATTTGTGTACAATAGATTGTGTCTAATCATTGCTTCTATGTAACCTAATTGTACTAAGTTTGCTAAGTCATGTTCTGCTAGTTTCTTTTAAACATTCATTGAACTCAAAAATGAGAATTATATTATTTTGATGAATGCCTATTAGAATATGAATGATTCATGTATTCATTAACATTTTATATCATGTCATCCATTTCTATGAAAAAGAGATAAGAAGTGATAAATTTTTTGTGAGCATACTTTTCACATCTTATATATGACTTCATACTAATATGTTAATTCTTTTTGAGTCATATCTTTGTAGAATCAATTTTGATGTCATAGCATGTTTTTGAGATGTATACTATCTATATTTTGAATTTTACATTTGTGATCTCAAGAAGATGCTCAATATGAAAATTTCATGCTTATATGCTCTACATTGGAATATTTGAATGAGTTGTGAAATTCCTTGATTATGATTCATCAACAATGTCTAAATAAAAAGAAGTATCATACGTTTGTAGAGACATTGCATCTATCCTATTGAATATCTTTTGAATATGGATTATATTGGCATACATCTTATGAAATGCTTTTGATTGATAAATTGTTGAATTAATTGTTTATAACATTCATGTTGTGTTCCACATTAAGTAAAATGTTTTATCACACTTGAGTATGTGGATTGAATTGATGAAAATGCCTCTTAATAATGTTATGTGATTAATGAGATTGTTGCATCATTTCTTAATAAAACAAAGAGCATAACACTATTTTCTTATGCATATTATGCTATGTGCTACAACTTGAAAATTCTAAAAAGCATTCCAAACTCTTGTTTGATCATTGAATTATTTTTCACCTTTTGAGTTTGTGATAAGAAGTGATTTGTGCTGTATTTTTATTGAGTAATAGTGATTGTTCTATGAATGCTATATTTACACAAAATCATATTAGAAAAGGGTAACACCAACTTAGGGGGAGAAATCATTTTGCTAACATACTTGTTAAACCCTTTTGAGATGAACTCCTCATGAAAGAAAATTGAAGATTGAAAACTTCTAACTCATGAACCAAAGGTATGCCTCCTACACTCTCTTAAGCTTTTGAGGTAAAAATTCTATCTTATATCCTTTGAGCTAATACTGTTATTACTTTGATATGAAAAAGATTGATTATGCTTCATATGATTTGCAATGTATACTCTTTGATGATGCTCTTGCCTAAGAATCATGCATATGCTTAAATGTGTGCTATATATTGAAATTCATGATTTTTCTTGACATATGGATTGCTATACCTTGAACATGCTTCATTTTTTGAAATTACATTAGCGCCATGAGATTATATTGAGTTTAACCTATTATGAGCAATATTTGGTATTCTACATAATACTTGAGCTATGATTATTAAATCTTCTAGATTGCATATTGGTATCCTTGTAGATTGCATGTTGGTATCATTGCATGTTGGTATCATTTTGGCATCCTTATTGGTAATATTTGGCATCCTATTTGATATTATTGAGGAGAACATTTCAGTTATGAGCTTTCATTTATCATATCTCCTATTGATTTTGCAAATGAAACAAGAAGAATTTAAACTAGATTATTTTTTTTTTTTTTTAAAAAAAATAAATAAATCCCTTCAGATTCTATTCTATTTTTGATATCACACTTATGAAGCTTGCACCTCACATATTTTTTTTTTTTTAATTATCTTGTATAAAATCTGTACGCTCTTGCTCAAATCGATTGTTAGATCATGCTCAACTGCTTCACATATACTTTTAACAATTTGGTATCTCCTTGGCTCTTGCTTGAAAATAGATTGAAATAACATGAATTCTTCATAATGGATAAGCTCATTGATATTATCTTGCAATAACAGCATGTGTGTCTCATTCTTGACATTTGGAACTTCTCCTTATTGCACCCATGCATTTATCTAAACTTGATGCTACATTGTGATAACACTAGTGCCATCAATTTAAGCAAAAATCTGGTTCAACACTCACGAACAAAACATATTGAAATTCGACATCATTTTTTAAGAGATCATGTTCAAAAAGGGGATATTGTAATTGAATTTGTTAACACTGACAAACAATTGGTGAATATTTTCACAAAACCCCTAAACGAGGATCGCTTTAATTTTATTCGCGGCTAGCTTCAATTGTTGATTTCTACTTAAAAAGTTTCGTTATGACTGTGAAACTTGAATTTTTGTTAAAATGATATATGTGTATTGCTACATTGATATGAAAACGTTTATATCAGTTGAATGCTCACAAGTCCTTCCTACATTTATTCTCCTTAACAGTTTGTTATTCTGCATCTTAAGGTAAAATTAACTTTACATACATTGATTTTTTTTAAACCCTCGTGGAATTTTTTTTGCATTATCATTCCAGTAACACCAATGTCCATTAAGTTTAATTTCTATTGGTATTATTTTATTTTTTTTACTATTAGGCTTAATTTCTTTTATTTTTATTTTTTTCTCATTATTATTTTTTGTTTAGGCTTAATTTTCTTATTTTTTTTCTGCTTTTAATTTCATTTTTCAATCCTTAAACATAAACATAACAACAAATCAAAATACAAATATTTATATAAAAAAAAAACACCATTTATTTTTTCACGGCCATACGCTGATCAAAATAAACATATTTACGTAAAAAAAAAAAAAAAAAAAAACTTCATTTTTTTTTACAGCCATACGCTGATCTTACTTCCTCGCCTCTTCCACTGCTTTCTTCTTCTTTTTATCACCTTGGTGACGCTTGACATCCCTACCTCCGCGCTTTCGTCGGGAGCAAGTACTCCCCGCTGACTATCAAAAGCCAAGAACGACGTTGCTCCAAATCGGGCCATGGAGGTGGTCTTCCGTTTAAGCTCTTTATTTTTAGCCTTCAGTACGCCTATCTCTGCTCGCGCATCCTAGTACATGCGCTGGAGCAGAGAGAGTTGGGCGTTGACCTGATGGAGCTCACTCGTCCTGTTCTGCAGTCGGTGAGCCAATTTTGTGACTGCAGTCCCCATCTCCATACAGGACATCAGTGTGAAATGATTGGCTTCAATGTCTGATTGAGCTGCCATTATTTGCTCAATCGACATCATAGGATGGTTGGGAAGAGTAGAAGCCAAGGCACTTGGCCCAGCAGCGCTTACAGGATCATTCAGGCCCGGAAAGAGAGTAAGAGGATGGGACAAGGCCATGTAGTAGGAGAGAGAGATGTAATCAGAAGGAGGGTCATTTTTGGCAGCCTTTCTGCTCTGCTCAGTCTCTTTGTTCTGTCTCTCGAGGAAGAAAAGATCGAAGAGAATGATGAAAAGATAGAAGAAGCGATAGAAGAGAGTGAAGTGAAGAAAAAGAAGCAAACGAGTGTGATTAAGAAGAAGGCTGAAGAGAAGAGGCTGAAGAGAAGAAAACAAGGAGAGAGAGATAGCCGACGCGAGCGGCAATTTTGTCGGCCAATGAAGCAAAAGCCAGGCAGCGTGGGAACCGCGTTTTGCGAAAAAAGATAGAGACACGGGAGAGTTGTATGTGTATGCATATATGTATATATATGTTTTGATTATCTATTTTTTGATGTCATTTATCCCTATCATTTTCCTCCTCCTCCTCTAAATTCTGACCCATGATTTCCTTTTAATAATGTCACAGGGGGAGAAAACTTATGATGTTATGATGTTATGTATTATGGTATTATTTTCAAACTAATATGATGTTATGTATTTATAGTGTGATATCTTAGTCTCATATCATGTCTCTAATTAAAGCTTATTTATTACACATGTGCTAACTTATGTATTTAGAAATGAATTCAGGGAGCATGACTTGAGGGGGAGCTTTTCTTACCCCCAAATCAAATCAAAACATCATTGTGTGTCGTCATCAAAAAGAGGGAGATTGTTAGACTTATTTATTTTGATGTTTTATTTAGGCCTCGTTTGGGAACAGGATAATTTAGTAACTTTTTGGCTATTTGGCTAAAAAGGTAGGTAAAAAAAACTTGTATGTTTGGGATGACTTTTTGGCTAATTACGAAAAGATGTGCAAAAAGTAGAGAGAAAAGAGAATCTTTGACTTTTTGGTATGAGTTGTTGGCTTTTTGGCTAATTTAGTAACTTTTTGGCTTTTTGGCTAAAAATGTAAGTTCCCAAACGGGGCCTTAATTATATTTTAATTTATTTGAAAGAGAAAAATAGAATTCAAAATTTATTTTGATGATTTATTTAATTATATTTTAATTTATTTGAAAAAGAAAAATAGAATCCAAAATTTATTTTGATGATTTATTTAATTATGTTTTAATTTATTTGAAAGAGAAAAATAGAATCAAAATTTATTTTATCTCATTATTTCTCACCTAAACCTTTATCCTAAATGTTGTTAGAATGTATTTAATATTTGATTAAATCAGGAGTTCAAATAACCCAAAACAGAGGTTCAAACAGCCCAGCCCAGCCTAGCAGCAGTTCAAAGGTTCAAGTGGAAGATATTCAAATTTGTAATGATGGAGTGAAAGATATTCAAATTAGTAATGATGGAGTGGAAGATATTCAAATTAGTAATGATAGAGTACAATGGCTATAAACGGCTATAAGTTTCATTATATATACCAAAGCCTCTAATGTAAACAAGTTACAAAAAAAACCAGAAAATATTCTTTGATCTATAATCACTCACATCTATTCTCTGAAAAATTCTCTAAGAAATATTCTTCAATTTTTGTTTGCATCCTCTCTCAGAAATTATACACTGAGCCTTATAACATTAAGTTCATCTTTCCTGTGTGAGATTTACAGAAAAATCAAAGCTTCATTTTATATATCTATCTTTGAGAGATAATTCTTGTAACTTTCTGTGAAAGCAAAAACACTTTCTTTTCAATCTTGTAAGAGTGTAGTACACTCAGTGTTCTTGACTTAGAAAGTCTGTGTAAAATCCGTGGAGGATTGCTCCATTTGTAAAGAGGTTGCTAGCACCCCTGTAAAGCTAGAGCATGGTGGAAAATCTCAAGTGAAGCTTGAGGAGTGGACGTAGGCTGAGTTGAAACCGAACCACTATAAATTTGTTTGCCTCTCTCCCCCATATCTCTTTATTTTATTTAAATTGCTGTAGCTATATTTCATATTTTCACTGTACTAAAATCATTAACTGACATAGTTGTTAGAACACTTGTTTTAATTATTTTTATTTCATTAATTATATTTATCTATTGTGCTAGTCATAATTGTTATTAGGGTATTATTAATTTTTAATTGTAAAAACCTAATTCACCCCCCTCTTAGGTTGTGTTTTGGGTAACAACCCCGAGTTAAAATTCTTTCTAACTCACACAAATCAGTATGAAATAATTCTAGCAATGCGGTATTTTTTTTTTTTCAACACTTTTATGAGGCCTCTTAGTAATTTTTGCTTTACTGCAAACTTCACATTTCTCAAATTTTTTTGTCACTTTAGGAATTAATCCTAAACTATTCATGATTCCCACATATTTACTATTAATATGACACAAGCGAGCATGCCAAAAATTAATAAAAGACAACATGTAAACTGAATTGGTAAATGGTTTATTAATCTCAACATTCAATTTGAACATCTCATCACAAGCATAACCCTTACCCACAAAAATACCCTTATTGGGAATCACATATTGATCAGATTCCATAGTTTGCTTAAAACCAGCCTTATTCAACAAATAACTTGACATCAAATTCTTCCTTATGGACGGTGTATAAAGCACATCTTTCAAAGTAAGCACACGTCCAGAGGTGAACTTAAGGTCAACCTCACCACTCCCAAGTATCTTGGTTTGACTAGAGTTACCAAGCATAATTGTTTTCTCATCATCAAAGGGAGTATATACCTTGAACCAAGCTTGATCATGACAAACATGTCTATTGGCACCAGAATCTGTTCACCAACCGTCCACATAATTAACCATGCAAATGTCTGTAATCATCGCCATAAATGGCTCCTCGATAACGTTAGCCTTTGGGGCAAGTGCACGTTTTTGGAATTTGCAAGTTCGAGCAATATGCCCACTTTTGCCACAAACAAAGCATATAAAATTTTGTGAAGGTGATGGACCTTGGTTCTTATTTGAATTAATCCATTTATTGTGAGGTTTACCATAATTCTTCATATTCTTTTTATAAGGTTTCAAATAAACATTCTTTGAATTGTGACCTTTGGGTAAGTTATTATTTACTGAAACAAAGTTTACCTTTGTGGTAGATTGTCATTACCCTCTTGTGTGATTAATGCATCTTGGCCTCTAGCCTTCTCTTCGACTCGAATGCGAGTGATCAACGCCTCTAAGGAAGTCGCCTTTTGTTTGTGGTGCATGCTCTTCTGAAATTCTCTCCAAGATGGCGGTAGCTTGTCAACAAATCCTGTAACTACAAAGTTGTCACCAATTTTGATGCCTTCAAATCTTACTTCTACAACTATCATTTGGAACTCTTATGCTTGCTCCACAACAGATTTTCCATCCACCATTTGGAAGCGAAAAAAGCGGCTAGCTACATACTTTTTTGCTCCTGCCTCTTCAATATCATACTTAGTTTGTAAAGCTTTCTAAATTTTCTTTGCGGAAGTGTAAGTGGTATCATAGTAATCATAAAATTGATCAGCAAGGCAATTTAAGAGATAAAAATGACATTTATACTCATCTGTATTATAGGAAGCCACTTTTGCTTCATGTGCCTCGTAGTCTTCATCATTCATCTCCTCGATTGGGATTTTGTTTGGATTCTTCTCGGTAAGAACATATGCAACTTTTAAAAGGCTAAGGTAAAAAAGAGCTTTTCCTTTCTACCTCTTAAAATGAACTCCTTTGAACTTGAAAGGCTTGTTGACATCTCTAATTCCATCATTAGTTTTTTTTGGTACTTGATCCATGGTTGATCTCCTTAAAATTGTTGGTGAAAATGCCAAAAAAAATTATATTTTATTGATAAATAATGCAAAGAAAATGAGATACAAATAGATCAGGCTGAGGCACGAATATCTCGTTTTCTTTAAGGAAATCAAGCCCACTGCGGTAGGAAGAACCCAAATACCAATGCAGCAGTCACAAAATTATGACTTGTCCCCTTCAGGATACAACAGCCCGACCACTTATCGTATGGTTCAAGCCAACTCTGCACAAGATGGTGAACCCAAAGCTCCACCAAGAAAAACACCCTTCTTTGCTAATAATCTCTCTTGTATAGAAAATAGTTGGTGTGTTGGTGTAGAAAATAGTAGATGAAAGGAACTATTTATAAGCTACTAGGACTTTACAAAATACACCAAAAAATAATAATGACCATGAACCTATAGAAAAGAGAGAGTGTATCCAAATATTAACTCACCACCAAGTTCATGAATTCTAATTAATCTCCATTCATGAACAAGACAAATGGTCACCAAAGCAATGAATCTCCATTCATGAACAAGATGAGATTCATGAACAAGACAAAAGAAGATTCATGAACAAAAATATATAAATAAATAAATAAAAGATATTAAAATGGTCCAACACAATCTGTATTGAGTTTTCAATGAATGCCACTGACGATGTGTTAAAACTTTATATTCTTCTTGCTGGTGTTCAATCCAAAATATATTTGTGAGGATGATGACTTTTGATTTGGTTTGGTTTGATTATTTTTTTATTTTTATTTTTATTTGTTTGCTTGTTTGTGGTGGTGTGTAGGGAAATAGTGGTCGGAGCGGTGTGTCACTATAGACACCCCATTTTTGACCGTCCTTAAGACTTGGACGTCACCGTTGGAACATTCGGTGATCATCCATGTTCGTGTTCGTTTTGAGTTCCCGGAGGCCTCGGCTGCGCGCCTTGCCTCAGGATCTCTCAACTTGTTTGTTTTGTGTTTGGTTTTGCACCAAATACTTGTGTTTTTGCTTTGAGGGGCAGGGAATGGCTTGTTGGCCATCCCCACACCCCACCGGCCTTCCCTTTACCTCACCGGCCATTCATTGCTGCCACCGGCCATGGTTTCTTAATACCAATGGCCGGTCGGCACTTTATGTGGCCGGCCGGCATTTTATTTGGCCGGTGACTTTTTTTGCTGGCTGGTGTGACCCTTTTGCACCCTTCAGGCATTGGTGCATGCCAGCTGTGCCAGCTGGAATGCACCAACACTCCTCCCCGTGCATAATGTGGCTGTTTTGAGCCTTCGCACCCTTTTTCCTTCTAGAAGGTTGAACCCTTTGGTCAAGCTTCTTAAGGAAGCTTGACCCTTTGTCATGGCTTCCTCAAGAAGCCTTGACCTTCTTGCCCCTTTTGCCCCTTTTTATTTAGCTTCTTTGAGAAGCTTAGAACCATTTTTTTGCCTATATAAAGACCTCTCCTCTTCCATTGTTGGGGGTTGTTGTTTTTGAGCAAAAAAAACCTAGAGCTTATACATATATATCTGTTAGATACATCTTCTCTCTCTATATTTCTCTCTCTCTCCTCTTTTGTATGTGTTTTGTCGCCTAAAAGTGTGTTTTGACCTTAGTTTTGCACTAAGACACACACCATTACACCATACTTCGACCTTGAGGGCCTTTGAGGGTTTGTTTTTGAAGTTTTGGACTGGTTTTGATCAAAAGAAGGAGGCTACATTGGCTGTTCATCAAGGGTTCTTCAAGGGTAATCTCTTTACTTTAGATTCCCCAATCTAGCACTAGACTTTTGCCTATCTTGCTTATTGTTTTAGACTTTGTGTATAACTGGGAAAAGTCTTGTATTTGCATGCTTAAGATGTTTCATTAAGGTCATTTTGGTGTTGGGGGTCGACCTCCCCCTCTTCGGCCTTGTTTGGCCCTTTTGGTGTCCTCTTTGTTAAGCCTTGATTACCTCAGTGTATTGGCCTTCTCACCACTGAAATCCAGTGGATTTTCAGTGGTGAAGAGAAGGGTTTCAGGTCTTGTATAGGGGAGGGACACCCCTCTTCCCTTTGTGACTCATTTATCCATGTTTTTGGCTCAATATGGTAGCATGCATGCTTAGTTGTTTATGACTCCATTTCAGAGGCTTTTTGGGTGCTTTTGGTCGTATTATATCTCTGTTACATGTTGGTTTGTTGACCCTCAGCATGGATTTTGAACTTGCTTTGTGTTCCTTCATTTTGCCTAGAAATGTATCATGACATTTGACCACTATGCTCTCATGTTTTGACTTTACTTTATGAAGTTCTTGGTCATATTTTTCCATGCTTAGGGTCTGTTAGGTGCTGGTTTGGTCATATTTGATATGCTTTATATGGCTCTTTAGCATTCTAGCATGTTGGCATTGGTTATGTGAATCATGAGCATGATTGGGTTAGGTTGTTTAAGTGATTTGGGGTCATCTCACATGCCATTTCAGTCCCTAATTCATGCTTGCATGCTTGCACTTATCATCCTTTTCATGCCTTGAAGGATTGTTTTGTTGTGCCTTGAAAAGGGCCATTATACATGCTTAAGTGTTTAAGCTTTAGGCTGCCATATCAGTGGGTTTTGGGTGCTAATTTTGCATATTGAAACTCTATTTCGTATTGGAAAGTTCATGCCATGAGTGCTTGGGGTAGTTGTGGTAGAATGCTCCTTGCTTTGGACCTATTGGTGTGCATGTTTGCATAAGCATTGGCTCATCATTTTGGGCATTTTGGCCACGGTTTGGAGGGTGGACTGAGGTCTACCCCTTTGTATTTTAGGTCCATCCTTGCATGATCATATTGCATTGCTTTGATTTCATGCTTGCCTAGTATCACAATTGCATGTTTGCGTATTGTTAGCTAGTTGCATTTCATGTCATAGTTTGCATGATGAGTTACATGGCATTACATCGTGTATGTTTGACACATCACATTGCTCATGTTGCATACTTGAGCCACCTTGCGTACATTGCATTGCATTGTTTGGTTTGGGGTGTCAAGCCAAACTTGAGGGGTGAGAAGTGTTCACACTCCAAGTGATGCAACACCTCTCAACCCTCCGTCGCCAAGACCCTTGATCTCAACATGATAGGGTGTTAGCTTTCATTTGTGTGTTGCATGCATTTTACATTGAATGGAAAGCTTGACTTCTTAGGCCATCATGCCTAATTGGTGGCCCGAGGGTCGAGGGTCATGCTCCCTTGAGTTCATCGCATGATAGGGAGTGTGTACATGCACACATTGTTGTGAAATTTCCATGCCATGCACTGTCTATCCTTTGTTGCTGTCAAAAACAGGGTTCTGCAGGAATTTATGGCCGGCCGGCCATATACAGTGCCGACCGGCCATCAATGGCTGGCCGGTGATTCAAGTTTTGGCCGATACTCCAATTACCATGGCCGGTGGCCTTTTGTTCTGGCCGGTGGCAATCCGGAGCACTCAGGGAGTAATTCAAAGCAGGTCTGGAAATTTGTATAATCCTCAGAGGGGTAGGGCAGTGTAAACAAAGGCAACAGTGCCATGGCAACGGGTTTCCGAGCAGTACGAGTCAGGCATGCATCATCCAAACATTTCGAAGGCGGGGCTGTGGCTATTTTAATTTTGCATTTAATTTGTTAATTAATTAGGAGTTTTGTAATAATTAATTTAGTATTATTTATTCGGACTGTATTATTCTTTCGGTCCCTCCGTGTGAGGGCGTATTGTAATAAGTGTGTGTGGGTGTGTGTATGTCTTCCAATCTCACGTCTTTCTTCCCTTTTATTTACTCGCTTATGATGGTAGACTAGGGCATATTTAAATTAGCATACCTTATGCTATGCATGCGTGCATCCATACATTTGTCTTACATGCACCGGGGTCGGTACATCATACTAACTGCACTTATATTTCAATTCCAAGTTGAATACCTGTTAGTTGCAGCATCTCATATGTCATTCCTTAGGATAGCCGAGCCCATTGTAGTTTCATTTTGCATGTGTTGCATTAGCCATCTTAACATGAACTAGGATCATGCATATGATTACTAACTAGTTTCTGTTTTGGCTTGGAGTACTCGGTAAGCATTTATGCTTTAGCATACCACATGCATGTGAGTGTTGCCATAATAGCATGATTACCATGTGGCTAAATGCTTATGTGTTATAAACTGCCTGAATGCCTATGGGTGAAGGTTAGATTGTTTGAGTTGGAGCAACTCGTTGAAATCCGTGTTTTTAGCCTACTTGCGAGTAGCAAATTCCAAAGCATTTTCCAAAAAAACGGATATGCAATGTTTCATTCCAAATTAGGCAATCTAGTCTATACTTTTGTGTTGTGCGCATCACATAGTAATTCTAGCTAATTAACTGGAATAAGAACACATAACGTTTTCAAAAATGGATATCACGATTAGTAGAGGCCGATCTTCGGATCGGGCGAGAGGGGGTGCTCATAGCTGACCTTCCCCAATCGTACCCAAGCTCCCGAGCCGAGGCATCTTTGGTGATGACGGACACGTGGCCTTTGGCACCGAGTCAGGGTTTCCTAAATTTCCCCGTTAAAAAATATTTAGGTGGCGACTCTGTATCTGGCAAAGCAGTCCATGTTTGGCACTTCTTTTCTAAAAATCTGTTTTCTCAAAACGATTTTCCGAATTTGGACTCTTTGGTTCAAGATTAAGAACCGTGACACAAATCGAGTCCGAACTATGGGGTGAGGGCCTCACGCGGGGCGCGTCCACAGTTTCTGGCGACTCTGCTGGGGATTTTAGAGAGCTTGACTCGAACTCGTGATATCCTGTTTTGATTTCATTTATGTGTCTCTTTGCATTGCATGTGCATTGGTGCGCCTAGGACACCGTGTTTTCCATCTGCCATTCCTGAACGGTTTGCCGGAGGCTTGACTTTGTCAAAGCATGCCATAAGGCTGACCGGTTGTGGGCTCTGACAGTATGGGAACACAAACCCCGGTTTTACCGGGGCACCCTTTTCGACCATTCGACCTAGTGCATATCGAAATCCATAGTGACTATTCCAAACTAGGACAAGTTGCTTACCCGATGTTAGGTTGTTTGAAAACTGCTACGTGCATAGTGAAACCCTAGCTCCTGACCAAAATAGGACAGGAAAACCCTACCCCAACATAGGGGTGTTTTGGCTCTCTTTTGCTTGCTATGTGTTTTTAGAATGTATCTATGCAGGGAACACACATATCAGTTCGCAAGTTTGAGTGTCAGGCCTGCGGGCATCAGTGTTTTTGGGAATCAGTTATCTGCGGGTATCAGATTCAGACTTAGGGGCAACGATTTGGAAACAGTGATCAGTGATTAAGGAACAGTACATTCAGCTTGTTGGCAATTTGTTGTGATACCCAGCTGTGTGTTGTGTTTATTTTATGTTGTTACGCTGTCCAATTGTCTGTTTATTTATACGCTTTATTTATCTTTTTACTAGGTAGTCGAGCACAATTGCTTCTGACCCAGTAGATATTCCCCAAGCACTCTGGACTAGAGGTCGTCGACTCCATCGATCTGAGGATCTGGTAGACGGACAACCAGTGTATCACTCTTTACCCCCGGTTACTAGACGGAGGACAGCTAGGCAGAGGGCATCAGTTCAGCAGTCAGTACAGAGGGATTTGTCTACCTCACCCGTGTACAGTAGGGATCAGGATTCTGCTTCTCCCACAGAAAGGGAACATATACCGATAATTCAGTCAGAGTAGAACAGTATGGCTAGTTTTAGAGGAGATGGTGCACCAGCTCCAAGAGAGTATGAAAATGATGCAGCAGGCTGCTGTCCGACAGGCAGAGTTCGCCAAGCAGTAGGCCACGGTTATGAAGAACAAGCAGAGTTTATCGTGAGGTTACAGCAGCAAGCCGGAGCATCTGCTTCGCAGCAAGCTCCTCCTGTAGACGTCCCCGAACGCCCTGGGAGGGTTAAGTCCCGTTCCGTTCATTTGGGGTTCACTACAGTTCGGACTCAAATTGTCACGGTTCTTAATCTGAACCAAAGAGTCCAACTCTGGCAAATCGTTTTGAAGAAAAACAGATTTTTGAAAAGTAGTGCCAAACATGGACTGCTTTGCCAGATTACAGAGTCGCCACCTAAATATTTTTTTGAAATGGGAGAATTTAGGAAACCCTGACTCGGTGCCGAAGGCCACGTGTCCGTCATCACCAAATGTCTTGGCTCGGGAGCTTGGGTACGATCGGGGAAGGTCAGCTATGAGCACCCCCTTTCGCCCGGTCCGAAGACCGGCCTCTACTAACCGTGATATCCGATTTTGAAAACATCACATGCTCTTATTCCAATTATTAACCTAGAATTACTACGTGATGCGCACAACACAAAAGTATAGACTAGATTGCCTAATTTGAAATAAACATTGCATATCCGTTTTGTCTCGAAAAACGTGTTGGTTTTTGCTACTCGCAAGTAGGCTAAAATACGGATTTCAATGAGTTTTCCCAACTCAGACAATCCAACCTTCACCCACAGGCATTCAAACAGTTTATCATATAAGCATTTAGCCGCATGGCAAGCATACTGTCATGTTAACATCCACACGCATGCGAAGTGCTAAAGCATAAAACTTACATCGTACTCCGTGCCAAAACAAGAAACTAGTTAGCAAGCATGCGTGTCCTAGTTCATGTTAAGTGGCTAATGCAACACAGACATAGATGCAATCTAGAGTAGGCTCGGCTAACCCTAAACATGGCATATGAAATGCGCGAGTAGCACGTATTCAATTTGGAATTGGAAATACGATGCAGTTTGTATGATGTACCGAGCCCGGTGCATGTGAACAAATGCATGGATGCACGCATGCATTGCATAAGGTATGCTAATTTAAATGTGCCCTAATCTACCAACATAAGCGGATAAATAAAAGGGAAGAAAGAAATGGGGATTGGAAGACATACACCCACTCACACACACTTATTACAACTATGCCCTCGCTCGGAGGACCAAAATAATAATACAAATTAATTACTACGCAAGCTAATTAAATATTACAAATTAATTAAATTAACAAATTAATTAATCTAAGAAAAACAGTAAACGCCTCGGGAGGAGAACCGGATGCAACACGCGCTCGGGACCGCTCGGAACCACACTGCCATGCACGGATTGCCTCTGTTTCCTCTGCTCTCCTCCTCAGAAAATTGCCAAAGTCCCAGAAGTACCTCTCAGGGCACTGGGGAGTACCACCGGCTGGGGTAGAGCACCACCGGCTGAAGGAGGAGGCCACCGGCACAAATGAAGCCATCGGCTATTTGTTTACTGCCGGTCGGCACTAAATAGTGCCGGCCGGCACTGAATGCCTGCAGAACCTGCAACTCACAGCAGCAGAGGGGAAATCTATGCATGACAATATAATTCAAGCCATTTATGCACCAAACACACCCTTTATCATGTTTTTGACTCAAGAAGGATGTGCCTCGATTCTCGGACCACCAATCACGCATTTCCATGCATGATGGCCCAAAGAACCGAGAATGCAACTTTGATTTCAAATGTATGCAAACCAAACAAACCAAAGTCCCAATCCCCATCACCAACTCAAGGACAAGGAATGCATGTTGATACAATGCAACCTTCATGTTATCTATCATGCAACATGGGTAATGCAATGCATTCATGCAAGCATACAAGCAAGTATGCAAGGTAAGCATGCAAACCAAATAGAGGATGGACTAAAGCATGAATTAGGCCACCCTAAAAGGCCCAAAATCAGTGGCCAAAGTGCCCAAAAATGAAGGCTAAAATACACACACACATGCATGCAATTATGATCCAACACTTAGGCACAAACATGGCAACTCTCAAGCACACTTGAAATGAGTTAAACATGGACAATTAGCATGCATATAAAGCTCTGAAAATCATGCGAAACATGATGCCAAATCATGCAACAAAGCAAGCTAAACATGCGACAAATGGCCCAAGTCTTCAAAGCGAGTCTATGAAGCATTAAACCACGCCTATGCAAGGCAATTATGGCATGCATTGATCAACCCAAAACAGATTTTCAGCACGTCAAATTAGGCCCAAAGGACCACTTAGATGGCATCTAAGAGGCTTGAAATCAAAGGCATGCATTAAGGCCAAAACATGGAGCATTTAACACATATTCTTAAAGCATTAAAAGGCCACTAAGGCAAGCATGCAAGCACACCAAAGGGACTGAAATGACATGCTAGATGATTCCAAACATCAAAATGAGGTAAGCAACACATGCTACACACGCATACTCAAAGGCTAGCAAGCCTAAAATGCAAAGGGGCCATATAATGCATGCCAAGATCAACCCAAATGACTATGGACAGAGCTAAAACATGGCAAAATAAGCACAAAACATTCACAAATCTAAGCCTAAAGCATGCTAGATTAAGGCATACAACCTAGGCATGTTAAGGGATCAAAAGGCATTACAAGGCAACTATGCTAAGCATGCATAAGGACCTAAACCAACTTAGAATCAAGTTAAATCATGGCATATAAGCATGAAAAACAGCCAAACATGCTCAAAACACAACCAAACATGGTGCTCCTTTGGAGGCCAAAACTTGCCCTTTTCAAGGACATCAAGGAGAGGGGGTGGCCCTCCCCTTTTGGAGACTTCAAGGCACCATCTCCACCACTGAAATCCCTCAATTTCAGTGGTGGAGAGGTCCAAGCACCCAAGTCTCGGATCTCTCACAAAATAGCACAAAAAGGGCCTTTTCAAGGCCTAAGGTGGTCAAACTTGCTCAAACCACAAACACTCTTAATAAACAATAAAGAGGCTTAAAAAACAGAACTTTTATGTGTTATCACTAAGCACAAAAACAGTTCTAAACTAGGTAAAAACAAGGTGCAAAAATGGGGTAAAAAGAGAGTTAGTGTCTTACCCTTGGAGCCTCTTCAACAAAGATGATGTGTTGGCTTCCTTGAGCTTCAAACCAGCCAAAACTTCAAGAATAAGCTCTGATTTTGGAGGACCCAAGAAAGGTGGAAGACTAGTGTTTTAGTGCAATAATGTGAACCAAAACACCTAGAATACCAAAGAGAAAGAGAGAGATAGGATGTGTATCTATTCTAACCCTAGAAACCAGAGCTTGGTCTCTCTAAAATGGCTAAAATTTTGTAACCCTAAGCCAAAGAGGAGTGGTCCTCTTATAGGCAAGCAAAGCTTGCAAAGCTTACAAGCTAAGCTAACTAAGAGGGTCATCCCTCCATACACGTGTATGGAGGGGAACCAAAACTATACAGCTGTCTGAAAATATCTCATAAAGCAACTGCACAGTGTCCGGCCGGCAAAGAGTGTCATTTTGACAAAACTTAGTGCCGGTCGGCACAAAAGAGTGCCGGTCGCACAATAAAGTGCCGATGGCAACACCAGCCAGCCGGTGGCCTCTAGCCACAGCCGGTGGTATGTGGGGATGCCTCACAAAGCATTCCCTGCCCTTCCAAGGCAAAACACAAGTGTTTGGTGCAAAACCAGACACAAGACGGTCGAGTTCGGAAGTCCTGAGGCAAGGCGCGCGAGCCGAGAACTCCGGGAACTCCAAACGAACACAAACATGGATAATCACCGAGTGTTCCAGCGGTGACGTCCAGGTCTTGAGGACGGTCAAAAATGGGGTGTCTACAGTTGCCCCTCTTTGACAGAACTCGAAAGTCATAACAATGACGGGAGTGAATGTCAAAGCCCAGAGACGACCCATTTTTGACAAGGCCGAAGACTTGGACAAACATACAAAGCGCAAATGGTTGAACTCGCAAGCTGCCTACGTATCCCTTAGGAATCAAACCAGCGTAGTTCAGGCACAGGCATACAAGCCGCAGATAAGGTATGCGCCCGTAGGCGGGGGCAGATGCAACTGACGATGCAAAAGGCCGAGCATAACTTATGATCATGCAAAGAAAGCTGTAATGAAGCACACATGCGACAGTTATAAGCTAGCATGCACCAATCTACACTACAATGTAGAAAGGATGTAAGAGAATTATGCAATTCTCGATACGTCTCACTCGGAGAATACAATACCTGTGCGGCTCGTCCGGTTACACCGGCCTCAAATGAGCCGTACATACAATATCGTGCCTGCAAAGAAAGCAAACTTAGCAGGTGCAATATTGTTAGCAATATGCATGACAATGCGAAATGAATGCAAAATGATATGCAAAATATACAAAACTATGTATAAATAATGCAAATGATATGCAATGCAATTGAAACCATGCAAACTACATGCAAAGCAATTGAATCATGATTCAATCATGAGCGGTCCGGAACCACACGAATGTCAAATAGATTGATGGAGGTAACAAGTCCGTCTCCCATAGAACGATGTCTGATCTATGAGTACTTCACACGGACATAAGAACAAGTATTGGGTGGAATGACATAAGTGGGGAAACGACCCGCTGAGGAGGGAATAATGATCCTAATGCCGGATGCAACAATTACACTACAATGCAATGGAATGGATACAATGGATATGGCACGCGGGCCAAACCGAATCTTGCCTAGGAAAGGCATGTACGCATACGAACCGCGTCTAACACAGGAAATGTGCCGCAACCCTCAAACCAAGCTCATCAAGGAATAGGCGCGTACACAAAAACTGTGCTTCGACGTGAAAAGTAGGGGCACATAGCAGACCAAGCTCAACCTGGAAAGGCGCAAGCCATAGATGGAAGTGATGCAATGGATGCATGCAATGGAATGGACATGGCACGCAGGCCAAACTGAATCTTGCCTAGGAAAGGCATGTACGCATACGAACCGCGTCTAACACAGAAAATGTGCCGCAACCCTCAAACCAAGCTCGTCAAGGAATAGGCGCGTACACAAAAACTGTGCTTCGACGTGAAAAGTAGGCACATACCAGACCAAGCTCAACCTGGAAAGGCGCAAGCCATGGATGGAAGCATGCAATGAAATGCATGCAACCTTAATGCACTATCTACTAGATGTTTTTACAGAAAATGCATGACATATACACTATATTACAATGAAATGCATGACATGTGCATGTTTTTTTTTTTTGTTTTTGTTTTTTGAAATGCATGACATATGCAATACGATGATGCATGACAAATGCATGTTTTTTTTTTTTGTTTTTTGAAATGCATGACATATGCAATATTTTACAATGATGCATGACAATGCATTATGATGCAACGACTACGGTTGCAGCTTTCCCTATCTTACCAACAGGGCGGTATACTAGGTTGGTTCAGTATCCAGAATTGAGGCGTAAACACGCCGCCTCAACCTATGGGGCTTCCATACGGATTTCAAGCCGAGGGTACACCCCTGGGTATTTAAACCAGACTTTAGTCTCGGAAATCCCGAACCTTTGCGTTCTAGGCATAAGCCGTTCAAACTCTAGTTTTCACCGTCCCAGTTGGTCTTCTAGGAACTCACCGCAAACACAGACAGGTGGCTTTACCAGACCACCGAAAGTCGTTCGGGCACGACAAACACCAAGGAATTGCACCTTCAGAGGATTTAAGGTCTCCTAGACCGGGATGCAAAATGTATGCAGATGTTTGAAATGCGCGCCAACGCGTGCTTTTGAGATGCTAAAAATGCAAATGGACGGGTTCAAGGTCTCGCCAGACCGTGCGTGTTTTCGGTCCCGCCGGCCATGCGTGCACAGGACGGTGTGTGCGCAAAATAGCGCGATGCGTTAAACAACGCGAGTGCACAAGACGGTGCGACGCGCAAAATAGCGCGTTGAATGCATGCAATATGCAATGAGATGCGCAAAATAGCGCGATTGAATGCATGCAAATCCAATGAGATGCGCAAAATAGCGCGATGCGTTAGACAACGCGAGTGCACAAGATTGCGATATGATGCATGCCAAATGCGATGGGGTGCACCTCAATGCACCGAAGGTCTTGCACCTCCCGAGGATTTAAGGTCTCCTAGACCGTCGCGTTTTTTGGTCCCGCCGGACCCAAGGTGCTAAACGGTGCGCAACGCATGTGAGACACGCATGCCCATGCAAATGAGGCATGCACGTCGATGCGATGAGAAATGAAGTACGATGAGGTACACGTGCCCCAAAAGATGGAAAATGAAGTGCAATGAGGTACGCGTGCCTCAAAAGATGCAAGACAATGCAAAGGGGGTGCGCCAAACGGCGCGATGCGCAAAATAGCGCGAATGAAATGTAATGCACAAGATAGTGCGCTGCGCAAAATGGCGCGATGCGTTAGACAACGCGAGTGCACATAGTGCGATATGTGCATGCCAAATGCGATGGGGTGCACCTCAATGCACTGAAGGTCTTGCACCTCCCGAGGATTTAAGGTCTCCTAGACCGTCGCGTGTTTTTGGTCCCGCCGGACCCAAGTGGGGCAACTGTGCGAATGTGACACGCGTGCCACAAGGGATGCAAAACAATGCAAGTGAGAATGAAATGAATCATGAGGCACGCATACCTCATGTGGTGAAATGAAATGCAAAACGAGGCACGTACCTCAATGATGGAAAACGAAATGCGAAACGAGCATGCGTACCTCGAGATACAATGAAATGCAAAATGAGGCACGCATACCTCATCAGATGGAAAAAGGAATGCAAAACGAGGCACGCGTACCTCGAAATGCGATGAAATGCAAGATGAGGCACGCATACCTCATCGGATGGAAAA
Organism: Camellia japonica; assembly: GCA_030407325.1. Taxonomy (NCBI): domain Eukaryota; kingdom Viridiplantae; phylum Streptophyta; class Magnoliopsida; order Ericales; family Theaceae; genus Camellia; species Camellia japonica. The sequence goes on from JAPPVO010000036.1 coordinate 44,739,304, forward strand.
TAATGCAAGTCGCGAGGGACGTGCGAGACGCGTAAGGCGGCGCACCGGAGAGTGTGATGAATGCGTGCAACACACACGGGGAACTTTTAAATCTTATGAAAGACAAAAGGATACAAAAGGATACAGTCATCGCATGAATTTGAGTGCCACACACAGAAGACACTGTCTGAGGTCAAAACGGAGGCCGGTTGAGCGTCGGAGATGCATTTTCTTACACTTTCTTGAGCTATGAAGACCCAAAACCCCTCATCTATCCTAAACAAGGCCTTGGAACACCACCGGCTGGGCTAGGTGGTCACCGGCTGCCGACGGCTGCCTAAACTTCTCCACCGGCACAATAATGTGCCGACCGGCACAAAATAGTGCCGACCGGCAGAAAATGCCTGATCGGGGGCAGTTTTGCCATTTCGCCTCGGGCTTTATAAAATAGGGTTTCTAAACCCTATTTTCCACTTCCTCTTCTGCCGAAATCCTTCACTCTCTCTCTCTAGAGCTTTGTTCTCTCGATTTTTCGTCGATTTCCTCGTGTTTTCGCACCATTTTACCGTCGGATTCGCGATATTCTTCGCGTTTCGGACATTTCCACCCGATCGAAATCTCATTTCGGGATCTCCTTTGCTATTTTCTCCTTTTCGGGACTTGTTCCCTTCGATTTTCTCTACATTTCCGTGTATTTTCATCTTCCGGCCTTCCCGCCATTTCGGCCCGCTCGGGTTGACCTTTTCGGTTGACCTTTCGTATTCTTGCTCGGTTTTCCTTTTCCGGCTATTTTCTCATCTCCATTGCCATGGCTGACGACATTCCACATGTCGGGACTCCCCGGATCACGAGATGGATCCCGGGTTGAGCTTCTCCCGTTGAGCGAGCGCCATTTGATCCGGCGACCTACCGGCCGGCTATTCACATTCTAC